>JASVEL010013992.1:0-459483 GCA_032618575.1 Nicotiana noctiflora
TCTTGTTTAGATACTGTAGAACACTTTAAATTTTAGTTTTCATCTACCTTTGTAGAGCGGGGTGGATCCTCTTTCTTTTATGATAAGGTTTTTAAGGCAAAGCATGCATCATCCATTTATTTTGGAATATTTTGGTTCTCTTATAAAGCTGTATGTCCTGATGTGAGTTGGTGTTTCTAGCTATTTGGCAAAACCCTTTCAAGAAACATTTGGTCCCCGTGGGAGTTTCTGTCAGTTTGCCTTCTCATTTTTTGTTAGTCTTTTAAATATTCTTTATTTGACTAATATTTCATAGAATTGACCTGTATAATATAGCCATCCCTTCTGATATTCAATTTCATTGATAAAAAGCTGAATTGGTTTGTCCAACTCCTTACCTTTTCTGCATCAAACACTTTTCCAGTTGGAGATTCCGAAGCAGTTGTTTGATCCAAATATGTTCAATGCCTGGATGGTCCTTTTCTTGAATATGTTAGAGAGGCCTGTCCCTCTGGAAGGCCAACCAGCTGATCCAGAGCTAAGGAAATCATGGGGATGGTGGAAGGTGAAAAAGTGGACAGTCCATATACTGAATCGACTATACACCCGGTAAATTGATACCCTTTTACTTATGTGGTTCCGGTCCATTATGATATGCTTCTAATATTGATCTCACTTTTTTTTTCATTTGTTCCTTATTTCTTACTCCTTTTTGGTTTCTCCAGGTTTGGAGATTTAAAACTTCAAAACCCAGACAACAAAGCTTTTGCTCAAATGTTTCAGAAGGGTTATGCAGGGAAAATTCTGGAGTGCCACCTTAATTTGTTGAATGTTATACGTGCTGGTGGTTACTTGCCCGATAGGGTGATCAACCTCATTTTACAATACCTGAGCAATAGGTTTGTGCAACTACTTAGTTTATGGATTCGATGAATTATGTCACATATGCCTATCTGTAAGTAGTTCCTTGATTGTCTTGTTTGGGAAATTTGCTTATAGTTAGTAAGCAAAGCATATTGTGGCCTTGGGTTTTAGTAACTTGTTAAGACTTGTTGGATTTTATTTAATTGCGATTGAAACTTTGATTTCTTTATTATGCTATGTTTTATAAGTGGATTAATGATGGATGCTCTAATGTGGATATAATGAGAGAAAAATCAAGTTACTACATGAACGTGCTGGCTCATTTGTAATTGAGAAAAAACTTCTCTTTGAGCTCTTCTAGTTGTGAGCAGGGAGTGAGAGCTTGGTCAGTGAGAATGCAGTATGAAATGGATCAAAGCCATTGTAAAAGGGCTTCTGTGCCCTCATTTTCTATCGAGGAAATGCCTTATATGAGGTAGCAGGCCTTAGCAAAAGTACTGGAGATTAATTGCTTAGAAGTGAGTTATTGTCGAGACATTAACAAAATTTAGACATTTCGTCGTCTTTCTATATCTGAATGGATGCTTATCACTGATTCTCATTTGGTTCAAGGAAAGCAGACACCTCAGTTTTGAGTGGGGCTGAATATCATACAGCTTATAGTTCTTTGAGTTGACAGAAAACAGAAATCTCGATTTTCTTGTAAAGAAAATGACTGGTTATTAGGGTCTTACTTTTTAGATAGCAGTCATCTTTTCTAGAGGTCTTCTATCTGCTTTGCTTCTGCTACTTTGCTTTATTTATCTGTCGCCAGATGCCAAACCTTCCATTTTTTTCCTAGTTTGATTTCTACTTCTACTGCTTATTAATGATTGACTGTACTACATGATTTTCACATTTTTCTGGCTACTGAATCACTCTACTTTGTACTGTGCAGTATCTCAAAGAGTAACATGTACAGCTTGTTGCAACCCAGACTTGATATTGTTCTTTTCGAGATCATCTTTCCACTTATGTGCTTCAGTGATAATGATCAAAAGCTCTGGGAGGAGGATCCACATGAATATGTTAGGAAGGGTTATGGTAACGCCATTCACTATAATATATATTGCTGTTCCTCCACTCAGCTGAGCTCAATCATTTTGGATTGACTTTCCTCACTATAATTCTGTAGATATAATTGAGGATTTATATAGTCCCAGAACTGCTGCAATGGATTTTGTGAGTGAGTTGGTCCGGAAGCGTGGTAAAGAGAACCTTCAAAAATTTATATTATTCATTGTCGAGATTTTTAAGAGGTATCTTTTTATGTTACTTTACATGGTAGCAGTCAGGTTAAGCTATTTTCGTGGTATCAAAATTCTTGTGTTTGTGTGTTGCATTTGTTTTTTCAGATATGAGGAGGCAGCTCCAGAATACAAGCCATATAGGCAGAAAGACGGTGCTCTCCTTGCAATTGGAGCTCTATGTGATAAGCTGAAACAAACTGAACCGTACAAATCAGAGCTTGAGCGTATGCTTGTTCAACATGTATTCCCAGAATTTAGCAGTCCTGTGGGCCATCTTCGAGCCAAGGTTTGTTGGACTGTGTTCTTGATCTTTGTTAATGCGCAGTTTATATGCTCTTCTACCGGCTTAGTTTTATTCTGTCTAATGATTTCCTTTAGATTTTCTCTTAGACGATTAATGAGGCAAATGCTGAAATTTGTACATCTTTTATTCACCTTTCCCCTCATTTAGCAGAAGAATTTTAATTGTCTAAATTCATTTTGCAATATATAGATGTTCTAGCTGCAATTATCAGCACACTCTACCTTTTGATTTGGAAGTGTTATTTCTAAAACTTCCTTGTCCATCAGTCTTGTAGATTAATCAGTTTTGTCTAAATATCCTGGGTGCTGTTTGTTTTGGTATTGTTGACACCATATGTTCTCAGTAATCCTTACCAATTTCTGGAGGAAGATTGCTACTTTACTCATTCCTCATATTTGAAACTGTACAAATGGAGGTTTTCTTCGTTTTTTCTTAGTTACTTGCTGAGTCTTCACGGTCTCCAAGCAATGTGTCTATCCCCTACTTTAGTTTTTATAGCAATAGTTGCATAGAACAATGTTTTCCTATAACAGGGGAGCATTTAGAGAAATTTGTAGATTTTTTTGTGTGTTTCTTCTGTTTAACATAGCTTTTGATCATCCAAATTTGTCTGGATACCGCCTCATCATTTTAAATGTTTTATCTTCTACCATAACAGGCAGCATGGGTTGCAGGACAGTATGCCCATGTTACCTTTTCCGATCCAAATAACTTCCGCAAAGCATTACACAGTGTTGTGGCTGGAATGCGTGATCCTGACCTCCCTGTTCGTGTTGATTCTGTTTTTGCTTTACGTTCGTTTGTTGAAGCCTGCAAAGGTAAACATATACTTGACATTTTGTTCTCTTTCAAATTCATAGTGGTTAATCCTGCTTACACTTTGGTGTAGGTTCTCTTTTTTTGGTATTTACGGGGTCCCCCCAATTGTTAATTAAATTATTTACCTTATAAAAAAATCCTACTTAAACTTATCATCTGTTTGTCCATGCAGATTTAGATGAAATCCGGCCCATTATTCCCCAACTACTTGATGGTACTTGCAAGACCCTTTGCGCTTTGTATCGTTTATGAGCATCAGTTGATGGAATTATTTTGTTTAACAACACTTTTAATATGAATTGCATTCAGAATTTTTCAAACTTATGAATGAAGTCGAGAATGAAGATCTTGTGTTTACACTTGAGACTATCGTTGACAAGTTTGGTGAGGAGATGGCTCCTTATGCTCTTGGGTTATGCCAGAATTTGGTGAGGATATATGTTGTTAGAGTGCTTTTTGCATGAAAAGAATATCTGGATCACAGAAATCTAATGAGGGTTGCGTTTCAGGCAGCTGCATTTTGGAAATGCATTAACACGTCGGAAGCAGATGAGGAAGGTGATGACCCTGGAGCTCTAGCGGCAGTTGGCTGCTTACGGGCCATAAGCACAATTCTTGAGTCAGTGAGCCGGCTTCCGCACCTATTCATTCACATTGAGCCGACCCTCCTCCCAATAATGCGTAGGATGTTGACTACTGATGGACAAGGTTCTTTATTCTTCTGTTATCTTGTTTCTTACCTTCTATTTAGTGGGACAAGCATTTAGTTGAAGTTATTTTTTAGTAAAAACTTCTGTGATATCAGATTAGGTGACAGTTCTTACATGGTATAAACTATTAGGAAAGGAAGAAAATGTAATGTAATATAGGAGTGGAAAACAAATGAGAAAATTTAAGTTCATTTCCTTCCTTTGTTTGAGGAAGGCAAAGAAGTGATGAAGATATGACATGCCTTCTCTGCGTTGTTCTCAATTAGATGATAGGCCAAGAGGAGAGTGAATTTTAGCTCCTTATGCTTTTTTAAATTTCTTTCCTCCTCTCTAAAACAAAGAAGAAAAAGATAATGAGGTTTCCTTTCATGCAGTTTGCCTTGAACGAAATCTTGAAGTGTTAAGCTGTGAAAAAATTGGCTGGATCATTTTAAAGTAATTTGTCATAGTTGGCTTCACTGCGTGATGTTGTGAAAATAACTGCCAGTTCCTTTGTTGAAGCATGTATTATGAATGTGAACTTCTTGTGGTTAAGTGCACAACTAAAAGTAAGTTGTTTCTTAAAATATAAGTAAGCTTCATTCCTAGTGTATCTATTTAGGACATAGAATCTTGTACATTTGTTATTTCCCTCTGCGTGTTCATGGAAGTATTAGAAAAACGTGATAACTCTAGTCTTGTGGAGGCTGTGATTTGTCCAAAAGTCAGCCTGGTTTATATGTTTGCAAGATGTAGTAGTTGAAATTATGGGTCCTTATTAAAATAAGTTTGTTAGTTTGCGTATATCTTGGAAAAATGTGGTTCTCTTTTCACCATTTGAATCTCCCTGCAGAGGTCTTTGAAGAGGTATTGGAGATAGTTTCATATATGACATTCTTTTCGCCTACAATATCCATGGAAATGTGGAGTCTTTGGCCATTGATGATGGAGGCGCTAGCAGACTGGGCTATTGACTTCTTCCCAAGTACGTCTAAACACTTTGATGTTACTGTTCCCTAAATGTGGATAGGTTGTAAATTCTCAAATGTTGTCTCTGATGCCATCCTGTGTGATAAACACATTTGCTGTGCGAAATGAGGGTTTTAGAGCTTCAATTATTATCTAAGCTTTCATATATGCTCAACTAAGTTTCACGTGTTAACTAGATTATTTTGAATTAAGAAGGAACAAGTACTCATTGTGACAGGGAGAGGCTTGTGGGTTAGAGTTTCATGAGCAAAAACGCTCTCTTTGCGCCTTGTTGTATTTTCTTTGATCTTATTCTTTTATATTTTTTCTATTTTCTTTACTTCCCTCATTTTATTTTTTTCTACTTCCTTTTGTTACTTTCCTCAGTTGGAACTCTCTTCCCCCTATTAATAGCGTTGAGACTTTTTGGATTTTGTTAGCTCGCTGGTTCTATCATAGGCACTCTTGTACTGGAGCTTACAAATTTTTTTTGTCTTTTGTGTGGGAGGTAACACACTTTCTGTCTTTTGTAATTTGGCATCTTCCTGATGCCCTCAACGAAATTATCTTACTTCATCCTATAAATCTGTGGTAAAATATGCTGCAAATCAGTTTGGATTTGATGCCATTTCATCCTTCTCAAAACTGGCCATTTTGGGGCTGTTTTTATTGCCTATACTATAAGGGTTGTGGGCTTAAAGAGATATGACGTATTCTTCTTCTAGTGATGCCAGGTGCTGCAGAAAGCAGCGTTCTTTTTGCTAGTGGATAGTAATTGCTTTATCATTTTTATGCTACTAAAAACTACAGTTCTGCTCTTATCTTTTCTGATTCCCCCTTTTTTGTGATTGGCTCGATGTTTTTGCAGATATACTGGTTCCTCTGGACAACTATATATCCAGGAGTACTGCCCACTTCCTGACTTGCAAGGATCCAGACTACCAACAAAGCCTTTGGAATATGATATCAACTGTAAGTCGAATACTGCTACCAAATTTTAGCTTCTAATCATGTTGTTTTAGATTAGATGTATAATACTAGATTTCTGAACAGGTCATGGGAGATAAAAATTTGGAGGATGGTGATATTGAGCCCGCACCTAAGCTCATTCAAGTAGTGTTTCAGCATTGCAAGGGACAGGTGGATCACTGGGTTGAGCCGTATATCAGAATCACGATTGAACGTCTGCGTCGGGCTGAGAAGCCATATCTGAAGTGCCTCTTGATGCAAGTGGTAATTTTCTTTTTGCTGTCAGATTTCTGATACTGTGTATGTTTCTCTTATATCCATCCATGTAATAAAATGGTTGGTATCCGTTAATGAATGTCTCCTGGAAGCCTCATGTGTCCTTTTCTTCCCTTTTTTGTTTGCTTTTCATTTTTGGAAGAAATAAGTTTTTATTGGGTAGCGTTTGGATGACCAATGCTCTAGAAAATGTGGAGAGTGTCATTTTCCATAGATGTACGACACTGATGGACATCCTGTTTGCTCCACCACATGCACATGCTTCATTAGTAATGGAATCAAATTATTCCAAACTAATCGGGGTTGGTCGTATGAAGACACTCAATGGTGCATAATCATGTTTCCCCCCTTTTTCCCCTTCTTTTAGAACTGAACAAAAAACTTGACTGTAGAGTAGCTTCGATTTTATACTTGTGGTAAAATGCTGATGTTTCTATGTGCTTTAAGTTCTGGTACTCAAAATTCTGATAGCTTATTGTTCTTTTCTAGGTTTTGTTTCACGCACTTGTGGGAATATATTGGGTTTGTTGTTGATGTTGTTTCACAGGTTGCTGATGTTCCTTTTGTTTGGTAATTTTACTTTTGGCAGGTAGCTGATGCTCTTTACTATAATGCATCCCTGACACTGAACATACTTCAAAAGCTTGGCATTGCTACAGAGGTCTTTAATCTCTGGTTCCAGATGTTGGGACAAACAAAAAAGAGTGGAGCGCGGGTCAACTTTAAGAGGTAAATACCTGTTACTCTCTCTGTCTCCGATGAAAAGGAGAACAAAAAACTTTGAATGAATTAGCAGCAAAACTTGTGTAAGGATGCTCCTTGTATTGTTTTGCAGGGAACATGACAAAAAAGTTTGCTGCTTGGGTTTGACATCTTTGCTCCCTCTTCCTGTGGATCAATTGCCAGGGGAGGCCTTAGAGCGTGTTTTCAAAGCAGCTCTAGAGCTGCTTGTTGCCTACAAGGATCAAGTAGCAGGTTAAGAACTTCTTTTGCTTTTTCCTCATTTTTCTCACAGAATGCTACTATATATACCAGCATCTAATATGCTTATATTTGTCTCCAGAATCCGCTAAGGAGGATGAAGCAGAAGATGATGATGATATGCATGGATTACAAACTGATGAGGATGATGACGAAGATGATGGATCTGACAAAGAAATGGGGGTTGATACTGAGGAAGGGGATGAAGCTGACAGCGCTAGGCTTCAAAAATTGGCTGCACAGGTGAGTACAATAAATTGTGCCTGTAATCTACTATTGGGATCTGTCTTGTTGATGCTCCATTTTGTTTGTGTAATCATGTTATGCAGTAGTCATCTGTTGCTTGACCCTCTTGTTTTAAACTGAATGAGGAATCAGAAACATTTGTATTTTTGCGACTGAATTTGCTGTTTGGGCTGGATCTTTTTCCCATCCTTTACGTGGCAACAGTTAAACCAATGATAAGGTGACATATTACCTGGGTACTCCCGAGGGCCAGCTAGCGCGCCGTTTGAACCTAGGTGGATAATGGGCCTGCCCTCTACTTTTCTATATTCAAGTCTGCAGCAGGGTTTGAACTCATGACATCCGCCTAATCCACACATTACGCACTATGCTCTTACCACTTGATCAAAGCCCTGGGGCAAGAATACACATGGTTTCTTTAGAATGGTTATGATTTATGAAGAACTCTCCTGTTGCATGCATGCATAGTGATATGAGTTTCGTAGTGACAGTTTTGGTCCCTTGAAGCAGAAAAGGAATCAAAGTACCTTCTGCAAGATTTGCCTTTGTGATGGCTTCTTGTGAAAGAACTTATTACAGATCCGGCCTGGATAGTGGATACCTTTATTTCAGGATAAAAAGCAATCCATCAGAGTTATAATTACTTAAAGCTTTGACATCTTTTTCCTGCTTTTTCAGGCAAAAGCTTTCCGTTCGCACGACTCCGATGAAGATGACAACTCCGATGATGATTTTAGTGATGATGATGAAGAGTTGCAATCTCCCCTGGATGAGGTGGATCCTTTCATTTTCTTTGTGGAAACTATCAAAGGTATGGTGCTGCCTGCTTGTTTACTCTGCTTATTTTGATATTGGGATGTGTTTGCTTTGTATTGGGCAATGGGCTCACCTATTTTTTCCCCTCTATCCTTGGACTGTTGAATCCAGCTATGCAGGCAACTGATCCATTGAGGTTTCAGAGCCTCACCCAGACTCTGGACTTCCATTATCAAGCATTGGCAAATGGCGTTGCTCAGCATGCCGAGCAGAGAAGAGTAGAGATAGAGAAGGAAAAGATGGAGAAGGCATCAGCAACAGCTGCTTCATGATTTTGGTGGGCCAGTTTGCTTATGGCCAAACTCAATTTGCTCCGAGTACTTCAGCTATCCCTTTCATTCAATAATGATTTGAGAAGAAATTAAGTTGCTAAGTCTAAAGGATTTGAAAGGTTTGCTGGTTTCATTAATTTGCGAGTCGTGATGAGTAATCACATCCAAATATGCACAGTGGTTCCAGAGGGGCAGAAGATGAGTTGCGACTGGGTCTGCTTCCCTTTCTTCTGCTGTGTGGTTTTGATGAGTCTCCGTGAAGTGGGCTATTCTATGTCAGAAAATGCCTCTTTGCTGCATGTCATTGTTTTTTTCCGGGTGTCTTGTAGTTCATTTTCATACGGATGAAAAAACTTAGGATTATTCATTGGTAGCCCTTCTATCTGGTCTAGATGGGCGTGGGGGTTTTGGGGATTGGGTTAAATGCATACAGCATTTATTATGTATTATATTCATTCGGCATACTGTCTGAATTTGGGTGATTAATGCCCTAAAAGTTTTGTAAGTCATGGTTGTAGTTTATATTATACATCATTGGTTTATTTTTGGGTTGGAAGATGTTTCGCGTTGCAAGTGGTCACACATTTAGCTTCGCTGCTGATTGTAGAACATTTCAAATTCCTTGAGGTGTATTCATTTGGAATATCATAATTCTATTTGTTCCTTTTATGAGTGGTTCCTTGTATCGTGCTGTCATCACGCACGCTGGCTGACTTTATCCGATTTTTGTTTTACTTAATGATTCAAAAGGGAAACAGCGAGAGCATTTGGTTATCAAGATCTTAACGTTAAGCAAAATTGATTAGTTCATGGGCAAGGTCGCTTTAGTGTGTTTGTATTTACTAGATGTGCTTAAGACTAAGTATCTAAGGGAATGGAGGTTAATGCTATAGAACCTTTGTGCTGAATTGATCATTTTAGGTGACATCTTATCCCTGTGACATCCAACTCTAGCCACGTTATCAATTATTTTAGCCAAATAGAGTAGACAAGCAAAAAAGAGCATATAAGGTAAATGGAAAATTTTGATGGAGAGCAATATCCCACTTGGTTGAATTTCGTTTAGCCAAATTGTATGCAAGTATCATACACTATGCTAGCATCTACAGCAATATGAATCTGACATGGCCGAATATGATCCTATATCATGTCTTATGTACAAATTGATTTCTACTATATCAACACTTCGAATCGGCAAAACACCATTTCAAAGACCCCTACATGATGTGATGTGAGGATGGATGTGCAGCTTGGGTCCTGTGGATTGCCGTGACTGTGGAAATGATTGATAGGGAATAAAACGAGTTGAATTAACTTAGAAATAGAACTTGCTGATATTCATTAATATGATTATTATTTATGCTTGCATTGGATGAGTTCGATTACCCAGTTTGGTTTTGGACCTTTCATTATGTACGTGTCCACACGTCATGTGAGGATGGAATAAGTTACACATTTGGCCGCTCGCTAAAAATATTTACAACTCCTAGACGACATACATAAACTATACATATATAATACATTTGCCAACTATTTTTTTGGATGGGTGGCTATTCTAGTTAACTTTTCAAGGAGTATTGGCAAAGCTGGTCAACTAGAATTAACTCCATCCCCACCTCATTGATATCCATATTTGATCAATGTTACCACAATTTTTCATATACATGCAGCAACAGATGACAACACTTAATTTCCAAAATAATGCCAGAGGTTCAAGTCTCAAATTGAAAGAAAGATTAACTGCTTAACAAGCTACAAAAAAGAGTGTATACTGTACAAACTTATGGCATACAGCCAAAGATCTGAAATAGTTACAACTCACTTACCCATATGAGTTAAGATCCTACTAATCAAGGCTTCTTTCTTTCCAGTGACCGGAATGTTATGTGCAGCTAGGTAATACTTCAGCTCTACAACTGTTAAATCCTTTAACTGCAAGATGGCAAACAAAAAAAAAAAGTGAAACCGAAACACATACTAGTGAAAACTAATGGAATTCTATGGTGTGCATCCAGAAAAAGAGTAGGTTGTTGATAACAGCTTAGGCCAAACCGCCGAAGTACATTAGTGCGTATCGCACTAAAAGTTCCTTACATACTTGAAGAACTAACAGACTTCTGTGTTGCAACTAATTTAGCTAACACAAACCATTCCTAGTAAATTATAGTTTGATAACATTTTGAATTTGTTGTTAAGCCCAGAACTAAGGCAAGAATCTATAGTGTAACATCATAAGCTTGAAAATGTTACCTTCCCATTATCTGCAAGGTCAGACCAGTCATAGTTGGAATATTCTTTCATAGCATTTGCTTTTCGTTTCCTAGAGGGTTCTGCTTTTCCATCAGTTTTTGCATCGTCCTCCTCATAGTTCTCTCCATATACAGAGAGCTTAAATTCTTCCAATGCTTTGACAATACCAGGCCTAGCCCCCAAACAATATACAAAAGAAATGTCAGAATAACAAGCTTTCTGAACATAGAGTCAAGTTGAAAACTAAAAGAGACCAAAACCACAGAATAAAGGGATCTAAGATGGTGGAAATCCATCACTACCTGGCCATCCCTTCTTCATCGGGAAGAGTCTCGTCTTTGATTTCAGGCATCTCGTCTTCATCAAGTGCAAGAGCTTGTAATACTGCATAATGTCTCTGCAATGCTGCAAGAAATGCTCTTGTAAGAATGCAAGCGGAATTTCTACATGACCCAAAATATAAATTACAATTCTTTAGAAGGGAGGTGATGCATATAGAAAGGGGCACTCCACTTCATACCGTTCTGTAGAAATTAAGAATGCTTGTTGATTGGAGAGAGTCCCTATGAATTAGGTATCCTACCTCACACTAGCATTCTTTCACGGTGATTTATAAAGAACAGACAATACAAAATATTCCACATGGTCTACTGTGCAATCTTCTCTAGCATCAGCCTGATACATCAACTTTGCAAGCAGAACATGAATCTATATCATGAATGAATTACAAATGTAGTACATTAATTTAAAGGTCATACTGTTGAACTTTTTTATACAATTTTGTCTAAACTACATTTTTCATTTTTTTTTAATATTCTGCAGATGCAGATGCATGGATTAACAGAATTTACAGACCTCTTTAAATAGCAAGAGTTTTAAAAGTTCTATTTTATTTAAAGTTTATGAGCAGATTCAGCAATTTACACTACCTCAAAATGTTTAACAAAGTATATGAGGAACTTCTCTTCTTTTGGATGTCCGCCTCATAATTTCACACTTATTAATTTCCATTTAATCAACTAATAGATGGATCGGATATATTGGTCCAACCATAACACCAAGCTCCAAAAAAGGTTCCACGCCATAAAAATTATCAGCCCACTCTTCCAATTCTAATAACAGCAAAGAGCCTTGTAAAAGCTTCCATTTGGAATAGAAAGTAGAAACTACATATAGTGGCAGCATAGAATTTTGATCAGCTTCCTCATCTTATGCGATCTTACCAGGATTGGCGAATTGGCACACAGAAAAATCTTTGAGGTCAATACGTCTCACTAAAGCAGAGGCCTTCTTTATCTGGTCGTCAGTCGCATGAGGTACGGAATTTGGATCAGTATGAAGCTGCAGGTATAACCACATCCGTTAGATGTGACTGCATTATTTTTCACAAAAGAAAAAAAAATTATGACTACATTGAGATAAAAAAAATATTCTGCCTGCCTCTTCAACATGTCTGATATCATCAGAATATGGAAGATAAATGAGATGCATCCCTGGTGGCTCGATTTGACCACTAGGAGTCGTTATTTCATCCTGCAATTCTCAAAAACCAAGAAAATATATGATAAACAGTTAGAAGTTTTGCCGATATTCACAGACAAAAGATACACCAAAAAGGGCTACTTCCTCCACCCCATTTCCACTGAGAAGTTCGAACGCGCTCAAAGTTTTACAAGGTGTCTTGACTTGCATATTATTATATTAAAAACAAAAAGCATACTAATGTTACAGTCATAAGTTAGTAGGACAAGAAAAAGATCATTATTTTAAAGTAGGTGTTTTAAAAAATCTAAAAGTATTCCTCAAAAAAGAGAAGTGATGTCGCCAAAACAGCCTACAAATAAAGGCTGAGCTAGCCAAAATGATCACGAAAGAGGTGCAGAAAGAGACCGGAATGTTGAACTGTGAAAATAAAAAGAAGAAAAACTTTCGCCTAGCATGAGGTGCCAGTAGGAATAACTACTTAAGTTTCTATCAAAATCGTAGAGGCTCCAATACCATTTGAAAGAGAACAAAAGAAGAGAAGCTCTTATTGAAATTGGTAATTAAAACACAAGAGAGCTACATGCTGACCCTCATAAAGTAAGGAAAGTTCTTTTATTCTTGGAATCTGAAATTACTTTCACATAATGATTAAGAGATCTTCGACTTAAATTCTTAAAACTCTCTTGAATTGCAAGAACAATATGATTCTTGACCTGGTAAAGTGCCATATCACTCTTCAAATCCTTCAATGCATGTCAGGGTGATTGCTGATCCCAGCATCAGCAATCATGGGTGCATCAATGGACAAATTATCTTACATTATAATCCAAAAATATTTAGAGAGGGAAAAAGATATCTTACTTGTGCAACAAGAGCAACCAATTGAGGATGACTTGAATTCCCATAAAAAGCAACCGCAAAGCTGTGATGATAGTCAAAAGTCAAACACAAGAATAGGAACACGCTTAAGAAGCATAGCAACAAAAAGATGATGGATTTATTTCTAAGGTAGGGTACATATAAAATAATTGAAACTGGTATAATGAGGAAAAAGCAAGCAGAAAAATGCCCAAAAGTCAGCAAAAAGTGCCAGTTATGCAATGGTTGAGACTGAGACCAACGCAAACTAGTTGCAGCCTGTTTTAACACACGACTTCAAACAAAATCCAGCACAGCATTATAGCACAGCAGCATGCTGGTAGACTTGCTTAAACTACCTAAAATAGGGTGAAATGTGAGGGAGATGAAGAAAACAAAACAGTTGCCTGAATCTACTTTAAGAAAAGGCTGCCCAGACACACATTGTCAGATTTTAATTTAAAAAACATTTTAATCATTGACAGAAATGAAAATGAAAAACCAGATCAAAGTAGAGTGCATGAACCTTTACTAAAGTAAGAGGGCATCTAGCAACAACAACAACAACAACAACCCAGTATAATCCCACTTAGTGGGGTCTGGGGAGGGTAGTATGTACACAGACCTTACCCCTACCCTGGGGTAGAGAGGCTGTTTCCAAATAGACCCCCAGCATCCTTCCCACCTTGCTCTTGGGGAGACTCGAACTCACAACCTCTCGGTTGGAAGTGGGGGTTGCTTACCATCAGAGCAACCCCTCTTGTAAAATTAGATACATCAACAACAAAAAAATAAACCAGTGAAATCCTATGCAGTCTGGGGAAGGTAAGTGTATGCAGACCTTACCCCTAACCTTATTGAGGTTAGAGAGGTTTTTGAAAGACCTTCAACTCAAGACGGCGAAAATGAAGCAATAAACAAACAATAGCAACAAGAAGGTAATAGGACACGAAGCAAATGGTGCAACGTGTAATAACAAAGATCCAAGAATATGACACTACAAGAATAAAGTCAATCCTGCTGGAAATAATGACACACCGTGTAATAACAAGAAACTAGGAATAGGAAAATATAAGACTAGTACTAATACTACTAGTAAGACTGACGAAACTCTAGACTGCTTTTCAATCCACAACCCTAATTCTCGATCTTCACACCTTCCTATCAAGCGCCACTTGTAGAATTAGATAATAGGTCAAAATATGCGTAACTAGCACTTATCACTCCCTACTATTAACTGAAACGTATTCTTTTTCTTTTGATAACCGTGGTGTCCGGCCAGCTTACGCGCACCTCGACTAATTTCACGGAATACCCGTCACCTCCCACCAGCAACAGGTACGAGGTAACTTTACCCACCAAAGCTTGGATAGATGGGAAGTAAATTTTTGCCTCCGCTCGATTTGAATTTGAGACCTCATGGTTCTCACCCACTTCATTGACCACTAGGACACACCCTCGGGTGTAACTTAAACGTATTTTCTAATTCAATAAACAAAATTTCAGGCATACTAACCGCTTAAACCGCACCATTGATTTGTGAAGGGCAACGAAAAGACAAGTGCTTCCAATCATTTCCTGCCGGGGACCAAGGAGAAGCAACAAAATTGATCATCATGGAAATGACATATTTTAAGAGATGGTGAGAGGCATAATTCATGATTGGTGGATTCGAAGCGGAAAAAAAGTTAAGGGTCAAAACTACTGGTACTGCATAGTGCATGTTGTTAAAGCCAAATTTGATTAACTATGCCATATGGACATGAAGAAAGGTATAGAAATGTTGAAATAAAGCATAACGTTCAAGATCACTCATCAGACTTGTTTCTTTATTACTGAGAGATTCACATGACATGCACTTTTGTCAGCTAAATGTAGTTTTAAAAGGTGAAATAACCCAATCCAGTATCCCTTCTGTCGACCAGATAAACTGGCAAAAGGGCATATGCTTTATACAAAAACTCTAACCAATAATGGTTAGACTAACATCAACCAGCATAGACAATCAACAATGAAGACAAATGAAGACTGTGAATAGCCTTTAACAATGATCATGTCCCGAAACAAAAGTAGCAAAATGTAGATGGCTTATTGAAGAAACTACCTCATCACTGGGAAAGACAAAAGTTGCTGGCTTCAGGTTATGATAATCCTTTAAACAGCTCAATGGCTTGAAGCCCAGAAGACGGAGATGTCCAGTTGAAACTCTCTTGACTTCTGAAAGCTCATCCACAGAAAACATAACGTTCTCACTGAAACAAAAAGCGAACAAGACATCAGTGAATGGTTGAAGAAGTATACCAGAGTCAAGTTGGGCTTGTCATTAGATCATTAAATAACGCAAATGATAGCATATCATAGAAACAAAATATGAAATAATTCCACAATTACTAAGTTCACTACATAATCTTTTCAATATTCAAATAGTGAAGATTTATCACCATGTTTCCAATTAAAACAGCACTGATGGGTGCTGAAAACTTGTATAGTCTGTGGCGAGGCTTGGTGGTAATATTTGGCTTCTCTTGGATAATCTGCATAGATATTATGCTACCTTAAATTTTTTCTCCTTTTTAGTATGTTCTGGTATTTTGAGCTAATCTTAAGTGGTTAAAGTTTTGAAGTTTTGTCAAAGAAACAAATTATCATTCAGACATTCACTCTACCTGTTGAAACTGAATTCTTTTTAACTGAAATTGATTGCTGACAACATACATGATTGCACTCTATATGAGTTCGCGATATCGGGAAACTCTCCTAAATTTTTTGGATCCCGAATATGATAACACAATTATTAACAATAAAATAATATTCTACAGTGTTTTATATGACAAAGCGCAAAAGTCAACAAAGTCAATGGAGCATTAAGCAAAAAGAGAAGAGAGCTCACACTATTTCAAAATGAAGAGCACAATCTTCAGAACTCAGAAGTTTAACTAACATGTACGCATTCAGTACTTGTAACAGCAAATTGGAACTAAAGTAAATAATTTGAGCATCCAATATAAAATAATGACAATCTTAATCAAACCACTCAAAGTGGTCATCAATAAAATATACTCTCAACAGGCCATAGAAGGATAACATCAATTGCAAATTGATTTCCGATTCCCAATTTATCTACCATTATAAAAAATCTAATTTGCAGCATTCAATTCAAGATTTAAATGCATTAGTAATTTTTATTTTATAACAGAAAGGTTTGGCAGAATCATGCAAACTTTTCTCTCCTAAACAGAAATCCAAAAATAAGGATAATAGAAGAAAGAAGCAGAAGAGAAGCGTAGAATCATAGTAGCAGAAGAAGAAAACTAGCATACTAGAGGAAGGAGACATTGTTTTAAGAAACAGGTACCCACTTTTTGTAAGATTGAAAGCGCTTTACAGGCTCCTGAACTATAGCAGCAGTATCAGCACATATGAAGGATCTCTCTGTCTGTAAACAAGAAAGAACACAGCAGAGGTTTAAAGACGTACTCTATATCAAAATCCTATTATAAGAGCAGAACAAACATTTCATTAAATTTTCTACCAACTTCAATGACAACTTGAAGTTAATTATCAGAAAAATTGCCCTACAAAGAAGGGACTTGGAGACAAGATGACACAAAATTCCTCGATACAACAACAACAACAACAACCCAGTATATTCCCACAAAGTGAGGTCTGGGGAGGGTAATATGTAGACAGGCCTTACCTCTGCCCGAGAGGGCAGAGAGGCTGTTTCCAATCGACCCTCGGAAATTAAGAATTCCAACTCTGGAGGTACTTTAGGCCTTTCAAATAGCACAATAAAAAGGAAGCAGATAGAAACATGGAGATTTCAATCGGAAGTGAGACAGCAAATCTTCAGTCACAAGAGAAATGAGTTCACTGGTAAGGTATTCCAAGTTGTGCAAGGGACACCTAAAACGAGGGGACATTTTTATTTAAACCACAGTTGAAAAGATAATAAAAGAAGCGTATATTTTTGGTGTATGGCAAGATGTTAAATCTCTGATATGGTTGTCGGACTAAGACGAGAGATCAAGAAGCATGATCAAGAGGTAGAGTTATTTTACTTCTTTTACCTTGACAGCTGGCAAGGAAGAACATCCTCTGCCGGAAGGATTGTACCTATTGGAACAAATACCATCTTGCCTAGTTTGGGGTGCACCCTCAGCATGGATAGGATTTCTGGTATTTTGTTTTAAGATGTTTACTTCTGGAATAAAATCTAGAGATTGAATAGCTTGAATGTGAGTGATACAGTTTACTCCTACTATTCCATGAGACTTAAGTCATATAGAAATATTTCTGAAGAAAGAAGAACCGCGTTTACATATACTACCTAAATCTGACAATTCTGGAATATTGATAAATCAATGCATCACTAAAAATTATTTCAGTGAACTTCAGTGGAGATGCAGTATAAATACTATACTGCATACCTTGAATGATATAGTTCCTTGAAGGATATGAAGGAAATCCTTGGTACTTACCATAAGAAAACTGTTACTCTTGACAGTATCGCAGTAACAGCTTGGCACTCATAAATATGGCTAGGACTCTATCATAAATTAACTTTCCAATTCAAGGTGGACAGAAATTCACATCACTACAAGACTACCATGAAAGAGCATATGATATTCCATAAAATGCTGAATGAGCCAGCATATACAACAGTATAATCCTGACATTGGGATACTTTACTCTGACATAAATATTTCAATCATCACGAACCTTTATGAAGGCTGCAGCATTTTGTTCATTCCTCGATACCTTACCAAATATTGATATGACATGGCAAAACATTATTGTCGTTACATGCAAGAACAAAATGACGAAAGCATTTAAGGCAATGAACAAAATAGTTCAAAACCTTTAGAAATTCCTTATCCGCAAAAAAGTATCCAGTATGCGACATTATGTCGCTCCACCCACTTGCAACACCATCTCAACATACAGCCCACACTGCCTATAACTAAACATACTTCTCATCTAGTGAACCTTGTGTGAGTACGGCCCTTCCCCAGACCTTGCGTGAATGCGGGATGCTTCGTGCACGGGCTGCCCTTTTTTCCTAGTGAAACTTGTGTGCTAGATCTAACACACCAATTAGATTCTCCAAAGACACATTACTAATCTGAAGTAAAGTAACAACTTTTCCAATGAACTCCATAAACTCTACGAGCTTGTTTGATTTCCCGTATAATAAATAGTAAGTTCATTATAAACACAACATTACTAATACAACACTTGGTTGTGGTACGAAAGTTTGGATTAGTAGAACTAGTCTAACAATGTAACACAATGTTAGTATGAAAGTTGCACAAGTAATACCTATATAACATATGCAGGATTCTATGTATTATTTTTTCAAGATAGAATGTGGAACAAGAAACTAGAAATACTAAGATAAGAGCGCCCAAAGTGCTTTGGAAGGACTTGTTTAATAAATACCATCAGAGAAACTAAAAAAATCATGATCATTTTATTTAATTTTGCTTGTTCGTTTTGCAATGGACTCATAGCAAGATCTCCACATGATATTCATTAATGAAGAGTGCCAGATAATATTCATTACCAGGATCTCAACATGATTGGCCCGCAAGGAAACCAAAAAAAATAGTTGTATGCTTGGGATGTACAGAGAAGTGAAACCAAAAACTTATCCTGATGGTTCTTTCCATAAAAATGTATAGATGCAATCACCCAACTGAATGCTGACAGAATATAATGGACGGTCAAGTAAGATTTTGCTTAGGACAAAATGGTCGGTATTCTAAAGAAAGGAAACAGCAACTAATCCTCAACGAATAAGCAAAAAGATAGCGGCAAATTCATTACAGCAGAACTTATAAAGAATCAAAACCCCAAAAAGTACAAAGGTTAGTTATGATCAATCATTCCATGAAGCTCCCTTCCACCAAAAAAGAGATGCACATAAACTCAGCAAAACTGAAAGAAAACTGCAAAAGAAAAAAAGAAAAGAAAAAGCTTAAAGCAAAGCATGATGATGAAGCTAATAAGTACCTTTAAAGGAAGATTGGTCATCGAGTCAAGCCAAGTTATTGTCCCTGCGGAAAGTTAAAAAGAGGTCTGAAGATTACTTTATAGTCACCTAACAGTAATCATTACATAATGAAAGATAGGGCAACAAAGGCAGACCAGGATTAGTTGGACGGATCAAAGCATAGGTGTTAAGTTCAATAGATAATCCATTAAAAATCACAAATCTAAGTCTTCGAACTCTGCGCTTCTTAAACATGCGTTTTCTTAGCTGGTCTTTCAGATCTTCAAACCTGATATAGCAAACATAGGGAAGGAACATGACCAACACATTATTAGTAAATTTAGACTCTAAAAGGATAATAAAAACTAACAGGCTCTAAGCGCATTCAACTCCTTAACACCTTGCAAAGTGGCATTATATCCAGACAACTCAATCATAAGAGAATAAAACCACAGATTTCGGAAATGGAGGAATGTTTTTTCTATAAGGAAAGGGAGGAAATTCAAAAAATGCATAAACCAGTAACCTAGGCACAAGACCTGCCACCAGTCAGATTCCCAGATAAATAAAAGACGTGTACAAAATTGAGCTGTTTAGCAACGTAGGAAGCACAGACACCAAATCTTGAGCATCTACCCAAGTTGCATTCACCCCACCTCACCCCACCCCACCCCACCCCACCCCCACCCCCGCACACACACACACACCCCACCACCACCAATCTGGTCGTCCCATCTTCATGTTATTTGGTCTTCCACATTTGAGTATTCATTTCATCAATCAAGAAAATAAATAAATGAAACCCTCAGGGGTTGGCCTGGTGGCAATTGACTTGAGCCTTGGGGTTTGCTCCCTTTCAAGGTCTCAAGTTCGAAACCCACCGGGTGCAAACAATTCTGAGGGCCATCGGACTGGGTGAAACCTGAACCTGAATTAACCGTGGTGCACTTGCGGGAACCTCCTTGCCGAGGGCCTGTGTGCACCCCCGGGATTAGTCGGGTCTCGAAGAGACTCGGACACCCGGTGCAAAAATCAAAAAATAAATAAATGAAACTACAAGTAATGTATTGACCATTCATATCACCCATTTGACCAGTCATTTCTCTCTACAGGCACAAAATGGATGTATTTGCCTTCTGTTCTCCTTCCAGTAAAAGAGCTCTTTCTATTGCTCAAGACGACTATCCAAATAACAAAGAAGTGCATTGTACAGTAAACAACGCCTACTGGAAAAGATGAAAGCTGTCCTTCAGTGAAGCCTGAAATTGAACATAGAGGAGCTTTGCTGATAGTCTGAACATTCTTCATTCTCTCTTTAGTAGTATGCTCTTTTTTACTTGAGTTATACACAAGTTGATGAATTTTATGCCCTTTTCATGGTCAATTCCTCTAATTTTCAAAGTTTTATCTCTGTATCTATTCATGTCTGCTAAATGCTACTCAATGGAATAACCACATGGTCACTATACTTTCATATTTCATTTACCAGACTTGTGATGTCCCTACCTAATTATATTGGACGATAATCTTGTCTGTCTTATATATCTATGCCAGTCTCTCAGCAATTATTTTTCTTAAATGATAGTAGCTTTCAATCGGGATTAAATCTATGTGCATATGCGGTCTAGTGATACAACAAATTCAAAGATTTTCTAATCTTTAGAAACTTCAATAGTATTATGTGATTACAGTGTGTTTACTTATCAAAAAAATATGATTATATTATGTTAAACTACACAGAAAAAATACATGCATGCTCTTATAAATGCCTAGACATAAGGAGAAATGCATCTTGAAGGGACAGACAGAAAACTCTGAACATTAATAATCTGATTCTATATCTATATGTAACAAATAGGAGAGTAGTTTGCATTGAGGTTATGCCAAGTAACAAGCTGAAATCCACTACGTAATTTTAAAACAATATCTATTATCTATATCTTTCTATATATATAAAATAGGAGAGTAGTTTGCATTGAGGTTAAACCAAGTGGTAAGCTAATAAAAAGCTACTTGGCAGTTTTAAGGCAAGATCTATTAGGCTACATACAACAACAACAACAACTACCAAGTATAATCCCACATGGTGGGGTTTACATTATAAAAATAAATTTGAATTAAAGGTCTTTTAATCTATTGATAAAGTTATGAAATTTGATTCTTTAAAGGAAAGTTTTCACTTGATCAACTTAACGTTCTTCTAACATGGACCCCCCTAAGACTACTCTAAGAAGCTGCAGAAAAGAAAACTTAAAGTGATTTGTTCTTCATGAACATAAGATCACTTAGAGAAATATTTTTACAACAACCAACCACCTCACTTCAGTCACCGAAATAAAGCACGACTATTATGAAACAAGCTCTTCTACTTTTGGGCTCCTTTAATGAATAATCATTAAGCATATTACAGTAAGTTGTGTTAATAACTATCAAGTCTTTCAGAAGGAGTTCTACTTTTACATGGAGATTCATCATTTGACTCGTGCTAAGTTATGAGATAGCCATACATATACCAAGCATATTAACAAACTTGAATAGCTCACAACTATCCATGGGGAATTCTCAACAGTTGAATATCTTTGTAAGGTATACCTCTCTCCTACAAGAACCTTGAACTGAGCAAGATCATCACCCTCCAAACCAAGTAAATCCTGAAGCCCAAGATCTTGAATTAGATAACAACGACATGCAATTTTTAAAGGATCTAAAACATATACAATGACCATACAGTATAGAAAAGGGAAACATTGAACTCATCATCTGGTCGGCTAAGTGGAAGAAGCTCAATTGCAATACCAAGATCTTGAGCATCCTGCAACCATTAGCGATATGAGTTGAATGGTAGTATAATAGTTATTTTAAAATATTTGACAAGCAAAGTTACAAAACAATCTAAATTTTTATTCACTCAGAGTTATCTTTACATAAATTTACTTTTTCCCACAGGATTTGTTTTCAACTGACTATAATATTGATATACCAATATGTGGCATAGATACTATACTTTGGCACGCTGCAGTGTTGTCCTCATCATATCCACTTTTATGACACCTTTGAGATTTCCAAAAGGATCATCTTCATTTGTAAACAAGAGCATGCGTTTATCAGCAGTTTTTGCAGATCTGAAAATGGTTTTAAAGACAAGTAAAATAGGGGCCGCACAGCATTTCAGGGGAAAACAAAGAGAAATGAAAAGGAAATGGCTTGTAAACTGGAGAATAGAACAAATCTTACCCTTTACGGAGAAGGGCTTGTGCAACCCAAAGAGCATTGTAAAGAGAATTCTCACGAGAGCCAGGCACAATTCCATACTTACTGCCTATTTCTTTATCAAATCTTTCTGCAAACATATAAAACAGGTGTTGCAGCATTACTCTAGAAAACCAAAAAACAAGTCACACCGTGTTAAGTCCATCCATTGACGAGGCAACACGTGTAACTGATAGCATAGAGGATGAAGCTTTCTCAGTCCTTTGACATAGCATTACTAATTACGAAATAAACATCATTTTAGGATATTCCAGTTTTCTGGTCAAATAAGGACTATTAAAGCACTTCATACGACAATTGTGAAGAGTCGGTCAAAGTGATTGCTTCAACATATATTCCAGAGACTTGTTCCATTTGGAAGATCTGACAACAAGCCAGAATTCTCAAAAGTGAAAAGTATAGAAAAGCGCTAAGGTCCCCTTTTAAGCGCAATAACTAAAATGTGGGCTTTAACGAAGAAAGGTGTAGAAAAAATTGAGAATGATATACAAATAAAATATATTTACATATATGTGTGTGATGCAAGAGAAAATCAGAAAAGAGACAAATAATTTTTGGGATAAGAGATTGCAAAATCAATAATTAATTGACGAAAACGAATTAGGCAAATCCATTCAAAAACGATTTTAAATTTTTAACTTAGATGGAAAGGTGTCATTTTCAGTTTTTAGTAACAAGTTATTTTTTCTAATTTCTTATTCCTATCACTAGAAAATGCATGCATAACATTTTTCAAACAATGAATGTATGTTAAGACTAAAGTGATGATACAATTCATAGGTCTATCAGCCCACTGATTACACAGAAAGGGAAAAAGAAAACAATTGATGCAATCACTTGCCAAATTTATGTTATCACTTGCCAACAAAACTGATTGTCTAGTGATGTCCTCGTAAAGAGGGTGTCCATGGGTGATTAAGTGCACAACTTAGTACCTTGGTGCCAGTACTAAAGCGCTAGCTAAGCAAGGCCAAGTGTAAAAACCGAGATTTCCCCGAGCTTGCCTTTTATACACACTGTCATCCCTAGTGTATGCAGGTACACCAGTGCTAGTGCTAACTACAGACCACGAGGCTCATCAGAAAGGAGAGCAAACTAATACAAGGTTTCAAAAATGGTCATTATACCTGAAGAGATAAGTCAGCTGGTCTATAATCAACTAAAGTACAATTTGTTTCTCATCTTCCTTTTTTCTTCTTTTTTTTTTTTTGTGGTGGTGGGGGGGGGGGGGGTTGGAGTGGTTGGGTTTTTCCTAAATATTAGAAATAAGTCACATTTACAAGAAGAAATAAAAGAAAACGAAAAAAAGATGATTTATTATGTGAGTTTGACAGCAATGATGTAACGTAAGGCTAGGCTTTTGACGACCAATTTAGAATCCCGTCTAAACAGAGATAGTAGCATAACTATACACCCACCAAAAACTTGTACCGAAATTAGAGACCAATATGAAGATTTACCTTCTATTCGATCAAATTCTTTAATTAGCCTGGCCGTTGGTCTATCCAGATCCTCTCTTTCTGGAACATTAAATACATAAACGCCACTTAAGTCCTGTAAATTCTTTTTTTCCCGCTGAAATTACAAATAAAGGTGAACATAGACAAATCATCATTAACCAGATATTTGGAGAGAACTAATAAGAAACAAAACAAGAAACAGGGTGTTAAATAGGGAGAAAATAGCAAAAAGCTAATTTGCGTTGAAAGAAGAGTGATTGTTTACTCACGTTGTCTGCTGCACTACATAGAACTAGATCTCACACACACACATATATATATCGCCTACCCAAATAACATTTAATCAAATTTATATAGCACAAGGAAGATCTGGATCCCCACAAGTAAATGAAAATCTAAATTTACACTCTTTTTCTGCATTTCATTACTTTTGCAACTTGCATCTCCTTGAAGCCTTTTGCTAATGAAACACCTTATTTCATCAAAAAAAAATCTAAATTTACATTCTTTTGTGATAAAGGAAAATAAATTCACACAGAAATGATTCTCACCCACATCATTCCTAATACCCTCCTAGGACTCCTTACCTGGAATGACAAAAAGTTGGCTAAGGCCTTCACACAAGCCCCATTACTTCATCTTGTTTCTGTATTTGTTGCAACAATTTTATCTTCTGCTACCGCATCTCTTTCTATCCTTTCTTTTACTCTTGCCTCTTACTACAAGAGGTCCGGTGATTTCTGTAAAGAAAGCGGACCTTGGGTGATACTCAACCTAAAAGCTATTTGTAAAGAAAGTGAACCTTGGGTCTAAATCAGGTGAAGGTATCCCAGAACCATATAAATAGACACCCCCCCCCCCAAAAAGCCCTCGACTTCTTGAGCGTGGATATCATAGCATAGTGGGCCAACATTAGATAAACCAAGAGTAGAGATGGGTCTAGCTCTATACCATATAAAAAAACTGGACCTTGGGCCTAACCGTACCCTTCAAAAGCTAACTTATGAGGTGAGTATTGCCGAAGACAATATAAGCAAACAACAACCATTCTCCCCACCAATTTGGGATGCTAACGATTTTCATCAAGGAGATTCAAGAAAGATGACGAACTGATGATAATGGAATAAGATAGATCCGCCACTGATTACTAGGTGCAGCTAGCTCCTTGCTACTCTCCTTTCCTGTGAGGTCCTGAGCCTCCATACCATTCTCAGAGTTTCAAGCAGAAAGTTCTTTAGCACAACAGAAGGACACAACTCACAAGGAAAAGCTAGTCTACTTACCAGGGATTTTGGTACAACTGAAACTCAGGTGCAAATAACTTTACCAGTTTCATACCATTCTTCAGAAATATAGTAATTTTACTTTATTCTTTGATTGAACATTTAATTAGAAGATACTCTATATAAGGGACAAGAATTTCTTAAAGACTGCATTTGTATGACTTGGAGCAAACACAAACTAACAAAGTGCAAAACAAGAATTATATGCATATGGATCCACATTAGATTTTTAGAGACTGTCATCCCCTAATTAGCTGAGAATATAGATCGATCCTCTAGAGCGCCAAAGAATGATGAGGCAAATTATAAAGTTGAAATTACTTAGCAAGAGTTAGTCCATGTTTGTTCAAACCAAAGTATGACATATACCACACATAACCCATTTATCCCCTAAGTCACAGTATACAGTCTGTACAACTATCTTTTATGAGACGTTTTTGATACATCTTCTGCTTCATTCCGTCTGAAGTTCTTTCATGTCAGGAGAAAAAGACAAGAACCACTAAAGACATCACTTTCCACATGGCAACCTAACACATATTTATCAAGTAAGTTCACATAGAAACTAGGCTGAACATGCAGACTTTTTGTTAGCAGCATATTTCCATCCATAATATGAAAGCTTCCTCTCACACTATAAAGTAACAGAATTCTCCAGTTACAAACAAGCTGGAAAAGAAGGCCCAGTAAAGGCTAGTTCAGGATTCAGCCTTTTTTATATAATAAATAGGATCCTGCAAATATTAGGTAGCACTAGATTTTAGCATGACTAACATAAAATCTGAAATAATTTTAGATAAACAAAAAAAAGGCAGCAACTAAGGATATTATATAATAGAAGTTGTCGAAGGCACATCTTGTGATGTACAATTTATAAGGAACAAAAAGCTTACAGTGTTAAAGAAGCATATAGCAACTTCATCATAAGACCTATTAATAATCTGAGTTCTGAGAGATTGTGCAATGCAATTGATGGAAAGTTGAAAATGAGTAGCGGATTTTTCATCATCCTGCAAAAAACGAAATACTTAGTGGGATTCCACATTTTTATACTCAAAGGGTCAAAAATGCAAAAAACAACTATGACAAAAATATTTTCAAGAGAAATACTGCCAGTAATAACTGTACAACTACATGCACAAACCCGATCAAAATAAAAAATTACAACAAACTGAAATGCATTAGCACTCCAGTATCAAGGAGGTGACACTCAATCACCATTGCTACTGCTCGAAAAACTAGTCCTAATCTGAACAAAATATGCCTCCGGATACCCTGGATTTTTCTAAAATAAACGAAAAAAAGGAGTTTCCAAAAACCTTTAGTTTCTCAAGAATCCAGCCAAAAGTTCACAAAACACACCAAAACAAGACATCAGGAATTAGGTTCTAACTAATCTTCCTCCTTTTCTCTTTTTCTTCCATTTATACCAATGGTATATGGGTTAGCTTCCGCACTCCTAGAATATTCTACTGGGTACCTGCTACCTCCAACCAGCACATGCATCGGGTAATTCTACTCCTATGGCCTAAACCCAGCTCTCCAACGATTCGACTTATTTTCCTCCCTTATTTTTCATCAAGAGGATGTCACAAGAACTGTATTCACAATTATGCTTAACAATAAATGAATAAACGCCTTTCAATCAGATTATAACTTAGCTTCTAAAAGAACTTCACAATGAAACGGTCATCTTTATTAGCTTAACATATCATCACGTATCTCCACTCACCTCTACTGAATGAACTAATCTTCTAATCATATAGTTTAAAATGCACATTCTATTTTTGGTAGGCAGAATTATCCATTATAAATGCAACTGGGAGGTAGCAGGTATTCAGTGGAACATGCTAGCTAGCCCAGACACCAGGAAGGCACGGTTTATCACTTACTCTAGACTAATTTATATGATGCACTTTGCTTTTTAGTTTTGTCCTTAAAAGAATGACGCATTTTTATATTTAGACAAAATTTAACTTTAAATTTCTCATTTTACCCTTAATGCCACACAAATTTGTTTTGGACCACATGTTTTTCATTTTTTCTTAAACAAAGTGTGCTGTCAAACTATGTCACATAAATTGGAACGAGGCAGTAATAATTTCTGAAGTGAAGTAGCGCAAAAAGTCAATAGAACAAAGGAAGCGAAATCAAGTTAAAAAATTAAACAAAATGAGAAACAGTAACTGGTAATTAAGGACTAACCGTAGGGCAAGTAGTGGAAAACATTTTGGGCGAAGTATCCACAAGGTATACCAATAATTCCTTTGAAGCATCTCTTTCCTGCGTGTTTAACTTGATTGCACATTTTAGATAAAAATATACCAAATAATTTAATTTTCAATTTTAACACAAACAAGTAAGTAAATTAAATATTATCATTAATAATAATAATAGGGACCTTGTAAAATTCACTTTCAGGATCATCTTCATCATCGCGAAAGACTTCATCTGGGTCTAGGTCCATTGACATATTGAAGTAATACTAAAGATTTTTTTCTTAACAATAAAGTGAAGCAGAAGACGATGAGGCTTTAGGTTTTAGAAGGGTTTTAAAAGTGAGACTGTTTCTCTGAGGGGGCTGCTTGTTCGAGAAGGAGACCAAGTTTTCATTTACCTTTCAAACATACTACTCCTACAGTACCCGTGCAATGTGGCTTTTATATATATATATATATATATATATATATATATATATGTGTGTGTTTATTTTTTTTTTTTTTAAAATAATTATAAAACTCCAATACAAAACTACCCCCAATTTGAATTGGTAATTTATTATTATTTTTTAATTTTTTTTATCTAAAGTTATTTTGAAACTCCAACTTGAAACCACTTATCGATTTGAATGGGCATTGTTCTTCTCTTTTTTCGTTCTTTTATAGGTTAATTCTTTTTTCTTTTTATTTTAAAATAAGTTAAAAATTTAAACTTGAAATTAATCTAAAATCAATTTTCTTTTTACATAGAGAAAAAAACGTGTCCTTTATTTGTGATAAGTACAATCCGTTATTTTTTAAAATATAAAAATTCTGAAATTTTGAATTTTGAAAAGAAAAACTATCATTTATATTTTTTTTAAATAAATATAATTATAATTCCAAATTCAACTTCCTAATAATTAGGACCAATGTCCTAACATGCCATGTGTTATGTTATTATTGTGACATTTGGCTTCATGGGGAACTTTTGTCTTTGACTTTTAATTATATATTGATATAGATAGTATTATATAGGTACCACATTATAAAATTGCAGTAGCCACCTCACAATTGTGTGAGAGTTGTCTTATAGTATTTTTTTTTAAAATTCCCATGTGAAGAGTTTTTTCATGATACCATAAAATAATACATACTATTAATATTAAATGTATGAGGCATAAAATATTGCGATGCAGTAAAATGGTAAAAATTGTTCAACCTTTAATTCTATATGCGTTCAAGCTCTTAGAATATAGTTTTCTTTGGTAGGAAGTACAAAAATTCTATAACGAGGTTTATGCTTTGTGGTTAGGTCTGGCCAATGTATTTATAAATTAGATGATTAAAAAAAACAATGGGTGAAAATCATTTACATATATCAAGTTGCTTCAAATATCAAACTCATCCTCCAACTTTAAATAATTATCATTTTACTCCTCATATCAAATGTGACTTCTTAAAATGTTTATTTTACCCTCTGTCATGAAAACAATAAAAGAAGAGAACAATATTGCAGAGAAAGGGAGAGAGGAAATTCTTATTGATTTTGGGATGAATTGCAATAGAATAGAACCCTCTATTTATATGCGAGATTGACTTAACCACCAAGTAATAAACTCTAGAATCTCTCTAAATATAGACATTTACCATAAATAAAATCATATTTATAACACTCATCCGTGAATGTCTATTCAACAGATAACGTGTCTCGTTAAAACCTTAACTAAAATAAAACTCAGTGGGAAAAAAATTCTAGAGAAGGAAAAGATTACACATATCTAACAATACACCTTTTGGTTGTCTCGTTAAAAACCTTGCAAGGAAAATCCGGTGGGACAATACTTTGTAAGGGAAAAAGAGTACAACGCGTATTAACTCCACCTGATGAGCGCATCAATTCATATCCTTAAGCATTTGCATTCCAATCTCGTGCACCATCTTCAAAAGATTTTTGGTAGAGATTTGATGAACAAATCAGGCATATTAACTTGAATGAATATATTGCACCTTAAAATCATCATTCTTGATAGAGACGAATTGTCTATCTTGTTGGAATCGTCAATTCAATATCACATATAGGTGAAAACTCTTGCTTTCATATTATGATGCATATAATAAGAGCAATATATATTTGTGCACAAATTGCACTGAGGGTGTAGTACTGCATGACCATGAATTCTATATACTTTAAGCAATTTAAATCATTCAGGGATTGTTAAGTCATATAAGCCATATAATAGACTTTAGATGCATATCAAGTTTTCGTGTCATGCTAGACATATAAGATATCGAAAACTGATTGCACATACTATTGATTTTATACTTTCAAGTGTTTGAACTACATGTCTTTCATATGAAACCAATTCTATTTGAATTGCGTCTCTTACATTTGGCTAAGCTTTTTGTGTTTGTAAGCGACAAACTTAAGATCCTCATCTATACTTAGCACTATCATAGATCTCGTCGACAAATATTTTTTATCAGTTTCAATATATTTTAATAATAACATAACATAGAGATATCTTCATTCATATATTCATGTACCTGAATCTCTCGTGAGATTTTATGAAGTGTTATGTCATAGTGATCATCTAGATCACTTGCCTCCTTTTGTTATGATCAAAATGATCATTTGCTCATCTTTTTTATCAAGAATTTTGTTTGAAATCGATTAGTCTATACGCTTTAAGCGTACCATAGACTTTGTCCTTCTAGGACTTATTCTAATAGGAGCATTTGCAGCGAGAATATAGTTACTTTCTTTGAGTCAGCAAATGCGTCTGGCATGCTTTGCATTAAATTGCACATGAATTATCCTTTTATTAACTTCAAGTTTATATTATTTTAATCTTGATGTATAAATGATAATTCATTTCATGTAACTTTTTCTCAACTTTTGTATCTTGTCTCCGCCTCATGTTAGAAAAACTAACTTATTTCCTCAACTTTGAGAACCCATAATTGTGCGTTATAGTGTTAATCAAAATATACACCACAAATCAATAATAATAAGATAAAATTTCATGACCCTGAACCACTTGTGAGGGGAGAATGTAATATACTTTCGTATCTAACCTATATCAAACTGATATAGATAACTTTGTTCCCATAAATAATAGTTTAGATATTAAGTGGAGTCACTAAATAAATTATTTTGCTAAACCAACTCTGTGATGTAAACCAACTTATCAAGATGAACTTCTTGAATAGAAAATTTGGAAATTATGCTCGAAATTAAACTATTGAGCAAGTTACCTCGCAAAACACCATATTGCGGGTTATTAATAATCGCACATGTAACCATCTTATAGATGTATCTTATGTGGTATGCATGACAGGTGAGTGGGCTCATATTCACCTTTGATACTTCCAGCATTCATGAGATTCAATCCCAATTTTAGTTGGTCTACTAATTAATGAGAAGAAGTAACATAAGAGAATTCATAAAGAACTTTCTAGTTCTTTAATATTTATCCATGTGAATTCTCTTTTATTTTTGCACATCATGCTTGAATTGATATGGCAAAACTGATTATGCCAACTGGATAAATTATCGATATTGATAAACTTCAAATTTACACCATGACATGTGCAATTATCAATAAACTCCAAGTTTATTATAATATGGGTTTTTATATTAATAAACATTCATTTTTTGTGGTATTCTTTTATTTGTGTAGTACAAACTGAAGAATAAAGCGGGTAGCTTATTTTTACATGCATATTACCCCACAACAAGTTGCAGTAATAGAGTATTAAATTTTTCCTTTATTTATAGTCTCAATATAATCACCACTTTCGCGTATACTTTGGATACTGAATAAGTTTTTTTGAGACTTACTACAACACAATACCTTATTGGTAATCAATTGTATTTTTCCAAAATAGTAATTGGCTCTTGCGGAGTTCTCAATTATTTTTGTAGTATCACATATTCATCAATATAGGTAAGTATCTCTTTTAAAGATAAAGTTATATCATTATGGTTATGGTCAAAATTATATGCAAGATATGTTTCTTGCATTAATGTTATTCTTTAGTAATCACATTACCCAAATATTTTGGCGTACAATTGGTACGTGACCAATGACCATTGATGCCATAATAACGGCATTATTTTCTAATACTACTCAAATCGCCTTTTAGAGGTGAGTGTAGTATATTCATTACCACTAGCACGTTCATATTCTTCCAAGAATGTATATGTATTCATAAATTAGATGTTGTCACATCCACATCGTGAATGGACCATAATCATCTATATGTGTTTTATAAAATCTCATGTCAATAAATATTACATTCACAAAGTGTCACGACCCCAATCCCGATCGTGATGGCGCCCAATACAATTGTTAGCCAAACTCGGCCAATTAATACTCACAACTCAATCACACACCCCATTACCAATTATCAACATTAAATTAATAGTTTAACAAGTCTATTAACCGAATAATTTAAATAGAAACAATATGACACACTGACATAACCAACATCTCCTAGAGACCTGGGGGGCTCTAATATAAACAGAATAGCAAATCCTCAATAGTACAGAATTCTAAAATGCGAAAAGATAAAAGGGATAAGGGGAGGAGTCGGGTCCTGCGGACGTCAGGCAGCTGCCTCGACAACTCCTGTACACTTTGAGAAGCATCAAACAACTCGACTATGCTCCCGGGACACCTAAATTTACACAAATGGTGCAGGGAGTAAAGTGAATACTTTCAACTCAGTGGTAATAGACATATATAATGGCTGAAGGTAAGAAATCATGAAATATTACAATGCAAAGCTAAAACCAATACTTCGACACATTTAACGGTGGAACAACAACAAGCAATGACATGTAAGACAGATAGATATCGATGCATGAATGAAATACAATGCACATAGGGGTTCAGACTCTGGAGGGGCTCCTATAGCCCAAGTGCAATATCATCGTAGCATTCGTTGCAGCATGTAGCCCGATCCATATTCAGTCCAAATATATGTGTGTAAGCCACACGGGCATAGTCAAATTTATCATTTTTAGTTCCAATTAGTAGGAATTATAGATTAAGTATTTAAACTTTAGAAATTTACTAATCATTTCGAGACAGTGTTTAACCCAGGACTGATATCATGAAAATATGCTAAGCATCATAGAAACGGTGATAATAATCCCTAGGGATTCAAATAATCGGTACACAGCCCAAATATACTCATAACAATCCAAGTAGGATGTTTACCAATCAATTTTTAGTCAATAACACAGTATGAACATCACTCGGACGAACTAAGCCATAGTCCCTAGTCACAAATGACCATGCACTCATCGTAGAGTATGTGTCTCGCCTCAATATAGCGTCACAGTGTGATATACAGGGTTTCAAACCCTCATGTCATCATCTATATCTATTACTCACTCAAACCGGCCACAAGACTAGTTCACTAAGCCTTTTCCTCTTGAATCAACCTCCTTGCACACCGAATTTGATCAAAACCACAAGGAATATGTTATAATAAGCTAATGGGACATAATCCAATTGAAAGAACTCGTAAAATACCAAAAATCACAAAGTTGGCAAAACCTGAGCCCCGAGTTCATTGATAACTGTAATTTTTACATGATTTATATCCCTCTTTGCCTAAGCTTTGTGCATAAATTGATGTAAATTAGTCCTCAATTACTTACAAGTTGCGCTTGATTGCAAGTTTGAGTAATTAGATGTCAAAGATCACAAATCGGCTCAGAAAGGAGTGAAATCTACCAAGCATCATGAGATGAACTGAAATGTGAGTTGAAAGACTTGTACTTTTTGTCATGTGGCCGCACAAGAAGATCCTTAAAATACCCAAGTCAAGAAACTTGTGCAGTCCGCACTATTTTGTCGCGCAGACGCATAGGTGAGGATCAGAGAACCTGATATTGGGATATAATCTCACGGGGACCGCATCCATATCTACGCGGTTCGCAATGCTGAAGACACTGAAAATATTCTAAGGTAAAAATCCCACGCGACCGCACTCCAAAACAGTGCGGTCCGCGTGGAAGCGGGATCAGAGAACCAGCATTGAAGGACAAACAGTAGTGCGGCCGCGCAACATTTCCACGCGGTCCGCATGATTCAACATTGCGGTCGCGCAACATTTTCACGCGGTCCGCGTGACACAACATACGTGGTCGTGTGACATTTTCAGGCGATCCGCATCCAAGGTCCAGATTTAATGGGTGGCCGTGGGTAATTAATGGGTGTTATTGATTAATGCTTGGATGGTATTGGGTGTTTGGTATTTGGGTTGATTGTATATTTTCACTTAGATTTTGTGATTGCAAACACTAAGTCTAGCTTAGTGGGTTTTGACTTTGCTTGAGAAAGAGAGTCTATGACCTCTCAATCAACCCAACAAGGATTTACCCAACAGGGGTTTGGGATGGACCCATGAGAATGGTAGTCCAAAGTAACGGGTTAAACCTCGAGAGAGTAATTACCTTACTTGAGCCATTAGTTACTTGGGCAAATTAGCCTACCCGATTGGTCTCAAGAGAGTCAATTGGGCAAAATTACTCTTCTACCAAGAGGTGTGAGAGTGAGAGTTGAGTGCAACGGTTAACCATATATCCCATATTTCCATCCTTGCATTGAGATTCATTACCCGTTAATTAGTCACCTAGGTAAGTGCTACGACCCTAGTGTTCTTTCCTTATTGCTTACATCTTAGAGTTATCATTTAGCAAATCTAGATATAATTGTAGTTAAAATCATTAGTTGATACTTGAATAAAAACCCAACAATGTTAGAAGCCAAATTAAGAGCTGCAACGCTTAATTAGTCTTCATAAATACTTAACTCCAATTTCAAGCTCTGAGGAATATAGTTTATTTTTGTTAGTAATTCACATACAAAGTAGTAGTTAAGATTTTGTGATATTTTTTGTGCTTCTTATTGCACATTTGCACAAGTTTCAAATTTTGTGGTATTAAATTTCCATTAGTATATTATTTTTCCTCTTTGTTTTGTATGTTGTTGGTGAGAACTGAATGGTTTAAGAAGTATATACGTTAACTCTTTTAATGATATTTAAAATTTATAATAAGTCATAAAATACTAAATATTCTCACATCAGTTGGCATTATTGACCCAAAAACATTTGACACTATTTAGGAGCAAAAAAATCATGTTAAAGACGGTGGTGCACTTATGGTGTTAAAATCCTAGGTCCGTCTTTGCACACTTAATCCCAAACATTAATTTATTGAGCCAACCTCTGTGACTTCCTCAACCCTTTGAGACTTGATGTTGCAATATTCTGGACTTACACTACATGCTATAACCTGCCATTACTTGTAGAATTCTTTGTTTGATCATGCCACATTCACACACACACACACACACACACACACACATACACATACATATATATATATATATATATATATATATATATATATATATATATATATATATATATATATATACATTTACTAATTGACCTTAGTAAGTATCGAGTCGATCTCTCGTCTTTACTTCCTCGAGATTAGACAGGATACTTACTGAGTACATGCTGTTTATGTACTCATGCTACACTTCTGTACTTAAATGTACAAGGTTTGAGCAGGTGGATCCGGACATCACTCGGGTGCATATCAGTGAGCACTTTTCTGGGACTTTTACGGTGAGCTGCCTTCTTTCTCATGCCGATCCGCAGTCGAAGGAGTCCTTTTCCTGTATTTATAATTTTCTGTCCATTCTGATTCAGACAGTACGACGATGTTTTGTATACTTTTTATGTATACTCTACTCGACGTCCGTAGCTAGTGATACCGGGTTCTGGCACACACTATAGAGAATATTTATTTTGGGGTTGGTATGACTATGTCAGTACTGTATGATCTTGCTAGTTTTCTTTATTTACTTGGAAAAAAACGTTAGTATATTTGGTTTGGTTAAAAAAAATTGAGACTTAATCATAATTCCGCAGTGGTAGGGGACAAGGGCATCCCAGAGCTATTCCTCATACACCACCAGCAGACCTTGTGGGGGATCCCACTACTGAGGAGCAGGGCGAGGCGCCTGCAGCTGTGCCTACTCTGCCAGATTTCATGACTGCATCGGGATCCAGGAGGTTTTGGGACGTATGCTTCGGTTTATGGACACCATGACTCGGGCTAGTTTATTTCTAGCAGATCCAACAGCTTTGCAGGCAGGGAGGGGGAGCACAGACCCCTATTGCTCAGGATCCAATTCAGGCACCAACAGTATATCAGACTCTGGGTGCCCAACCCACAGAGAGGGTTCAACCAGTTGTTGTAGATGTACCCCAGCCTAGGCGAGCTGTGGAGTGCGATCTGCAAAAGCTACTAGAAAGATAGACCGGACTTCACCCCCAGTCTTCGGAGGCGAGCGCCATGAGGACACTCAGGATATCATTGACATGTGCAGGGACAGACTGCATGCTATGAGGATATTGGAGTCACATGGAGTTGACTTTACTACTTTTCATCTTGAGGGTAAGGCCCGTAGATGGTGGCAGTCTTATATTTTTGGCAAGCCTGCCGGTTCTCCTCCCATCACTTGGGGTCAGCTTGTGCAGTTGTTTCTGGACAAGTATATTCCGCCCTCTAAGAGAGAAGAGCTACAGTATTAGTTTGAGCACCTTGAGCAGGGTTAGATGTCTGTGACCGACTACGAGGCGAGGTTTTCTGAGTTATCTCGCCATGCACTCATGATACTTCCGACATACGTAGTGAGAGTGCAGAGTTTTGTCACCGGATTGCGGCCCAGTATTCGATCAGGGATGGCTCGAGAGGTAGAGATGGGTACAGAGTATCAACTTATGGTCGAGATCGCTCGTCGGATTGAGGGTTATCATCAAAGGGGTAGGGAGCAGATGCAGCAGGACAAGAGAGCCAAATTCCTTGGAGAGTTCAGAGGTGCCCCAGCTTGGGGTAGAGGTCAGTTTAGGAGGGGTCATCCCAGTAGGCCCCCCATCTTTAGTACCACCACCTCCCGCCCGGGGTGCTCCAGCACACCCCTATTTCAGCACCATGCTAGAGAGTTCCTACCGCCCGCCAACTATTCAGGGTTCTACCAGTGGGTATTCAGGTCCTCAGGGTTCTTCTGGTCCCTACTTTAATGCTATGCCGGAGACTTCATATCTCCCACCGACTATCCAGGATCCTCCCACGGGATCTACGAGTGTCACGACCCAAACCTGATCGTGATGGCGCCCAATCCTAAAACTAGGCAAGCCAGACCAACAACTGTTTCCAAATAGAAAACTAGTCCCAAAAGGACAACTCAAGAAGAATATATGAGTCAATAATTACTCCAATAATAATTATATGAATAAATACTAAGAAGTGCGAATATCGAAATAACACTCCCAAAAGATCTGGGGTCACGAGTCTAGAGCCTCTAAACAAAACTGAATAGTAATAGAAATATTGAATGAAATACTCAAGTCTGAAACATATAGTAATAACCGAATGAAGAGAGAAGCTAGGTTCTGTGAAGCTGGCAGCTACCTCAGCAACTCGAATAAACTCTGACATAGGCTGGAGTGCTCGTCTAATCGTCATGTGTACCTGAATCTGCACACAAAGGTGCAGGAAGTAGGGGTAAATACTAAGTACTCAGTGAGTAAAAAATATATAATAATAGCTGAAAGCATGAAATCCACAGAATACCATAGAGCAAAGCTAAACTACAGTCCGATATCTACTATGAACTAACAACCACAGCAAATCACAATTAGCATATATAATTTACAGATAAATATGCAATGCAATGCAAATGACCGCAATGGTGCGTAGCCCGATCCGTTTAACGTCGACGGCGCTCAGTGGGGGTGTGTACAGACTCCGGAGGGGCTCCTTCAACCCAAGCGCAATATTCATATCATCTGTTGCGGCGTGCAGTCTGATCCATCCTCAGTCCACAACATGCATATGAGTCACACAACATTTCAAATTATTTATTTCCAGGTTCCAGTTCATTAATAATGAAAATACTTAAATTTTTATTTAATTTTCCTAGAACAGGTGACTTAGCATTTCCTAATAGTGATTTCAAACCGGGACTGAGATCAGTGATTAAGCAAAACAAGCTATCACATATATATCTATCCCTTGGGAATACTACAGGTCAGCACAAGGCCTCAAACATGGCTTACAGCCCACAAATATATCTAACACAGTGTGAGTTTCAACCTCATATAACATATTATTCATATCTGGGATGGACCAAGTCTCAATCCCCAGTCATAACCAATCCCGCACCTGCCATGAGGTGCGAGCCACGCCCTAATAGTGTCACAATGTGCTAAGTCGGGGTTTCAAACCCTCAGGCTACCATATACACTAACTACCCACCTCTAGCCGGGTGTGGACTCGTCCGCGATACCTTTTCCCTTCAAATTTGCCGCCTCGTGCATCGAATCTAGTCAAAACCACATCAATTATATCAATATGGGTCAAAGAAACATAATCCAATCAAAATTACTTGAAAAATGCAATATTACACGAAGTTGGTAAAACCCGAGCCCTGGTCCCACTTCATGAAAAATTCTGAAATTTATACCAACAGATTCCTCGTCTCTCCACGAGTCCGTGCATATAAAATTTATCGAAACCGGAGTTCGAATGGCCTTTCAAAACTCAAAATTCGTTTTCATAATTTAGGCCCTAGTTCTTCACAAATTCTACCCAGTTTCATGAGTTTTGGTGTTGATTCTAGCATAAAATTGTGTTTTTGAGTCAAGGAACTTACCTCCGGCGATTACCCGTTGATTTCTCTCTTTAAAGCTCTCAAAACCCTCCCTTGACGAAGTAAAAATGGTGGAAATATGATTAGGGTCGCGTCTGAAATTAACTTAAACTATTCTGCCGAGACGCCTTCTTTTATGCGATCGCAATGCCTCTCTTGCGATCGCATAGAGTAAATTTTCCAGGTCCAAAATTCCTTCTTTGCGATCGCGGAACTCACCATGCGATCGCATACCTTTGCCCCCCTTACACTACGCGACCGCATCACCCCTTATTGCGATCGCATAGAATAAATTTCCACCCCCTTTAGATCCTTCTATGTGATCGCAGACCTATGTATGCGATCGCATAGAACAAAAACTGTCTGCAATTTTCTGTTGCATTAACATGTTCAAAACTTGCCCGTTGGGCATCCGAAATCATCCTGAGACCCCCGGGACCTTAACCAAATGAACAGATATGTCATATTACTTCATTCAAACTTGACCGTAACATAAAAACACCATCATAAACATCAAAATCACTAATTTCTCACGGATTCAAGCCTAAATTTCATTAAAACTTCTGAAACTAACATTTGATCTAAAAACCTACCTTATCACCTCCGAATGACCTGAAATTTTGCACGCATATCCAATATCACCTAACGGAGCTACTGCAACTCTCGGAATTTCATTCCGAGCCCCGGATAAAAAACCCACCTACCGTATGGAATTAGCAAAAATTCAACCTTAGCCAATTCAAGCCTAAATCTACACCGGACATCCGAATTCGATTCCGATTGCTCTCCTAAGTCATAGATCATCCCCCGAAACTAGTCGAATCATCATAAAACCATTCCAATATTTCTAACTTGTCGCTCAACATTTGGTTGACTTTTCCAAACTAATCTTCTCGTAAAAAGGTTTATTGCCTCATTTTTTACCGGATTCTATCCGATTTACTTCCAACTCTCCAAAAACATATAAATGAACATAAGAAAGTATAAAATGGAGAAAAGAGAGAAGACTTTTGATCTTGTGGTGTAAAATGAGGCACCTTTATTTTGTGTGGCTATAAATCATTCCATAAAGGTAAATTGTTTCCAAATAAGGAAAGTGGTCATTCTTTTTGGCACGGACTAAAAAGGAAATAGGTTCACATAAATTGAAACGGAGGGAGTATAAATTAGCATATTAAAGTATAAAATGAAGAAAATGGGGCGATAAGTCCCGTAACGACGGGTCAGGTCATTATATTCTCCCCAACTTAAACAAACGCTCGTCCGCGAGCGGGTTGAGAAACATACTTGGAGTCTCAAATAAGTGTGGATATCTGCTCCACATCTCCTATTCGGTCTCCCAAGTTGCTTCCTCCACGGGACGACCTCTCCGCTGCACTTTCACTGTAGCTATGTCTTTGGATCTCAACTTACGAACGTGTCGATCCAAAATGTCTACCAGCTCCACATCATAGGTCAAGTCCTCATCCAACTGTATTGTGCTGAAGTCTAATACATGTGACGGATCTCCAACGTACTTCCGGAGCATAGATATATGTAACATCGGGTGAACTCCCGACAAGCTAGGTGGCAAGGCAAGCATATAGGCCACCTCCCCAACTTTCCTAAGCACCTCAAAAGGTCCGATGAACCTTGGGCTCAATTTTCCTTTCTTGCCAAACCTCATAACACCCTTCATAGGCAAAACCTTCAACAACACCTTCTCACCCACTGAATAAGACACATCTCGGACATTCCGGTCCGCGTAACTCTTCTGACACGACTGAGCTGTGCGAAGTCTCTCCTGAATCACATTTACCTTGTCTAAGGCATCCTAGACTAACTCTGTCCCCAATAATCTAGCCTTGCCGAGCTCAAACCAACCGACTGGAGACCTACACCGCTTCCCATACAAGGCTTTATGCGGTGCCATTTGAATGTTGGACTGATATCTATTGTTATAAGCAAACTCTGCGAGAGGCAAGTAATCAGCCCATGAACCAGCGAAATCAATGACACAAGAACACAATATGTCCTCCAGTATCTGAATTGTACACTCGGACTGCCCATCCGTCTGTGGGTGAAATGTTGTGCTCAGCTCTACCTGTGAACCCAATTCTCGCCGAAATGTCCTCCAGAACTATGAAGTAAACTGAGTACCTCTGTATGATATGACAGAAACTGGAACTCCATGCAATCTTACGATCTCACGGATGAATATCTCTGCTAATCGCTCCGAGAAGTATGTAGTACACAGAAGAATGAAATGAGCTGACTTAGTCAGCCTATCCACAATCATCCAAACTGAATCAAACTTCCTCGTTGTCCGAGGGAGTCCACTAACAAAGTCCATAGTGATCCTTTCCCACTTCCACTCGGGAATATTAGTACGCTGGAATACGCCACCGGGCCTCTGATGCTCATATTTGACCTGCTGACAATTGAGGCACCGTGCTACATGATTCACAATATCCTTCTTCATCTTTATCCACCAATAGTGCTGCTTCAAATCCTGATACATCTTTGCGGCACCTAGGTGAATAGAATACCGCAAACTGTGGGCATCCAATATCAACTCACGAAGGCCATCAACATTGGGCATGCATATCCGACCCTGCATCCTTAACACACCTTCACTATCAATAGTGACATCTCTGGCATCATCATGCTGAACTCTGTCCTTACGGACAAGCAAGTATGGATCATCATACTGGTGCTCTCGAATATGTTCATATAAGGAAGACCGAGATACCACGCAAGCTATTACCCGATTGGGCTAAACAATATCCATCTTTACCATCTGATTAGCTAGAGCATGAACATCAACTGCAGGGGGACTCTCCCCAACTGGAATGTACACCAAGCTGCCCATACTAATAGCCTTCCGCTTAAGGCATCAGCCACTACATTAGCCTTCTCGGGATGATACAAGATGGTAATATCATAGTCTTTGAGCAATTCAAGCCATCCCCGCTGCCTCAAATTGAGATCTTTCTGCTTAAGCAAGTGCTGAAGGTTGCGGTGGTCTTTATATACATCACAAGATACACCATACAAGTAATGCCTCCAAATTTTCAAAGCATGAACAATAGCAGCTAACTCTAAGTCGTGAACATGGTAGTTCTTCTCATGGGGCTTTAACTAACGAGAAGCATATGCAATGACTCTACCCTCCTGCATCAATACACAACCGATCCCAACTCTAGAAGCATCGCAATACACCGTATAAGACCCTAAAGCTGATGGCAATACAAGTACCAGAGCTGTGGTCAAGGCCGACTTGAGCTTCTGGAAGCTCTCCTCACATTCATCAGACTATACAAATGGAGCATTCTTCTGTGTCAACTTAGTCAAAGGTGAAGCAATAGACGAAAAACCCTAAACAAACCTGCGGTAATAGCCTGCCAAACCGAGGAAACTCCGGAGCTCAGTAGCTGAGGACAATTTGGGCCAATTCTGCACCGCCTCGACTTTCTGTGGGTCAACTCGAATACCATCACTGGACATTACATGTCCCAGAAAAGTCACAGTATCAAATCAGAACTCACACTTAGAAAATTTTGCATAAAGCTTTTCCTCTCTCAACCTTTGCAATACCACCCTCAAGTGTTGTGCGTGCTCCTCCTGGCTTCGCGAGTACACCAGGATATCATCAATAAATACAATTTCAAAAGAATCCAGATACGGCCGAAATACACTGTTCATCAAGTGCATGAATGCGGTTGGGGCATTAGTCAGCCCAAAAGACATCACCAGAAATTCATAGTGCCCATATCTCGTTCTGAAAGCTGTCTTCATAATGTCTGAATCCCTAATTTTCAACTGGTGATAACCGATCGAAGGTCAATCTTAGAGAATACACTTGCTCCCTGAAGCTGATCAAACAAGTCCTCAATACGAGGTAATGGGTAAATTCTTTACTGTCACCTTGTTCAATTACCTGTAATCGATGCACATCCTCATCGTGCCATCTTTCTTCTTCACGAATAATACCGGTGCACCCCAAGGCGACACACTCGGGCGAATGAACCCCTTATCTAAGAGTTCTTGAAGCTGTTCTTTTAACTCTTTTAACTCAGCTGGTGCCATGCGATAGGGAGGAATATAAATGGGCTAAGTGTCCGGCACCAAGTCAATATCGAAATCGATATCCCTGTCCGGTGGCATGCCCGACAGGTCTGCTGAAAATACTTCTGGAAAATCCCTCACAATGGGAACCGAATCAAGGTTGGGTGTCTCAGCCTCAACATCTCTAATGAAAGTCAAATAAGATAAACAACCCTTCCCAATCATTCGTTGGGCTTTTATAATGGAAAATCACCCTGTCGAATACATAATCAGTCACGCCACGCCACTAGATCCTCGGATTACCTATAATAGCTAATGTGATTGTCTTGGCATGACAGTCCAGAATCGCATGGTAAGGAGATAACCAATCCATGCCTAGAATCACGTCGAAATCCACGATGTCGAATAGTAATAAGTCAACTCGGGTCTCCAGACCCACAATAGTAATAAGACAGGATCGATATACCTGATCTACAATAACTGTATCACCCACCGGGGTAGACACATGCACGGGCAAGGCAAGAATACCACGGGTCATACCCAAATGATGCGCAAAATATGAAGAAACATAGGAATAGGTGGATCCGCGAGATCAAATAAGACAGAAGCATCCTTGTGGAAGATTGAGATAATACCTGAAATGACTCCATCTGATGCATTAGCGTCCCTTCTATCCGGAAGAGCATAAAAATGAGCCTGGCCTCCGCAGTGCGGTCCTCGCCCCTAGAGCGACCTCTGGCTACCTGGCCACCTCTCCTAGCTGACTGTGCTGGTGCTAAAGAAGCAGGAGCAGAAGACGAGGGCTGGTCCCTCTACTGAGACCGCTTACGAAGCCACTGTGGACACTCTCTCCTGATATGGCCAAACTCGCCATACTCAAAGCAACGACCTGAAGCTAGAGAAAAGGATTGCTGAGGACCCCTCGCTGCAGATAAACCCTGAGCTGAAGAAGCAGGAGAAGAGCTCTGAGTTTGAAGAGCGCTCAATGCAGGCTGACTCTGCTGACTCTGCTGACGACCCTGATGGCCCTGATGGCCCTGACGACCACGGTCTGATGAAGCTCCACTGGACTCTGCACGACCCGACTGATGAGATCTGAAAAAACGACCTCTGCTATGCTGAGCTTGGCCCCTAGACGAAGCACCACTGTAACTACCATTACCACGAGGCCTCTTAGCCTCCCTCTCCTCACGCTCTCGGCGGCGATTTGTCTCAATCTGACGAGCCGCATCAACCACCTCCTCAAAGGTAACTGGTGAACCCCTCTCTCTAGTCATCAATATACGGATAGGATAGATGAGACCATCTATAAATTTCCTGATCCTCTCTCGATCCGTCGGAATCATCCACATGGCATGACGGGCTAGCTGCATAAATCTCAACTCGTACTGAGTCGCCGACATATCTCCTTACTTCAGCCACTCGAACAGACGACGCAGATCCTCCCTCTGAGACTGGGGCACATACTTCTCCAAAAATACCATGGAGAACTGCTGCCAAGTGAGGGGCGCTGCCCCAATAGGCCTACGCCTCTTGAAATACTCCCACCACTGAAATGCTGGTCCTGTGAATTGGAAGGTAGTGAAAGCAACACCGCTAGACTCCAGAATATCCGCTCTACGAAGCATACACTGGGACTTATCCAAAAAAACCTGGGCATCCTCGCCCTCAAGACCGCTGAACGCTTGGGGTTATAGTCTCCCGAACCTCTCCAACCAATGCTGCTCGTCAGCAAGCATAGCTGGAACCACATGAGCTGGGGCTGGTGCGACTGGTGCAACTGGCTGAGCTGGAGCTGCCTCAGGTGCCTGTAAAACCTGAACTACCGGCTCTGGTGTGCGAGCAACGGGGGTCTAATTTCCTCCCCCTGCCTGTGAAGAAGCTGCTGCAGTAGAGGCCACAACCACCTAGGCTAAGCCAGTACACACTGATATGATCTGTGCTAAGGTCTCCTGAAGACCCAGTATCTCAATAGACACTGCCGGTGCCTGAACTTGAGCTGTTGGAATTCCTGCAGCTAGGACCTGATCCTGAACCTGGTCCACTGGCGCTGGGATCTGATCCTGAGTCTGGTTAGCTTGTGGGTCAGCAGGTGATATCACTGCTGTCCTACCTCTGCCACGACCACGGCCTCGGGGTGCTACTGGTGGTCCCCCGCCACGTCCGTTAGCACGTGTTCTTGCTATCTGCGAGAGAGTAGAATAAGGGAAAATTTAGTTTCACATAACACAAACCGCACGATATGAATCCAAGAAAGTGAAGTGTTTCCTAAAGTTCTGTAGCCTCCCGAGGATAGATAGGGACGTGTACGTACCGATCCGCGAGAGCCTACTAAACCGGCTCATGACTCGCGAGGCCTAGTAACCTAGGCTCTGATACGAACTTGTCACGACCCAAACCCGGCCGTATTGGCGCCCAACCCTAAAGCTAGGCAAGCCTGACCAACAACTGTTTCCAAATAGAAAATCAGTACCAAAAGGACAACTCAAGAAGAATATATGAGTCAATAATTACTCCAATAATAGTTGTATGAATAAATACCGAGAAGTGCGAATGTTTTAATGAAACATCGAATTGTTTGGGAGTGTGTCGGCTTGCCTAGTTCCTTGATAGGCACCATCATGACCAGGTTAGTTTTGGGTCGTGACAAAGCCTCCATCCATTTTTTTCCTTAGAAATATCATTGTCTCCTTTAACATCATCAAATTCCTTGAAATCTTCAATTTTTGTAACATCCCCTGCTAAGACGCTTTAAATCTCGACAACCTTCATCAGCAGAAGATTCATTTCACGTCTAAGAGCTTTATTTTCATTCTTTAAGTTATTGATCACTGATGTAACTCTAAGAGGAAGTTTATCATCTACCCATTCTCAAAACTTACATTTTTGTTCCTACGCAACAATTAGAATAAAATTATCGACAATTTTCGATCATAAACCTAAGCAAAAATACACAAACAAGTCTTATAAAATTTACCTTAGGTATTGAACAATTGTTAAATCGCCTGCGGACATTGGAGTCCAAGCAATGAATTGGCTAGCATCAACTCCACAACAACATTTCCTCCTCGAACCATATGGTGAACTCGGCGATCTCTGGCTCATATTTTGAGAATTGACTGGTGAAAGATGGTGGGAATACTAACCCTAACTTGGTCGTCCAGAATTGCACCGAAATTAGCAGGAACTCGATGAGAGTTCCTTGTTGAGATTGAGAAGAAGAGCTTTCCCTTATTAGTAAGTGAAGTAAAGAAAGGGGTTAAGTTTTACGGCTCGGATAATAGGTAGGGTTATTAAATCCAGTTAGGTGTGAAATAAAATATTTGGGTGTAAGATAAATTTTCACGTGTCACATTATGAGTGGATAGCTTATCCATTGTGGCAGCCGTATAAAATAAAGGGGGTATCCAGACCAAGAGTATAACGGCAAGATTGGTAATGGGCCAAACGTCTAGTGAGAGTTATTTGTAGACCATATCGTAAAATTCAGGGAGGTATTTGGACCTTTTCCATAGAATTAATTCCATTGTCTAATCCGTCTCCACTAGTTTCTACTACTGCTTGCAAGATATTCTTTGGATATGATGAAACCAAATATGCCTATTTTTTGCATAAAATGAATCAGATCTCGAGCTATCATCTTTAAGATTCGAAGTATCTAATCGACTGAGAACTTTATGTAGCAAAGCATCAGTCGGGTTATTAAAGAGTACTTTTAGAAAGGCAACGTTGAAATAAATTATTTATTTTCCTCTCCACTCCCGTTTCTGGTTTAACGCAAATAGCTTTCTATAGTCCACCAAGTTATATCTCAGTCCAAAAGATCAAATAATAACATATCCTTTCACAACAAGGTGTTTTAAAATTCAGATATCATGCACTCTGAACCGTAACAGATACATGCTTGAACCAAAACAAATAAAGCGACATTGCCCATGAACTATCAATTTTGCTTAACGTTAAGATCTTGATAACCAAATGCTCTCGCTGTTTCCCTTTTGAATCATTAAGTAAAACAAAAATCGGATAAAGTCAGCCAGCGTGCGTGATGACAGCACGATACAAGGAACCACTCATAAAAGGAACAAATAGAATTATGATATTCCAAATGAATACACCTCAAGGAATTTGAAATGTTCTACAATCAGCAGCGAAGCTAAAGGTGTGACCACTTGCAACGCGAAACATCTTCCAACCCAAAAATAAACCAATGATGTATAATATAAACTACAACCATGACTTACAAAACTTTTAGGGCATTAATCACCCAAATTCAGACAGTATGCCGAATGAATATAATACATAATAAATGCTGTATGCATTTAACCCCATCCCCAAAACCCCCACGCCCATCTAGACCAGATAGAAGGGCTACCAATGAATAATCCTAAGTTTTTTCATCCGTATGAAAATGAACTACAAGACACCCGGAAAAAAACAATGACATGCAGCAAAGAGGCATTTTCTGACATAGAATAGCCCACTTCACGGAGACTCATCAAAACCACACAGCAGAAGAAAGGGAAGCAGACCCAGTCGCAACTCATCTTCTGCCCCTTTGGAACCACTGTGCATATTTGGATGTGATTACTCATCACAAATCGCAAATTAATGAAACCAGCAAACCTTTCAAATCCTTTAGACTTAGCAACTTAATTTTTTCTCAAATCATTATTGAATGAAAGGGATAGCTGAAGTACTCGGAGCAAATTGAGTTTGGCCATAAGCAAACTGGCCCACCAAAATCATGAAGCAGCTGTTGCTGATGCCTTCTCCATCTTTTCCTTCTCTATCTCTACTCTTCTCTGCTCGGCATGCTGAGCAACGCCATTTGCCAATGCTTGATAATGGAAGTCCAGAGTCTGGGTGAGGCTCTGAAACCTCAATGGATCAGTTGCCTGCATAGCTGGATTCAACAGTCCAAGGATAGAGGGGAAAAAATAGGTGAGCCCATTGCCCAATACAAAGCAAACACATCCCAATATCAAAATAAGCAGAGTAAACAAGCAGGCAGCACCATACCTTTGATAGTTTCCACAAAGAAAATGAAAGGATCCACCTCATCCAGGGGAGATTGCAACTCTTCATCATCATCACTAAAATCATCATCGGAGTTGTCATCTTCATCGGAGTCGTGCGAACGGAAAGCTTTTGCCTGAAAAAGCAGGAAAAAGATGTCAAAGCTTTAAGTAATTATAACTCTGATGGATTGCTTTTTATCCTGAAATAAAGGTATCCACTATCCAGGCCGGATCTGTAATAAGTTCTTTCACAAGAAGCCATCACAAAGGCAAATCTTGCAGAAGGTACTTTGATTCCTTTTCTGCTTCAAGGGACAAAAACTCTCACTACGAAACTCATATCACTATGCATGCATGCAACAGGAGAGTTCTTCATAAATCATAACCATTCTAAAGAAACCATGTGTATTCTTGCCCCAGGGCTTTGATCAAGTGGTAAGAGCATAGTGCGTAATGTGTGGATTAGGCGGATGTCATGAGTTCAAACCCTGCTGCAGACTTAAATATAGAAAAGTAGAGGGCAGGCCCATTATCCACCTAGGTTCAAACGGCGCGCTAGCTGGCCCTCGGGAGTACCCAGGTAATATGTCACCTTATCATTGGTTTAACTGTTGCCACGTAAAGGATGGGAAAAAGATCCAGCCCAAACAGCAAATTCAGTCGCAAAAATACAAATGTTTCTGATTCCTCATTCAGTTTAAAACAAGAGGGTCAAGCAACAGATGACTACTGCATAACATGATTACACAAACAAAATGGAGCATCAACAAGACAGATCCCAAAAGTAGATTACAGGCACAATTTATTGTACTCACCTGTGCAGCCAATTTTTGAAGCCTAGCGCTGTCAGCTTCATCCCCTTCCTCCGCATCAACCCCCATTTCTTTGTCAGATCCATCATCTTCGTCATCATCCTCATCAGTTTGTAATCCATGCATATCATCATCATCTTCTGCTTCATCCTCCTTAGCGGATTCTGGAGACAAATATAAGCATATTAGATGCTGGTATATATAGTAGCATTCTGTGAGAAAAATGAGGAAAAAGCAAAAGAAGTTTTTAACCTGCTACTTGATCCTTGTAGGCAACAAGCAGCTCTAGAGCTGCTTTGAAAACACGCTCTAAGGCCTCCCCTGGCAATTGATCCACAGGAAGAGGGAGCAAAGATGTCAAGCCCAAGCAGCAAACTTTTTTGTCATGTTCCCTGCAAAACAATACAAGGAGCATCCGTACACAAGTTTTGCTGCTAATTCATTCAAAGTTTTTTGTCTCTCCTTTTCATCGGAGACAGAGAGAGTAACAGGTATTTACCTCTTAAAGTTGACCCGCGCTCCACTCTTTTTTGTTTGTCCCAACATCTGGAACCAGAGATTAAAGACCTCTGTAGCAATGCCAAGCTTTTGAAGTATGTTCAGTGTCACGTGTGGACACGTACATAATGAAAGGTCCAAAACCAAACTGGGTAATCGAACTCATCCAATGCAGCATAAATAATAAATTCCATATTAATGAATATCAGCAAGTTCTATTTCTACGTTAATTCAACTCGTTTTATTCCCTATCAATCATTTCCACAGTCACGGCAATCCACAAGACCCAAGCTGCTTATCCAAGAGTATCTAAGTTGTCATGTACTATAAATTATAATTAAATCATAGGCCTTTCACGAATTTTTTGGTGGTTTCAACCAATTTTTTCACATCCGATAATATCCTTATTTTTAAAGGATATGAAATGTCCATAATCAGTATTCAGTGATATAAATTCTTTCACATGACACTAACATTAAATTTTGGTAAACCAGCTTATCACCTGTAATTTGCTTGCATAACGGTTTTTATTTTCTTCTTACCCAAAACCTTGCCCAATAGGTTTTTACAACCCCCCTCCCCCCCCCCTCCCCCCAACAAACACACACAAAAAATTGCCATTCTTTCAGAGCTCAGAGCTAGCTGCAGAAGTGACAATTTAAGATGTGTAAAACGATGTCCGCCAAAAACAAGGAGTTCAAAAGGATTTTCATGTCACTACAGGAATATCAGGAGCTTCAAAGATAATCTGTACATAAATTTCTCCTTTGGGGCCCCCAGTGTTCTCACACTAATAATGGTTCTCCTTCACAAACCAGTATGTCTATACTCTACCTAACATATGTAGTAAAAATTGTAGGCAAAGCGAGAAAGATGTATGGAACCACACCAGATTACAGGTTGACACATGCGTTCTATAAGCTCGGAGTCAAGGTATTAACATAGAATATCTTAAGATGTTGGACGAGCTCCACGACAAATGCCTCTGAGATGGCCTCTCTCTAAGCCTTTGGTTCAGAGAGACTTGGATGTTCAAGATATAGCTGGACACCTAGAGGTTCACTACTCATGGACTTAATAGGAGTTATAAGAGGTGCTTGCTGCCACTGCTGGGTATCTGTTGGGACCCAAATTTCGGCGTCTTTGCTTGTACTACTTTGCGGGAGAGCCCGAAAGTAAGCTGTTATCTCCCACCTGCAATCTATCAAAAGCTGACAAGTTGAGGAATCCATTTCTAATTCCCACAAAGGCATACCGCAAAAGCCAAAGGACGATATATCTATTCATGGATAAATAAAAAGATTTTTTCATCTTTTCAGTCATGCATTGTCCTATGATGAGATTAACAACGAAATATTTGCTACAATACAAAATCATTTGCCAGGCACACCCCTGTTCAACAGAATATTCGTTCGCCATGAAGTCCATCATGTAGGGGTCTTTGAAATAGTGTTTTGCCGATTCGAAGTGTTGATATAGTAGAAATCAATTTGTACATAAGACATGATATAGGATCATATTCGGCCATGTCAGATTCATATTGCTGTAGATGCTAGCATAATGTATGATACTTGCATACAATTTGGCTAAAGAAATTCAACCAAGTGGGATATCATAGGTATAAGAGGTTGCTCTCCATCAAAATTTTCCATTTACCTTATATGCTCTTTTTCGCTTGTCTACTCTATTTGGCTAAAATAATTGATAACGTGGCTAGAGTTGGATGTCACAGGGATAAGATGTCACCTAAAATGATCAATTCAGCACAAAGGTTCTATAGCATTAACCTCCCTTCCCTTAGATACTTACTCTTAAGCACATCTAGTAAATACAAACACACTAATCTAATGTGATTAGAAGAAGATCTGAAGTGACGTTTTAAATGAAATTTCTAATATAGCTTACCTGGTGGAAGAACCTTCATCATCGATTGTGACAAAGGAAGCTTGATCAAAAATGATTTAAGAGAGAACTCCAGATCAGCTTCCTCCAACTTCAAACCATAGGACTGGTTCACATTTATCTTGAAAACAAATCTCTCAAGAGGTACGTTGTTGCTATCAGAAAAAATCACAGCCACTCTCTCAACCAATTCCTGTGTAGAAAAGCATGATTACTTCTGCACAGCGAAGACGGCACAAGAATAACAGCTTATAGACCAATCTCTCACTTCCCTTGTAAAAGCAATAAGATCTTTCCAACAAACAAGATCAAACAATTGTTATAAGTTCAAGCACACAACAAAATGTTCCTCCTTTACAGACACCTGAGCGAAAACATGGGGCGAGGTCGGGAGAGGAGGGGGGAAGTTGGAAATATCTATTTACATTTAGCCATCTGGAACTAAGATGAGCAATTAATCAATGACTTTTTGTGAAATTATATTTTTGTATAAAATTGTATATAAATCGTTATATGTATAGAAGGTGTATATTTATAGTTAAACAGTATATAAAAGTTATATATACAATATTTCCTACGCTTGACAATGTATTCTTAGTATATTCCGAGTTGTTGTGTATTTTAAATGTATAGAAAAAGTATATTGTTCAACTTCTGTGTATAATGCGTATAGTACGTGTATAACCTATACATCACCGTGTTCTTCTTATTCTTCTTTTATCATGGGGTATTTTTGCTTATGAATTATAATATTTTTCTACATTGGATAAAAAAAAAATTAAATTCTTTGTAAAAGTTAAAAAGAGAATTATAATTTGTGCATAATAGGAAGAAGTATGATGGTTGTGGAGAACACAGTTGTGTTTGATGAAATTTTAGGGCTGAATGGATAGTGTTTGACGCAAATTTCATTGGGTATGAAGGATTCGGGAGGGGGGGGGGGTGATTTGGTTAGATTTTAAATTTTTTAACTACTAAAATTAAGTTTAAAAGAATGTTAAACCACTGTTAGAGGTTGGGCTAGAAGCTATTATGGTTGCATTGAGGATCCAGTGACTCTGGGTTTTACTTGCTAGCCTTTATAATTGGTTTTGGGCTATAAATTGTACGCCTTATTTTATGGCTACCAGTTGTAATTAGTTTTAACCGAGTGGCTACAAATGATTTTCTCTCATTAATCAATGACTTTTATGGGCCTGTTGAAGGGGAATGGAATAAACCTTTTGTATGAAAGGAAGAAGTCCATTGACAGTAGAATGGATATACTGTTGAAGCTCCGGGTGTCTAGCTTTTTGAACCACAACATTCATGTAACGGCGCCTTTCAAATGCCCCTTCAGAGAACAAGATCACTAATTCAGAGATTATCTAGCTTAAGCAAAAAAAACTAGTGCTATGAATTTCTGCCAATTTTTCTTTTACCACTTGGATAAACTCCTTTGAGGAATACAACTGACGTAATGGCAACTTCTAAGAACTCTACGAGAATCTGGGCGATTTCACCTGCAATTTCACAATGAACATCACCTAGTCTCCTCCTGCTAAAAATAAAGAGGAAAGAAATCTTCAAATCTCCAAATTAGAGTATTGATAATTAAACACTAACCTTGTGGACTTTGATTGCGATCCATCTACTTTCCCCAACTCCTTTGATTTGTGTAACTCTGAATTCTGCTCAAACATGCGAAGCAGTCGCACAATGAGTTTTCCCTCAGCCCATACACAAAGAAGGCATTTGATCTTAACCTACGAGGCTTTCCTTTTTAAGTTTCGATTCTATCATAGTAAATGGTATCACTTCAAATTGGGTAACCTCAGTTTACTAGTTATAGATACAACCATATAGGAGGAATTACTTGGTAAGGTCTCAATAAGATCACACTATGTTATCATCTTTACAAAATGTAAAATCAACCAAGTTAAAAAAATTAACAAAACAATGTAAATTATAATAGTTTTGATCAAAGAACCACTTAATAACTAAGATATCCTTAGTATAAACAGTCCTGATACGTTATGACCTTTAGAAAGAAGATTTTGTTCCTACATGCCCCTGTGTTCCAAAATTCTACCTCCTAATTCTAAAAATTCTTACCTATATGTTTCATTTGTTAGGAAAATTATCCATAAGTATCAGTAATACACAGCCTCAAATTGGCTAAAAGTCAAAATAATATGATTGATTCAATTTTTAATATTAGGGAAGCTTTGTCCTTTTCAACTTAGAACTGATACAAAAGCTTTACTCAAATTTCAAAAACTTCACAGCTGCCAATATCTTAATCATCGGTATCACTAATTAACAGTCAATAGTCAATACTGATCAATACCTACGAGAAACAGGGGAAAAAGACACGATACAGTATCAATCAATCTTAGTACCAAATATGTATCGAAACAACTACCAGCTGATACCAACTGGGATGACACTTTAAATGGGTTTTGATAACTAGGCACCAGAAGGCAGAAGATGCCGAAATGCAAAAAGGGAAACAGAAAACAACCTACAACAGCAATAAGCCTCAACTGCACCACTGTAATAATTCTTCAGGAACTGTAAGAAAACCATGATTTTGTCTTATCCACCAATATTCTTATTAACCTACGATGAAGGAACACTGATACATGAATCAATGCCTCTTCTGCCTGAGAGTTCTACAAATTTATCCCTAAACAGTAAAAGAGGGCATTTACAAATTAAAGTAGACCCATCATAAGCCTCTTTAAGTATCACAGTACTCCTGGCACCTTTATTAGTAATGTAGAATATACCATGATGTTTGATTAAGCAAAGCAGAAGTCTAGCTGGTAACCGAAACTCGGAATGAAATGCATCTATTTGACCAGATGTCAACCTCTTTTCCATAGTCAAACTGAGGAACTCATGAAGCACAGCTACCACTCTTTTTTGAGCTTTGGGATCAGCAAGTTCAAATCTTCTGGCATTCAAGTATGGAGAAGGGAACTCCATCTTCTGCCACTTCAGAACTTCCTTGAGGTAGTTCACGTTTGGCCTGAAGCCAGCAGGATAACATAACTGAAACGCAAAAGGGCCAACATAGTTTCCATCCTTCAATATTCTAGCCTGCACTTTCGAAGTCAGGACCCCTTCATGCACCAACCTTTCCTCCCGGGCAGTGACTGCTAGTGAAGAATCCCAATTCTCCAATTGAAGGAAAGTTCTTCCATTGACATCTTTCACTGAGAAATATTGTGGGTATTTTGGAACAAGCGACTGCTTGAAGTCACTAGGCAAGCCCAATTCATTCTCAATCAGTTGAATGGTTTCCAGTGGCAGCATGCAATCAACCGACAACATTAACAACTTCCTTAGATTCTTGACTAACATGGGTTCCATTTGCGCTCTTTCTTCACTTTCTTCTAATGCAACTTTATCAGCTTTTTCGGCGAGCATAACCATCGGTGGAGTTCTATTACCACCAGTGACACGGAATATCGAAGGATATTTCTCAATTATACCCATGAAATTCCACTTTTGCACAAATCCAACTTCTTTCTCAAGGTCTCTAAGAAGGAGGCATTGGTTTTTCTGTGATTGAATGGTGGATTTTAGGCGTAAAATCAATGATGGTTTCTTCTGAAGCTCCATGACTCTGTCTAGTTCATTTACTCTATAGTATGTTTTCTTCTTAGGCCTCCTTCCTCCACTGGTTTTGAACATGATTTGCACCCACATATGTCCAACTCTCACGGATGGCAGTGGATGGCATAATCTTTGCCTTCCATCGAATGTAAACCATTTTCGAGACTCAATTAGTGAGAAGATCCTCATACATTTATGCATCTGAAAAAGAATAGAGACGTGCATTGAGGCATCAGGTCAAATTGTTGGAATTCAATTCAGCTTGAATATTTGAAGCGTAAACAAGATTTGGAGAAAAGAGCTGTTTTCCGTAAATAAAAACTACAGACGGAAAGATTCCAGCATTTTTTTTCTATGGCTCTTTTTTATGTTTCCTATAAAACTGTAAGGTTGTCGACTGGAGGTTTTCTCCTGTGAGAAAGCACGGAAGAAGAATATATTATTGATGTTTTAACAATGATACAGTGAGCTCTATATATAATACATATTCTACTTCTACTACATATCAGACTAGGACATATTATAAACCTACTACATATGAGATTAGGACATATTCTACTCCAACTATATATAGGATTAGGACTATTTACACATAAGTATCTAACATCTCCCATGGTTCAAGACCATGGTAGTTCCTAGAATTCCGAATCCAGTGGATCTTGTGAGGCTCGGATAATCAAACCACCACGGTCCAAACTGCGATTTTTTTTGTCATTCAGAGGCCAATATGAAAACCACAATGTTTCCCCACATTACTTAACTAAAATTTTGCTCGAAAAGTGTAGGGCCAACCATCAATATTTGTGAGGTTAACTGATTGGCATGCAAGGAATTATTTATGTATTCAAGATAAACAAAATGTGGGTCTGATCCACGTGAGGATACTCCCATATCACGTGATAACCAAAACATCTATGATGCGCTATTGTTTTATCATCCTTCAATATATTACAAACATGGGATCCAAGAAAGTTATTGAATTTGTTTATTTATTTATTTTTTCTGTCGACTTTAGTGTAAATTTCTAACATCCAACTGCACCTAAGGGTGTGGCCCTGTGGTCTAACAAGTGAGATCAAACCTTGGACACAAAATTTCAAACCCCTAAGTGTTTTTTTCCATCTTCCTCCTTGGTGGGCAGAGTTACGCTAAACATGTACTGGCGGGATATAACAAGTATGCGGTGAAACACCTGAGGCGTGCACAAGCTAGCCTAGATACCTCCGTTAGTAAAAAGTTTAGAACATCCAGCTAGCAACATGACAAGTAAATCCTACATGGCTGAAACCAATAACCTGTAACACTTCCTGAGAAGTTAATAAGACTCACTTCTATCATTATAAGAAGTTCAAGTAATAGAATTACTAACTTTCCGCACTTTCTATGAATTAATGTACATAAACTTAAACTACATGTTAATATCACATAGATTTCACACCCTATCGATTAAGTAAAAATACATTCAAACTCAAAACAAACACAAATGAAATGTTTTTTGGTGTCCTTAACACAAAATTGTGAGTGCATATTCAGTATGCTCGCTATTAATTTCAATGCTTATACTTTCCTAAGACATCTTTGTTCTTATTCATTAAGTGTATATGAAGCTTGTCACACCCCCTTTTTTTTACCAAAACCAAACCTTTGTGTTTAAAAGGAATTAACTCAGAGTCGCCACCTAACATTGATTTCGGTGTGCCAGGCCACCGTTTTTTAAAATGATTTTTCTTTAAAACACTTTAGACTCCAAAACTAAGTCTGCACCAGAGATTCGGGTAAGGGGGTTCATTTGACTCGGGGAGAAGGTGTTAGGCATTCCCCAAGTCCCGTGAAGGTCACGGTTGCGTACTCAATCAAGTTGGCTTTAAAATATTCAAATTGAGGTAAAACACACAAAGATAGAATAAGCACACAAGAGGCTCGAGGTCGTCACCACCTAAATGAAAGAAAATAAAAAGAAAAAGAAAAGAAAAATCATAAGCTAATCTATACTACGACTTCTCCATCATGCTCGTCAAGGCCTCCCAAATATTTACATACTTCTTCGGGGCATACCCCGGATAATAATATATACAAACTTCACGAGGCATTCCTCCAATAAATTCAACTACGGGAACGACCTCTCGCCTTGAATCAACGAAAATCCTAAAAGCTTGCCTACCCAAGTGTTGTCGACCTAAAGCATGCTACTCTACCCAAGTGTTGTCGACCTAAAGCATGCTACTAACGTTAAATTGGTGACAAATCTACCTAAATGAGAAATTAAGAACATTAAACAACTTCTTTTTTGCCTCATTCCATAACTTTTAGATCCAATTGTTATTTTAAACCACTTCTTCCCAAACCATTCTTTTAAATTCAACAACTGGCAGCTTCTTTTTCCAATTCAAAGAAAGCATGCGATTTGTATAACTAAACATGCGATTCCAATTCACTCCAATCAATTCAAGCAAACATATGAGCGAGCACATTCAAAATCACAAATAACGAGGCACAAAATCGAACCAACAAGCAGATAGTTAACACTAAAATGAGTAAAGGATTGAGGTATTGAACCTTATAGCTTTTCGATTAATTGGGAGAGCGCAAGAATAACACCTCGGATCTACCGAATCCAATTGCAAAAAAATACAGCAGCAACAGAAATTGAACCGGTACCGCGAGCCAGCTTCGAATCGGCCACTAGAATCGAAACCTCGAACTTCGACCACACCTCACTTCGAATTCAAATCAAACCCACGAGAAAGGATAAAAATCAAAAGATGAAGCTTGTTTTTCCGGATCAAGTTAACAAAGAGCACAAAACCAGTGAAGAAGTAACAGCTGCAGTCTCAACAAGCACGCGACAAATCCAAATTTTCTTTGTCTTAAGCTTTTTAAATTTGCGATTTCTCACAGCTCGATTACCTCAAAAATCCAAAAGCTAACTTGTATATGAACTGATGTTTGAAGAGAACAAGAGCTTTCTAATTTCGTTTTTAATTGACTTTCCTCTTCTTCTTTTTCAATGATTTTTCAGAGCTTGATTTCTGAATTTTTTTTTTGTTTTGTTTCAGCCATATTTGTTAAAATCGTGAGTGGGTGAGAAGAAGGGGTCGTTTGGACTGAGCTGCAGGCCAGTAATAGCAGGTTGGCGGCAGTGAAGTTTGAGGGTGCTGCTTGGTCGGCGGCGAAGGGATGCAGCAGAGGCGGCGACTCCTGGTGATGGGAGCGGCGGCCGTCTTCTCTTGCGGCTTCTGGTGTCAATGACACAAGGGGTGGCGGCTGGGGTATTTGTTGTGTAGGGGTTAGGGTTTTTTTTTTTTTTTCTTGAACACATTTTTGAGCTTTTGGACGAGGGTTAAAGAGGATATCAACTAGGAACCGATTGGAGGTAAGTTTTATGAGCTAATTACATGATTTTTTCGAAGATTCATCCATTTTTCTTTTTCAAACCCCTCCCAAATTAGGAGGATCTATTGTGTTTCCACACTTCCCTCCACGGTGACTCGAACCCAGGACCTAACGGTCGTAGGTGGAGGTGCTTACCAACTGAGCAAGCCTCACTTGTCGGGTCAAGGGTGTTGGGTAAGGTATTTTGGGCTTTAAAATTTGGGTATCGCAAAATACTACTAGAATCCTATTGAAATTAAAATAACTAAATATTTTAAAAATACTACTTTTAAAAATTGCGCGGGTCAAAAATTGCGTGCTTACAGCTGCCCCTCTTTGCTCGTAAACATGAAGAGTTTTCGGAGCAAAGAACTATAAGCAACGTAATGAATTTATGACCCGACGCTTATTTAGAAGAAAATAAAGATGGTTTAAAAGATTGTGACCGAACCCTGGTATCTGAGCTGCCTACATATCCCGGCTATAGAGGAATCAGGCCACGTGTAGTTCAGAGGTGAATGAGATGATGGAGTTTACCGAGGTGGAGAGTCGAGTCGAGTGCCGTCGAGGTTCCAGCCCACGGTCCTGTTATTACATCAAAATCAGAAAATGAAAAAGGCTAACTAAACCTATTAACTATGAGTTACAAGATTCCTATCTATAAATCTTCTGAAGCTTGATCTTGATTCTTAAATGGTTCTTCATGCAGACTTCAGATCTGAACCTTGATGCTCGCTAGATGCACGTGTTAGCTCGTTTTTCTTCTTCTTTTCGAATCAAAACTGGACATACAATGCTTGTGACTTTAGTCATGTCTGGAGCGATCCACCTCTTGTCTCGGCCTCTGCATTTTGGACTCACCTCCCTTTTCTCTTTTTTTCTTTTTCTTTTTCCTCTTTTTTTTGTTTTTATTTTCTATTCTGGATTGAAATTCCTTATGTTGATCACCTCGGATTATCGACTAGCATTCTTGCCGCGAGCTTCTGCTACTTCTAGCATGAACTAATTTCTGAAATGATTTCCCTCGTTGTCCAGGTGGGCGCCTGACATTACAACAAAACAGACAAAACAAAAGAAATTTTTCTGCCCCAGTTTTGGATTCGGGCACAAATCTGAATGTTAATTGAATCATGCTACCTAGAGAGCTCTCAAAGTTTGAAAGTTAGATCCCATTATCCAGGAGGGTCCTGAAAATTCTAAAATTAAATCCCATTATCCAGGAGGGTCCTGAGAATTCAAAAATGACGTGTCTACAGCTGCCCCATTATAAAATTAAATCCCATTATCCAGGAGGGTCCCGAAAATTCTAAAATTAAATCCCATTATCCAGGAGGGTCCTGAAAATTCTAAAACTAAATCCCATTATCCAAGAGGGTCCTCAGAATTCTAAAATTAAATCCCATTATCCAGGAGGGTCCGGAAAACTTAAAATTAAATCACATTATACAGGAGGGTCCTGAAAACTTAAAATTAAATCCCATTATCCAGGAGGGTCCTGAAAACTTAAAATTAAATCCCATTATCCAGGAGGGTCCCGAAAATTCTAAAACTAAATCCCATTATCCAGGAAGGTCCTGAAAACTTAAAACTAAATCCCATTATCCAGGAGGGTCCTGAAAATTCTAAAATTAAATCCCATTATCCAGGAGAGTCCTAAAAACTTAAAATTAAATCCCATTATCCAGGAGGGTCCTGAAAACTTAAAATTAAATCCCATTATCCAGGAGGGTCCTGAAAACTTAAAATTAAATCCCATTATCCAGGAGGGTCCTAAAAACTTAAAATTAAATCCCATTATCCAGGAGGGTCCCGAAAACTTAAAATTAAATCCCATTATCCAGGAGGGTCCTGAAAACTTAAAATTAAATCCCATTATCCAAGAGGGTCCTGAAAACTTAAAACTAAATCCCATTATCCAGGAGGGTCGTGAAAATTCTAAAACTAAATCTCATTATCCAGGAGGGTCCTAAAAACTTAAAATTAAATCCCATTATCGAGGAGGGTCCTGAAAACTTAAAATTAAATCTCATTATACATGAGGGTCCTGAAAACTTAAAATTAAATCCTATTATCCAGGAGGGTCTTGAAAACTTAAAATTAAATCCCATTATCCAGGAGGGTCCCGAAAACTTAAAATTAAATCCCATTATCCAGGAGGGTCCCGAAAACTTAAAAATAAATCCCATTATCCAGGAGGGTCCTGAAAACATAAAATTAAATCTCATTATCCAGGAGGGTCCTGAAAACTTGAAACTAAATCCCATTATCCAGGAGGGTCCTGAAAACTTAAAATTAAATCTCATTATCCAGGAGGGTCCTAATAACTTAAAATTAAATCTCATCATCCAGAAGGGTCCTGAAAACTTAAGACTAAATCCCGTTATCCAGGAGGGTCCTGAAAACTTAAAATTAAATCCCATTATCCAGGAGGGTCCTGAAAACTCTAAAATTAAATCTCATTATCCAGGAGGGTCCTGAAAACTTAAAATTAAATCCCATTATCCAGGAGGGGTCCTGAAAATTCTAAAATTAAATCTCATTATCCAGGAGGGTCCTGAAAATTCTAAAACTAAATCCCATTATCCAGGAGGGTCCCGAAAATTCTAAAATTAAATCCCATTATCCAGGAGGGTCCTGAAAATTCTAAAATTAAATCCCATTATCCAGGAGGGTCCCGAAAATTCAAAAATTAAATCCCATTATCCAGGAGGGTCTTGAAAATTCTAAAACTAAATCCCATTATCCGTGAGGGTCCTGAAAATTCTAAAATAAAATCCCATTATCCAGGAGGGTCCTGAAAATTCTAAAATTAAATCTCATTATCCGGGAGGATCCTGAAAATTCTAAAACTAAATCCCATTATCCAGGAGGGTCCTGAGAATTCTAAAACTAAATCCCATTATCCAGGAGGGTCCTGAAAATTCAAAAATTAAATCTCATTATCCAGGAGGGTCCTGAGAACTTAAAACTAAATCCCATTATCTAGGAGGGTCCTGAAAATTCTAAAATTAAATCCCATTATCCAGGAGGGTCCTGAAAATTCTAAAACTAAATCCCATTATCCAGGAGGGTCGTGAAAATTCTAAAATGAACTTACCTGAGCCACGCTCCCATCTTGGAGGATTCTGAATATAATTTTGCTCCCTAAACCATGCTTTTCCCATAGGAGGTCCATGTGGACTTAAAAATTTCTTGCCCCTGCTTCAGACAAATAAAATCTTGTCAGTTTGAAAATGTGGTGGTTAGTTTGTGGCATCATTGCTGAGTGTCTGCTTCTGCCATTCCCATGATTCATTTGATTAGTTGCTTCAGGCTAGCAAAAAGTTGTTTGACCTTTTGATTGGAATTACACCACAAAACCTCTGACTTGAATCTCTCACATTCACTTGTTACATTGTGTTTTTATTTTGAGATTTGCTGAATCTTTGTATTTTCTCAAAATTCAAGATCCACTCAACTGGCTGAACCTCAGTTATCACCATACTTCTTACTCTAAATCATGTTGTGATGTGCATGGCCGAACTCCGCTTTGTGCAATTGGAAAGCTAGTGGTAAATTTTAAAGTCATTCCTAACTTATTCTGACCAAACAAACTCAAGAAGGGACTCAAACAAAACGAGAGGAACAAAATAAGGGACAAGGGAAAGAGATGATACTTAACAAGAAAATTACCAAGTAGAAACTTATCAGATGCGGATACCAACTCTAATGACCATGACATGCACCTTTGGACTAAGTGGCCTAATCTCTCAAGCAAGTCTAATATTCAACTCTTGTTGTACCTCTTCGCCATGAAACTGGGCTTCAGCGCTTCAATTGTCCCATTTGATCCACAATCCTCACTCGACTTGTAGTGCCCTGAAGGGTTTTCACCATCAAGCCTCTCTCATTTTGCTCTTTTTCTCAACTCACCGTCGCCTTACGGTGCCCATGAGGGTTTTCACCGATAAGACTCTCTCATTTTTTCATTTTCTCTCATTGTTCTGAGAACGAAGGTATTACCCATGATACAGGGAGATCATACTTTCACCGACACTTGATATGGCATCCTCAATGATTGGTCGGAAGGTCTTCCTTTGGACCGTAATGTAGGCTTTTGGACAGGGGTTAGAAAGAAAGGGTAGCATGAAGGCTCAAAAATAATTCAAGATGAAAGGGTTCAAAATTACAACTTTTGGAATCAGGCCTTTTGGCAAAATTAGAACTTCTGCCCCAGTTTCATGAAGTTTGGGGAATTTTTTGGATTTTTTTCTTTGATGGGATTTCTTCAAAAATCTGCCCCAGTATTGATTTCAGGGGATTATAAAATATTTTATTTGGTGCGACCGAACCGTAAGGCTGCCTACGTATCTTGTTGGTGACAAGAATCAGGTCGAACGTAGTTCAAAGGACTACTTTTTGTTACTATTTTTTTTCTTTTTTTTTTTTTTTGTCTTTTTTTTCTCATTCTCTTTTTTTTCTTTTTCTCCTTTTTCTCTTTTCTTTTTTGTTTTCTAGGTCCTGACTATATTTCTGATTCCAAAAGAGGGGTACGAAACAAAAAATTAGGGCTCAAAATGGGTAGCAAAGGATAAAAGTGTTTGGGTAGCAGAATAAAAAGCCTTCGTCATACCAAACTTTGAGAATGCCAAGTACAAGTGTGCAATTGAAGATAAACAAAGAAATCATGCACAGTATCCATTGATGGCATCATCACAAACAGAAAGTGCCGACAGGCAATACCTTTGTCCCAATGAGTGCTCCTTGCCAATTCAAAACAAACTTGATTCGACCTTACCTTGATGTGGACGAACGTATTTCAGCACTGACTGATTTACCTCAAACTGCTTGAGAAACATTTCCTTGTTGTATGCTCTTATCAACCTCTTGATTTCCAGACTTACTGCCTCAGTTTCACTCAATTCCAAACTTTAGTTTATCTCAGAATGCGCGAATCTTTACTTGTTTCATCAAATGCCTCTTTTGTCATGTTCAAAACTGTGCCATCTCTTCATGATCAGACTAGCTTTCAAGATCAGGCTGAGTATTATCCGTGCATGTCATATCACTTGAGTTGGGATGAAAAAAAATATAAAAGAAAAGGTAACCTAAACAAAAACTGACCAAAACTAATAGAAAAACATGAGATTGCATTAGACAGATGGTGAAAAGGGTTTGAACAGAACAAAAAAACAGACATGGGTTGCAACCCTGGAACAATCCTAAAGAACATTAGATGAGTTACTACAACTAAACAAACTAGACAAAATGAGAAGAAGAAAAGTTTAAGCCACAAGATAATATCCGGATTACAACCCCGAAATAACCCGGACAAGCAGAAATGACAATAAAATAAACCACCAAAATCCTCCCTGGCCAACCAAGAACGGAGTGTCTTTCCAATTACCAAGCTCAAAATATTAGCCACTAGATTGCACATCAAAATTACCGGGGCCTTCACCAATTTCAATATCATTAACTTCAGTCAGCAACTTCCCAAGAGGATTCTCACACTCCATGTCACCATGCATCTTTCCCACAAAGCTTGCATCATGATGTGCAAGTAAAGAATTTTGTGCAATGTTTGGGTATCTGGAGCTGGGAATGCGGTTGTTTTAACTGGTAGAGCATGGAAAGTTTGGGAGGAAGCGCCAGGGTAATTGTGGTAAGGGTGAAGCCTGGTGCGTGTTGTGGGGAAAGATCCACGTAGTAGGAAATGAAGGTGGAGGATGTCCCTTAATCCAGGCTTGATACATCTCTGTCATCTGTTGTTTCAACCTTTGGACCTTATCTTTCAATTCAGACTCCGACATCTCAACCTCCCTCGACGGGTCAACAACTCTTATGTCCAAGTCTTTGCCAGCCATGGCTTCCTTGCTTTTTGACATTGTGTTGTGTGAATCAATTGCCAAAGTACCACAAACTAACCACCCTCTGTTATGGCAAAAGTGAAAGTAAGAAAGAGGAGCAAAACAAAGCCAACATGTTAGCGTTAGAGCATTTAACAGACATAAATATCATATTGCGTGCAATACCCCCTAGTCACAGTTAACGGTTCTAGAATGGCTTCGAGGGTACGAAGGTCATTTGGCATCATCCCCACTTTGTTCATTTCAACATTCTCTTTCTTTCATTTCTAGCACTTCTTGGCTTGTTCATTTTACTTCCTTTCCTTTTCTCTTTAGTTGTCACTCTTTTCTTTCCTCTCCTTCCTCACATCCACAATTCATTCTCTTTTTTTCAATTCATTCTTTTTTTTTCTTTTTCTTTTTTTTAGTTTTCGGAAAAAATGATTCGATCGAACCCTATGTAGGTTGCCTACGTATCATGCCCCTCATGAATCAGATCAAGCGTAGTTCTTGAAAAGTAATGGATAAAATAAACTAAGAAACAAAAATCTTTTTTTTTTTTTGGAATTTTTCATTTATAATTTTTTTTTGGTTTTTCAAATACAAAACTGGAAGTACTATAACAAAAGACTCGACAATCTTAATTAGACTTACAGACTTGATACGACTGTACAAGACTAAAAATTAAAAGACAATCATAAAATAGACTAAAAAAATTAAAAAGTTTCTTCAAGCAGCTCGTGCATGCAATGGTCTTTGACTAGAATGGTGCTGGGATATATCACGCTCAAACTCTAGCAAATCGCTCCATACCTGAATGGAAAAAGTAAGATCAAGTAGAGTTAGTGACTCAAGACACATGCAAGAAAAAACAAATTGGGCTATTTTTGGAAATTAACCACATGGCCAAGAGTGACTATTAATGCAAACTCAACGAAGGTGACCTCTAAGACATGGAAATACACCTCATTAAGGCTTATATGAATTCAAACTCTCAATAATCATGGCCCAAGACCAAACGACAAAAATGACCCATTTTGCAAAAAACAGCCGATATGGTTAGAAGTGGCTAAAGATGCAAACTCAAAAATGAAGGACCTTAAATTAATACGACTCCTAGTTATAGACTCAAGATTCTAATATATGAGTAATTGAACCACTTTTGCAAAAATGACCCCATTTTGCAAGAATGGCCGATGTGGCCAAAAGTGGCTAAAATGTAAACTGAAAAAGGGCGGACCCTAAAGAAATATGACTCCTAGTTGTAGACTGAAAATCCTAATATATGAGCAATTGAACAACTTTTGCAAAAATAACCCCATTTTGCAAGAATAGCCGATGTGGCCAAAAGTGGCTAAACATGCAAACTAGAAAAGGAAAGACCATAAATTGATATGATACCAAATTGGAGACTCAAAATTTTAAGACATAGGTTTATTGAACCACTTTTGCAAAAATAACCCCATTTTGCAAGAATGGCCGATGTGGCCAAAAGTGGCTAGACATGCAAGATTTGGCTAAGACCCCGCAAAGCCAAGAACCTAAGACACTTGGAAGACCGGACCCTACGTGGGTTGCCTACGTATCTCGCCCCGAAAGACGAGAATCAGGTTCGCGTAGTTCGGGAAAATGCAATTAATTTGTAAAAAGCTATATTTTATCCTTTTGAAAAAAGATGGAAAAATGTAAAATCTTTTTGGATTTTTCATTTTCAATTTTTTTTGAATTTTTATGAAAAATAATGAAAAAGTGTAAAATCTTTTTGGATTTTTCACTTTCAGATTTTTTTTTGAATTTTTTGAAAAATAATGGAAAAGTGTAAAATCTTTTTGAATTTTCTTTTTCTTCTTTTTTTTTTTTGGATTTTTCTTGAAAAAGTTGTGAAAGAAAAAATGCAACCGGGCCTTATTTTCTTCATTTTTTCCCTTCTTTCCCAAACATCGGTCCGCCAAATGACCTTTTACCTTCAAAGATGTGATATTTAGCACATGGGATGATTACATATCATTTTGGGCCACGGGCCCATTTTGACATAATTTAGATAGGCCTCCTACAATGGGACACCGTGCCTGGGACTGAACCCTGCTAGGTCTAAATGACGTGATGCAAATAAAAATGACCTAAAGGCTGACCTACGGTTGGGTTCACTAACAAGGCGATTCGGGGGAGCGTATGGTCGATGGTGGATGCTCAAGCTTTCCACCCACTCCATACGTCCGACGGCCCCTCCTCCTAAATTAAGGGTGACTCAACAAAGATTTCGTGCACGTGACGCGTGCTCCGAGACTTGTTTCAGAAAGAATTGACTGGGTAATGCATATGATGGCAGTTATAAAGCAGTAAACACATAAAGCAAAAACTGTAAACAAATAAGCAACTAGCAAATAACAAAATATAAAAACATAATAAAAATCAAATAAAGCTAATGAAAAAACATAAAAACCTCAATCAAATATTCTAAAAGCCAACAAAATCAAGTACTAGCTCGAACCCGCAACTGTCCCCAGTGAAGTCGCCAGAGATGTCACACCCTTTTTTTTTTTACCAAAATCAAACCTTTCCACTAAACCCTCCTAAATAAATAAAAGAATTTAGTAAAAATGCTTGAAAAGGGTTTTTCAACTTTGAAAGTGACAAAAATGTGTGTTTAAAAGGAATTAACTCAGAGTCGCCACCTGACATTGATTTCGGTGTGCCAGGCCACCGTTTTTTAAAATGATTTTCCTTTAAAACACTTTAGACTCCAAAACTAAGTCTGCACCAGAGATTCGGGTAAGGGGGTTCATTTGACTCGGGGAGAAGGTGTTAGGCATTCCCCAAGTCCCGTGAAGGTCACGGTTGCGTACTCAATCAAGTTGGCTTTAAAATATTCAAATTGAGGTAAAACACACAAAGATAGAATAAGCACACAAGAGGCTCGAGGTCGTCACCACCTAAATGAAAGAAAATAAAAAGAAAAAGAAAAGAAAAATTATAAGCTAATCTATACTACGACTTCTCCAACATGCTCGTCAAGGCCTCCCAAATATTTACATACTTCTTCGGGGCATACCCCGGATAATAATATATACAAACTTCACGAGGCATTCCTCGAATAAATTCAACTACGGGAACGACCTCTCGCCTTGAATCAACGAAAATCCTAAAAGCTTGCCTACCCAAGTGTTGTCGACCTAAAGCATGCTACTAACGTTAAATTGGTGACAAATCTACCTAAATGAGAAATTAAGAACATTAAACAACTTCTTTTTTGCCTCATTCCATAACTTTTAGATCCAATTGTTATTTTAAACCACTTCTTCCCAAACCATTCTTTTAAATTCAACAACTGGCAGCTTTATTTTCCAATTCAAAGAAAGCATGTGATTTGTATAACTAAACGTGCTATTCCAATTCACTCCAATCAATTCAAGCAAACATATGAGCGAGCACATTCAAAATCACAAATAACGAGGCACAAAATCGAACCAACAAGCAGATAGTTAACACTAAAATGAGTAAAGGATTGAGGTATTGAACCTTATCGCGCGAAGCTTTTCGATTAATTGAGAGAGCGCAAGAATAACACCTCGGATCTACCGAATCCAATTGCAAAAAAACACAGCAGCAACAGAAATTGAACCGGTACCGCGAGCCAGCTTCGAATCGGCCACTAGAATCGAAACCTCGAACTTCGACCACACCTCACTTCGAATTCAAATCAAACCCACGAGAAAGGATAAAAATCAGAAGATGAAGCTTGTTTTTCGGATCAAGTTAACGAAGAGCACAAAACCAGTGAAGAAGCAACAGCTGCAGTCTCAACAAGCACGCGACAAATCCAAATTTTCTTTGTCTTAAGCTTTTTAAATTTGCGATTTCTCACAGCTCGATTACCTCAAAAATCCAAAAGCTAACTTGTATATGAACTGATGTTTGAAGAGAACAAGAGCTTTCTAATTTCGTTTTTAATTGACTTTCCTCTTCTTCTTTTTCAATGATTTTTCAGAGCTTGATTTCTGAATTTTTTTTTTGTTTTGTTTCAGCCATATTTGTTCAAATCGTGAGTGGGTGAGAAGAAGGGGTCGTTTGGACTGAGCTGCAGGCGAGTAATAGCAGGTTGGCGGCAGTGAAGTTTGAGGGTGTTGCTTGGTCGGCGGCGAAGGGATGCAGCAGAGGCGGCGACTCCTGGTGATGGGAGCGGCGGCCGTCTTCTCTTGCGGCTTCTGGTGTCAATGACACAAGGGGTGGCGGCTGGGGTATTTGTTCAGCTCAATGTTATCTTATTATCAAGAAGAGGTGTAGGGGTTAGGGTTGGGAAAATGGGTCAAGGGTGTTGGGTAAGGTATTTTGGGCTTTAAAATTTGGGCTTAAAGTCTAAAAATTATAAAATACTACTAGAATCCTATTGAAATTAAAATAACTAAATATTTTAAAAATACTACTTTTAAAAATTGCGCGGGTCAAAAATTACGTGCTTACAAAGCTGAGCCTTGCCGCAAAGGTAAAAGTTATCGTTGTGTGGCCATGAAGTCACGGCCCGTGACTCACGGGTTCAAGCCGCGGATAAGTCTCATTAAAAAATGCAAGGTAAGGCTGCATATATAGGACCCAATGGGGTCCGGCGCTTCCCTGGACAACCCTCACCCCCCCAACCCCCGACAAGCTTAGTGCACCGGGCTAGTGGGCTGCCCTCATTTATTATTCAACATATCTCACTTTTTAAAAAAATATCACTAAATATCAAGCTTTCTCATAATCATAAATTCACATATATATAACCAAAGGCGGACCAGAATTTGGAGACGACCCGCACCACTATCTTTAATATAATTTGGTGTTCAACTTTCTTAAAACATAAATATAATGATTGTGTTATAATGAGCAAAGTATAAACATTAAAATGATCAAATATCATTAATTTAATAAAAATATAATAAATACATTAGCCTTTTATACTCGACCGCAATGCACTTCCATATTCTAAAAACTGTCAATAATATTACAACGCAGAGCCATTCCACAAAATTTCCTTTCTAAAATAAGTATAAATATATATTAATGGAAATATAGCTGTAAATTTCTGATTTTTCTTATATTTTCATTATTTATTTATGATTAATAAGCTACAAAAGCTGGTACATTGTCTCACATCCCGATTGCTTCTCTAATTGATTTCTTCGTGGAAGTTACATAACTCCCATTTAAGTAAAAATCTTGCAGATGGAGAAGACTAAAAAAAAGGAAAAGTAAAAGAAATAGAAAGAGGTGAGAGCAAAGGGGATGACCGAGGACTTTACCTGTACTTGTTAGAAGATGAAGTTGGGCTTTTTGATAGTTATTAGTACTACTTTAAAAGCAGATTAATGTGGTAATAATCAAAGATCAGTGAGAAATAGGAGAAAACAGAGCAAATCAAAATCAAATTCAGTAAAATTCGCGGTTTACTTTAATATAAGAGTTTTGCTCTAATTAAAGACATAAATGAAGTGAAAAAGAGGAACATACAATTTGATTCCGTCAGTGTGGAGTTCGCTGCCGAAAGGAAGTAGGGGACCAAGTTGGACACCGCTTAGTTGAGAAAATGATAAAAATGGGATATTTTTAAGTTTGTAAAAGTTAGTAAGGTTGAGGGTGACGTGCACACCTTAGTCTCGCCAAAAACTCTATATATGCATTTTATATATATTTGTACATACAATTGGGATCCCTCAAATAATTTCTTTGTGCCCCCATACAAAGAAAGCCAAACAAAAGAAATGGTAAGGGGCACACTTTGATTCCGCATTTCTGCGATGTGGGTTCAAGACTTACCTAAGTATTTTATTATTTTTATATTTTGTTGAAGCTAATTATAGTTTATTATTACTTAATTAATTTTATTTTCTTCAAATTCCTCCCTTAAAATTTAAAAACTTCAAATTGCTACTTATTACTCCATAAACAGAAAAACACAAATTATTTTGTCACCACCTTTTTTAGGAGAAGAAGGTTGTGGCTTTACTTATTACTTTTATATTTTATTAAATTCAAATGTAGTTTAGTATTCATGCATAATAGTCAAGTTAATTAATTTTATTATTTTTTTAAATTCCTCTCTTAAAAGTTAAAGCTTCAAATTATAAATTATTGCTCCACAAATAGATAAATACATATCATTCTACCACAACTTTCTTTAAAAATTATTTTGATAATGTTGCGGATATATACTCCGACTTAGCAATGAAAACTAAGAGTTTGAGACTATTTTTAGTACTTTGACTGTTAATATGCCCTTAATCTTAATTTCTTTCGTTAATTTTTGAAGTTTGAACACCCTTTTGATCACTGACACTTTTTTATTTGAGAAATAATCTAAAATTTAAAGCTTGAAACATGTTTAAATCAACACTTTTACTTCTCATAGCACCCATTTTGCAAAAAAAACTCCCCCTTTCGGTATTTTCTCCTTTTAGAACTTCTTTTTGTTTATACTTGGATGATTGTCACACCTCTTTTTTCCGCACCCGCGAGAGCGCGAGGAGTTTCTCCAATTAAAGGACAATCGACATGGGATTCATTTATTAAGAGATTCAGAGTCGCCACTTGGGAAATTTATGGTGTCCCAAGTCACCGGTTCGAATCCCGAATCGAGGAAAGGTTTGACTCTATATTACGGTCCGTGAACGAGAAATCCGGGTAAGGAATTCTGTTAACCCGAGAGAAGGTGTTAGGCATTCCCGGGTTCCGTGGTTCTAGCACGGTCGCTCAATCATCGTATTTGGCCTCTTTATCTGATTTTATAATGTGCTTTAACCTCTGTGCAAATTTCAACTTTTAACCGCTTTTGATTATTATTATTATTATAAGAATTATTATTATTATTATTTTAACAAAGAATTGCAACGTTGTGAAAAATGTATCTCGAACCACGTCGCACCAGTGCACCCGTGGTTGTCCACACATTTCGACTCCGTTGAGATTTGGATTCGAGTCACATAAATGTGCACTCGAGTTTAAGGAGATAAGATTATTAAATACGCGCCTAAAGATACTAACGCGTTTTGTGTTCGGGAAAGGCCGTGGAATACGCTAAACAGCACATCCCGGAATCTAAACATTTTTTCGTAATAATCGTCTGTTGAGGGCCCCGCAATTTGCGTGTTATTTTGGCGAGGCTCGTCTCGCTTATTGTTTAAGGGCTCATTACCCTTTTATTGTTTATTGTTTTAAATGAATTACAACGCAGTGGAAACGTATCTCGAACCACGTTGCAGCAGTGCACCCGTGACTTTTGACACGTTTCGACTTCGTTGAGATTTAGATTTGGGTCACATAAATGTGCACCCGTATTTGAGAAGGTAGTATTAGAATACGTGATTAAAGCAACTACGCATTTATTATCTTTGGAGAACACCGTAAAATTCGCTATACGGTTGATCCCGAAGTCTAAGTATTTTTATATATATACATTTATGAGGGCCCCGCAATTTGTATAAATTTGTTAGGCGAGGCACACCTCTAATTCTAATTTAAAAGAGAACTACATTCCGCTATATTCATTTAAGAATTAATTCGAGATTATTTAGAACATGTTGCAAACCACGCTACATGAAATGCGCCCGTGGTCCATGACACGCTTTATTTAACCTTGTTCAAAATTGGAGTCGGGTCACATGAAATACACCCCCGATTCCTTTAATCTAATTCCGCCGTTCGGTTGAGGAATAAGGAACCAATTTCGATAAGGTGACAAAATCATGCTCAACTATAACCAATTCGAGTAAACATATGAGTAGATAACTAAGTGAGCAAATTCAAGACTACGACGAGCAACTACATAAACAACGGAAGCATAACTAGTTGGCGAGCATGTGAATGATTAGTTATTTTCATTAGCTAATTTCGACACTACAAGACCACCATTAATTGTGAAATTGCATGTTCAACATAATCATATATTTACAAAAATAATCTGAATCATACGAAACTAAATCAAATGCGAAACGATCCAAAATATTAACGAGAAGAACAATATCGGAAAAGAACATGCACCTTTATTTCTGCATATTTTCAACGTACACAACGAGAAAACGAACCTTTTATGACGATCTCAAACCTCGACCTCTCCGGACAGAACTCGAATCAAACGACGACCTCGACTGAAGTTGTACCTCGTCGGACGACGAACATCGACGGAGGGAGCTGGTGGTTCGCTAGTGGGCGACGGGCTTGGACTAGCAGCCGAAGCTGGTGGTTGTTTGGCGTGGGGGCTTCTTGGTCGATCGTCTTCTTTAGCAATGAAGAAGACGATGAACAGTAGACTATATTGTAGGTATTGTACCTCCTTGAACTCGATCTGTAACAAACTGGGATAGAACTCATATTAACATTGACACCCAAACTCGAAGCAACTGGGCTAAGCCTCCTGCTACAACTTCCAGTGACATGAAAGTGCGAGATGACCCATCATTGACAAAGATCTTCCATTTTTTGAAATCTAATCGAAAATAATAGACGACACTTCGATCGACATCACCGAACGGCAACGGAAACCTCAAACCTCAAACAATAACCACACACGTTAACTCCAAACGGATCTCACACGAAATCTATTTTTGAAACCAGATTTTGAATCAAACAGAGAAGCACGAACTGATCTTAACATGAGTAAATCCACGACAATAAAATAGAGATTTTCGTGGGTACATCAATCCAGAGATCCACTGTCTCGTTGAGTCATTTGGGTTGCTTGTATTCAAAGCTGAAGTGACAGCCTTTCGTGGCTAAAACAGGCTGGTGGTGGAGGAGATTTTCGTGGCTGTTTCAGTCACGTTCTTTGGTTGAGGAGGTGGAGGTTTGCGTCTGGTTTATGAGCATTTTCCAGTGAGTTCGCCATTGTTCTGTTGCTAGCAGTGTCACCTCGAGAGGAATGTGTTTGTCGTCTTTTTTCTGAAGAAGATGATAGGTTTCTTCTCCTCTTAAATGTGTGTTATGTCTTTGTTTTTTAAAGAATGAAGCCCATCTTCTTCACAAAAAATCAATATCAAAATCACCGTCCCCTGCCCTGTGTTTATTGTTTGATTGTCTCCCTCCTTTTTTAAAAAAATGAACCCCAAAAATCCTTGCCCATCCCCTCACGTGAGCCCCCCTTTTTTGCTTTTAAAATCAACCACCAAAATTCTTTGCCCATTCTGCCCGTTGGAATTTCTGCCCACGTGAGAGACCAAGAGTGATGGGTCTCCACGTGGGTTTCAAGAGTTATGGGTTCCGTCTCGTGCTCCGTCCGTGTCCCCCACGTGTGGTGGGCTCGGATTATTATGGGCTAGATCCGAAAATTATAAAATCGGGTAGTTTGAACCCGAATATTATTCTTTGCCCGGAACCGAGAATAAGAACACGGTGTTATTAATTAATCCTACGTAAGCAAAATAACTATAAGACTAATAATTAAAACAAAGTTATATTTTTTTTTATATTTTTCTTTCAAAATTAAAGTAACTACAAAATGTTAATGCAACTATTTATTATTTTGTTTTTTATAAAAAGACAAAAATATAAAGTACTATTTTTGTAATTTTCAAGTTTAAAAAAAATGACTCGAAACATTAATAAAACTATATTTTTGTTATTTTTCATTTTAAGGTAAAAATAAAGTAAAAGAGTCAAATTTAGCTAAAATAGCTATATTAAAACTAAACTAAATATTTTACGCTAAAAAATCTCGGGTAGGGGCAAAATCACGCATCTACAATGATTAGTCATTATACTTGTTCAAAATTTTAAAGAGTTGCACATTAAATTTTATTGTTAGTAATTAGTATACAATGGTGCCCCCGCTGTGCTAAAATCCTAGGTCCGCCTCTGGTTGTACCCACTCTAATTTTCATCAAATATTTAACAATTTAGGTTCCATAAAATTGCGATTTTCTTACAATATTAAACACGAGAAAATTCTCATCCAATCCTAAAAAATAGAACACAAAAGCTATACTAAACACCAAAGAAAGCACGAGAGAGAACATAGAGGATACAAAAATTACACCTAGTCGCCCAAATTCATGCAAATGACATGGACTATCACACATGGAAATTTAGGAATCATCATGAATTTTTGTTTTATGGCCTTAAAACACCAAAAATTAGGGAACATACATGGCAAAGACTATCGTTCATTAGGCCATTTTTATGGGCCTGCAAAATTTTAGGAGATTACGGCCCCACCGCCCGAATCCATGCAAATGACGTGATTTATAGCACACAAAAATCTGGTAATTGTCTTGAATTCCCTTTTGTACCACTCTAATTTTCATCGAATATTTAACAATTTAGGTTCAGTAAAATTACGATCTTTATAAAATCTTAAACACGAGAAAATTTCCATCAAATCCAAAAAAATAGAACACAAAAGCTATACTAAACACCAAAGAAAGTACAAAAGAAAACGCAAAGGATACAAACAATACACCTGGGCGCCCGAATTCATGCAAATGGTTTGGACTATCGCACATGAAAATTTAGGAATCGTCGTGAATTCTTGTTTTATGGCCTTAAAACGCCAAAAAATAGGGAACATACATGTCGAAGACTATCGTTCATTAGGTCGTTTTTACGGGCCTGCAAAATTTTAGGAGATTTCGGGCCGACCGCTTGAATTCGTGCAGATGACGTGATTTATAGCACACAAAAATCTCGTAATCATCTTGAATTCCTTTTGATGGACCTAAAATGCCAAACATGAAGAACAATCATGGCGAAAAAAATGAATATTGTTGTCATTTTTTATGGGCACGAAATTTTTGAGGAGATTCGAGGCTGCCCGCCCAAATTCATTTAGATGGAGTAAACTATAGTCTGTAGTACATGAAATCTAGGAATCGTCCTGCATTCCAGTTTTATGGCCCTAAAACGCCAAAAAAAATAAGGAACGGTCATAGTGAAGAGATGACTATCGTTCATTAGATCATTTTTATGAGTCCCCCAAATTTTAGGAAATTCGGGGCCGCCCGCCCGAACACGAAAAGGAAGAATAGTCATGGTGAAGCGATAACTATTATTCATTAGGTCATTTTTAAGGGCCCGTAAAATTTTAGGAGATTCGGGACTGACCACCCAAATTAATATAGACGGCGTGGACTATTGTACACAAGAATCAGGGAATCGTTTAGAATTCTTATTTTATGGCTCTAAAATGCTAAAAATGAGCAACGACCATGGCAAAGCGATTGCTATTGTTTATTAGGTCATTTTTGACGGGCTTGCAAAATTTTAGGAGATTTGGGGCAGGCAACCCAAATCCCCTAAAATTTTACGTGCCCATAAAAATGACCTAATGAATAATAGTTATCGCTTCACCATGACTATTCCTCCTTTTGGTGATTTAGGGGCCATTAAATAAGAATTCATGATGATTCTCATATTTTCGTGTGTCAGCCCACGCCATCTGCAAGAATTCGGGCGGGCGGCTCCGAATTTCCTAAAATTTGGGGGACTCATAAAAATGACCTAATGAACGATAGTCACCTATTCACTATGACCGTTCCTCGTTTTTGGCGTTTTAGGGCCATAAAAGAATGCAGGATGATTCCTAGATTTCATGTACTATAGACTATAGTTTACGCCATCTAAATAAATTCGGGCGGGCGGCCTCGAATCTCCTACAAAATTTCATGCCCATAAAAATGGCAACAATAATTATTTTTTCGCCATGATCGTTCTTCATTTTTGGCATTTTAGGGCCATCAAAAGGGAATACCAGATGATTACCAGTATTTCGTGTGCTATAAATCACGTCATCTGCATGAATTCGGGAGATCGGACGGAAATCTCCTAAAATATTGTAGGCCCGTAAAAACGACCTAATGAACGATAATCTTCGCCATGTATGTTCCCTATTTTTTGGCGTTTTAAGGCCATAAAACAAGAATTCACGACGATTCCTAAATTTATACAGATGGCATACAGATGAAAATAGTCATTGTTTGTCCATGACTGTTCCTCATTGTTTGTCCATGACCATTCCTCCTTGTTTGTCCCGAATTTATACAGATGGCATAGAGCTTTAGGACCGCCCCCTTAATTCATGCAGATGTAGTGAATTATAACATACCAAAATATGGGAATCATCTTATACTTATATTTTATGGCCATAAAATGTCAAAAATAAGGAACAATCATGAAAAAGCGATGAATATTGTTAATTAGGTCATTTTTATGGGGATGCAAAATTTAAGGAGGGATGATAGTCCGAATTCATATAGATAGCGTGGACTATAGCACATGAAATTTGGGGAAATCGTCCTAAGTTCATGTTTTATCGCCCTAAAATTTCAAACGAAGAAAGGTCATGGAGAATGATGACTATTTTTTAAAAAGTCATATTTCATGGGCCGGTAAAATTTTAGGAGATATGGGGTCGTCTTCCCGAATTCATGAAGACGATATGGACTATAGCACATGAAAATCTCAAAATCATCTTAAATTCCTATTTTATGACCCTAAAAGTCCAAGAAAAGAGGAATGATGATGGAAAAGCGATGACTATCGTTAATTTGGTCATTTTTATGGGCCCACAAAATTTTGAGATATTCATGCCGCTTGCCCGAATTAATGCAGATGACGTGGACTATAGCACACAAAAATTTAGGGATCATCCCAAATTTCTGTTTTGTGGCCATAACCCACCAAAAATGAGGAATGATCATGGTGAAGCAATGACTATTGTTAATTAATTAGTTTTTAATGGGCTCAAAAAATTTTACGTGATTCGGGGTCGGCCACCCGAATTCATGCACATGGCATGAACTATAGCACACAAAAATCCTGGAATTGTCTTGAATTCCTATTTTGTGGCTCTAAAACACAAAAAAATATGGATCGGCCATGACAAAGCAATAACTATTGTTAATTAGGTCTAGGTCCACGAAATTTTAGCAGATTCGAGGCCGGTCATCCAAATTCATATAGATGGCGTGGACTATAATACACGAAAATTAGGGAAACGTCCTGATTTTTTTTATGGCACTGAAACAACAAAAAACGAGGAACATTCATGGCAAAACGATGACTATTGTTCATTAAGTCGTTTTATGGGCCACCAAAATCATAGGAGATTCGGGACCGACCGCCCGAATTTATGTAGATATCGTGGACTATTGCACGCGAAAATCTAGGAATCATCCTGAATTCCTATTTTATGGCCCTAAAATGCTAAAAAAAACAAAGAGGGATCATAGCAAAGTGATGACTATTATCCATTAGGTCATTTATTATAGATCTGTATAATTTTAGAAAATTGGGACCTCCGGCTCAAATTTATGCAGATGACGTAGATAATAGCACACCAAAATCTAGGAATTATCTTATATCCCTATTTTATGGACCTAAAATACCAAAAAATTTAAATTAAAAAAACCGTCATGGAGAAGCGAATACTATCATTAATTAGATCATTTTTTATAGGCCCAAATTTTTAAGGAGATTTGGGGTTGGTCACCCCAATTTATACAGTTGGCGTGGACAATATACAAAATCTTGAAATCATCCTGAATTCTTATTTTATGGCCCTAAAACGCTAAAAACGAGGAACATTTATGGTGAAGTGGTTGCTATTGTTCATTAATTTATTTTCTATTTTCTGGCAATCTTTAGGAGATTTGAGGCTGACTGCCCGAGTTCATGAGGACGACATGGACTATAGCATATGAAAATCTGAGAATCATCCCGAATTTCTTTTTATTGCCCTAAATGCCAAAAACGAAAGAAAGAAATGGAAACACGATGACTTCTGTTAATTAGGTCATTTTTTATTAGTCCGCAAAATTTTAGCAGATTCGAGGTTGGCCGCCTAAATTCATGCAGATGGCGTGGACTATAGCCCATGAAAATCTGAGCATCATCATGAATTCTGCTTTATGGCCCTAAATGCCAAAAAACGAGGAACGATCATGGCTAAGCAATGACAATTGTTCATTAAGTAATTTTTAATGAGAATACAAAAGTTAGGGTTGCCCTCCTAAATTCAAGAAGGCGACATGGACTATAACACACGAAAATCTAGGAATCATCATTAATTCTTGTTTTATGGCCTTAATGACTACAATTTTGATTTAAACAAAGCAAAAAAGGAATTAGCCAGGGCTCGGAAACAATTTGTTGAAAATGTGGCAGAACGAGCACGTCGGGTTAAGCAGTTGAAAGAAGAGTTTGATAGTGAGGTGGCAGGATTAAAGAAAAAGATCATCATCGTGGAGAATAAGAAAGTCAAACAACCAAAATATTTCAAGGTTGAAAGAGAACAGTGTTATATGGCGATGGAACAATTAGAAATGGAGTTGCAACAACTTCAAAGGCAGAATCAGGTAGCCGAACAAACTTTGGGAGCCAGAACTGAGTAGATTGGGCGGTTATTACAAGAGAAAGGTGTCATAAGAGAGAGAATCATAAGAATCACCCACTACATCGCAATGAAGTGCAGCAGTTGCGAAGATATGACTAAATCTATGTTCTTCATCACCGTGATGATTTTTGTTTGCCAATAATGGAGGATATCCACCACCTCCAAGGGGATTTAGCTAGTCGACCCGCTGTAAGGCCGAATGATACCTCGCAGGTCCCAGGGGCAATTGAAGCACTAATGTATTCGTGATATCTTGAGTCTGTATTTATTTTCCATTAGCGTCTATCGGTTATGAGAGTCTTTATTTCTTTTCCTTAGAGTTTGTCAGATTGTGATGGAGTTTGTATTTTCTTTTTATGTGGGTTAGTTGTTCCTCGAGTCTATAGTTCGTCTTTCATCGGAGTCTGTTAGTTTTTGTTTAAGTCTGTTAGTTGTCGAGTCTTTGTAATCAAAGTTTATTTTATTATGAAAAATTAAAAATTCCTAAAATGTTTGGTTAACTTTTATCTGCAAGAACTACACTTGGTCTGATTCATGCAGGGTCATGATACGTAGGCAATCTACATAGGATTCGACTGTAACCAAATAAAAGAAATAGAAAAAGAAAAAAGAAAAAGAGAGGGGAAAATAAGAGAGAAAATGCAAAAGAAAAGAGGGAAAGGCTAGAAACAAAAAATGGAAAAACAAGAGGGAAGAATGAGAGAAAAGGTATGGTAAATACAAAAAAAGGAAAGCCGGGATGACTCATGCAACCAAGCAAAGGCATAATAGGAATGGTTCTGCTCTCTCGATCAGAAGCCCCTCTTAGCTTTGCTCGAGATTCGGCAGTGTCTTTCAAATGGATGAATGCTTTCTTATTGGCCCTAGCCCGAATGCCTTCATCTTCAGCCCCAGGCGTCCATGACCTCGACCTTCATCTCCAAAAGATCGGACTCGAGCCTTGCAATCCTGCTCGTCTGAACTTAACTTTTCCTCCAAACATTCCGGAGTTGCACCTCGAGGGAGGAAGCCTTCGCCAAAACATCCTTCTTGGTCGCAACTTGGGCATCTGCCTGAGCCTTTAACCCATAGCACTCACACTTATCTTGACCTACTTTTCCCATAGGCGTTCTAGGTCCTCCGTCTTTCTCTACAACTGAAGTGTCAAAATATTAATCTCAGAGGGTAGAAGAAGAAACATACGCCCCTTTGAAACAAAAGATACTTGTCCCTCGAGGTAGCTTTCGTAGTTTCGATTTGATTCGCCTCGTATCATAGGTATGTAAACTCCCCAGATCTTTGTTACAAAAAGGCCTGAGGGATTTCTCCCCGTCCAAGGCTTTTCGTAACCTGGCTTCATCTCAAATAAACCGAGACTTACGCTTGTCAAAGGCCTATAAAAAGGGAACTCAATAAGAAAATAAAAATACAAAACTGAAAAACTAATACGATCTGCCGAAACTCACCACAGAGCAGAGCCGTTGAGCCTCTTCAAAATTTGAGTGCATATCCACCAGCCTGGTCTCATTGGCCCCGGAAAAACCTCTCCTAAAAAGAATATGGCCGTTCGATACCTCGATTGAGTTAAGCGGCCCCTGGCTTCGAACATCCCTCAAAGTACCTTCAATGGGAGAAGAAGATGGCGGCAAAAAATCCTTGTCTCTTAAAGTAACTTCAACGGGAGAAGATAACGGCATAAAAAAATCCTTTTCCCTCGAAGTACCTTCGATGGAAAAAGAAGATGGTGGTAAAGGAGGAATTGTTTCTCTAAGGACGGAAGCCTCCGATGTTGCGAGCTCAGTTGATGCATCTTCTCTAAGCCTCTGGGTGGGACTTGCCTCGCTATAAACACCTTCGCCCTGTAAGGGTTCCTTTCGTTTGTTATTATTCCTTGGCCCCGAAGTCGGCGATCCTTCCTCATCTCCGAATGGGCACAGTCGCATCTCAAAAAATCCCCCAATGCCTACGGTGACGTAGTCAGTTTTCATAAAAAGAACGTACCTTTCAAAGGACACAAACCACACATAAAGTACCATGGTGTTTTGCCTCCCATCTACCCTTGGCCAGATCTTTCCACTTACGCTCATCGTAAGTTGAGCAAGATGCCAATTTTCGGGAACCTCATATGGCATCCATGGGATGGATGAAAATAAAAGAAAGAGAAAGCATCTTCACATAGTCTGACTTCACCATGGGCAAGAAGAATAAGAACACAAGTTTACCACTTACGTGTGAAATTTTATTTCTCGGGAAATAGAAGAAACTATGTGGGGTAATATGGACAGTCCGCACTCAGAAGAAATGACTCATCCACCCTCGATCCCAATATTCTTCATTACTGGCAATAAAGGGCCGAGTGGATCGACACCATAGAGTAATCAAGCCCCGATTATGCAATGGCCGATACAATCTAAAAAGATCACTAAGGGTAAACTCAAGCCCGACCTTATCTACAAAATATCTTATCACCAGCATTATCCTCCAAAATGAGGGGTGAACCTCTATCAGCGTAACCCGAGATCTCCTACAAAATTCGAGCACAACACTATAAAGGGGTCCCAACGTAAACGGATGTGTATATACATTCAACAACCCCTTGACATGAGCCATGATGCTCTCTTCCGCGGAAGGTACGCACAATACTAATTCTTTTCCCCATCGCAGTCTTTTCTAACTACCTCGAGGTGCGCCCCCCTTATCGAGGAAATAAAGCTCGATGCATACTCCCAATGGCTTTGAACATTGGGAGGTTTTTCTAGCTAAAGATCCCTCCACGAGACAAAATGTCTCGGGGTTGGCTCACCAGATGCCGGTGGTGTAAAACAAACCGAGCGGGAACCAGAAGTGGAGCTCTACTCTTCTTGGTGAACAGATTCTGGCGTAACAACCATAACTATGGCGAAACAAAAGAGGTAAAAAGAGAACTCAAGCGAAGGCTTCAAGTTAAAATGGTGAATTGCCTGATGTGAGAAAGGAGAACTCTATGAAAAGGGATAGCTGCTCAAAATAAGGGAAAACAAACTTATATATAAAGCGAATGACAATTGCCTGCCGACTCTGAAGGCTTATTAATTCTAATAAGGCCATTGTCACTTTTGGGGAAATGTACCGGCGGGATCACCTCGATCATTTGTTGACCGTGTCATATGATTGACACTATCGTACAACACTCGAGGGATCAAAGTTCCCATATAAATCCAGCCTCAAGATGATGCCCGATGTCGTTGCTCTCTGCTACCGTAACTATAGGCTGTAAGGAGCCATCAATATTAATCTAAGACTCGAGGTGGTGCCCAACCTTGGGGATCCCCGTCAATGCGAATGTAAGCTCAAAGGAGTTATCGATACCAATTTAGCCTCGAGATGGTTCTCGATCTCGAGAACCTTTGGTATTACATAACGGACTCCAAATGTGGGGTCAACCTAGCCCCGAGATGGTGTCCAATCCCGAGGATCCCCATTGCTATACCTATGATCTCTAATGAGCTATCCATATAAACATAAGCCTTGAGATGGTACCTAATCTCAAGGACATTTGCTACTACAAGCATGGGTCATTCACCCGATTCCTTGCCCTCAGGCTACCTGAGCCCAGGCTGGTTCTCTATCGATAATTATTAATAAAGCCTCAGGGTTGTTTTCACCTTCAGATTAGTTTAAACACTCTCTTAGCTACTTTAGCCCCGGGTCAATCCGAGTCCGAGCATATCCTCATCCGGTGTGTATCTATGATGTCTTAAGGCTGTCTTTGTTTTTCAAAGCAAGTTTTCGAGGTCACCCGAGTTCAGATCGACTCTCACTCTGGACTATTTTGAAAAGGTCTGAGGGTTGTGTTTATTTTTCAGATGGTCAAGCAACTTCGTCCCTCGAGTACTACCAACGGGGCCTAAAGGGGCTAAGTTTTGTTCTAAAAATTCGAGGCCTCACTCTTTCTCAATTCAAAGTTGCCAGTTCCGGCGTCCTATGTTTGTAACAAGTCAATCCAGACTTGTTCCGAGGAAAGGCAAAGGGTTTTAAGGAATATCATATTAACCAATCAAGAACCAAGGAAATTACTACACCCAAGCCCGATATTCGGATCGATCGGTAAAGTCACATGCTCATATTCTTTACAAACGCATGCAAAAGGAAATCTAGCACAAATTAAAGACTATTGAACTGGGTGAAGCAATGGTTTGAGTAACCTTTTATTTATATAAAGGTAGTAATATAATCTACGGTGCGATCAATGCCTTTGGGAAATATATCGAGATGCGCAATCAATACATTTTGGTAAATGGATCAATGACGATATTATCACTTTTGGGAAAATAAACCATCAGAGTAATGAATTCTTCTGAGAATATGAACTGATGGGATGTCTTAGTCATCGCAAAATCTTGACGTCATCGTGAGAATATTGAAGAGATCAATGTCAAAGTCGTTTCTTATAATTTCACTCTAAGAAATGCGAGAATTATCTATATACGGTGAAATCGGAGGGTCCGATTTTATGGTTGTCATAGCGCCTCATAAGCAAGTCTCCGAAGGCTCGAGGAACAACCCGAGGTTCAACCTCGAAGGGTTCCCAATGATCGACTTCGAAGCAGTGCAGATTGGTGGTAAGTTCTCTAGGCATATGGTCCAAACTAACAACACACCATATTCAATACAAGAACATTCTTTCTGCTCTCCAATTCAAACATACTCTCTATTTGGTTATATTGCTTACATTTATTATATTTTATTAATTGTGCTTCATTTATAGCTCATCATTGGTCATAAAGAGCCGCAATCATAACTCTAATAACTATTAATTCTCCATCGACCACCCATAATCGTGCATCTGACTCGACCTCGAGGCCCTACACACGCAAGCTTGAGGCCCCGATCTTCAATTGTTCGATTTGGTTACTAAGATATATTTAAGCTCTTGTTTTATTTTCTAACCTTGTCAATTAGCATCTATTGCTTAACAACTAGCATAAAAATAGCTCACATATTTTTACAACCACAAAATCAAATCTAATTGTTATTATCATTTTCAAGGTAAACAATCATGCAATATTATAAGTAGGTCGCCACTCCCTATTAAGAGAACCCGGAGATTGAGAAGTAAGTGTTGATTTTTTTTAACTAGACTAAAGATAATAAGGATTATGAAAAATGTGTTATTTATAATGAAGTTTATAAACATAAGACCTGGTGTAAGCAAGGGGGAACGGGTGAACTTCGTAGACACATGTTGGATAACCACCTTACTGCATGGAGTACTGATGAGAAATCTGATCAAGAAACGTAAGCCACTGCAGGTCCAACTCTTACCAAGCTATAATTAATGTGTGTTATTTTCTCATGAATTATTTAGGCGAAATACATAACAGTCCCTTGAAGTTGTCCTCAACGACCAGCTAAACACCTCAACTGAGCCCTTTACCAGTTAGACACTTTAAGTGACTATTACTCAGATCAAATAGACACAGGTCGCTGATGTGGAATGTGCGTGATTGATAACCATATTTTTAGTACGTGACCTATTTTTTGAAGCCTATTTTTTTTAAGAAAAAATATGAAATACCTCTCTTCTTTTTTGGAGTAATTTATATACCAAATGTCTAACATGAAATACCTGAAATACCAATCAGAAAATGACATTTTCAAAAAGAAAAAGAAAAACTTTAATTTATACACAATCAGAAAATGACACATTATTAACAAAAGAAAAGAAAAAAGGGCACATTGGTGTTTTTGGCGTTCTTCACTATCTTTATGTCTATTATTGTTCCAACTATAATTTTAATCCAAAATTTTAAGAGAAACTTTTTCAATTTTGTTATAACTTGAACTAAATAATATCTACAAAGACTTGAAAACAACCCCAATATTAATTTCTCAATTTTCATCAAATCAAGTAACCCATTTTAAACTTTCAAGCATTCTTAAAGACCTCATAAATGGTGTTCTTAGTGTTCTTGGTGTTCTTTACTATCTTTATGTCTATTATTGTTCCAACCACGATTTTAATCCAAAATTTCAAGAGAAACTTCTCCAAATTTGTTATAACTTCAACTAAAGATCCCCTACCAAGACTTGAAGACAACCCTAATATTAATTTCTCAATTTTTCATCAAATCAAGTAACCCATTTTAAACTTTCAAGCTTTCTTAAAGACCCCATTAATGGTGTTATTGATGTTATTCACTATCTTTATGTCTATTATTGTTCCAACCACGATTTTAATCCAAAATTTTAAAAGAAGCCGATGGACAGCTGCTTTGGGGAAAGTTGTTTAGCTAGTCGTTGTGGGTGGGGGTGGGTGGGGGCGCTAGTTTTGATAGTGGAAGGAAGAAAATGAAGTGGGGAGGGGGGGGGCTGCTTTGGGGTTAGTTTTATTTTTTATTTAATTTTTTTTGTTAATTATAAGTGTTAAGTTTTAATTCTAAATTACACGTGTCATTCACTGATTGGCTTCATTGGCAAGTGTCATTCATGTATCTAGTCTGTTCTACTCAGGTGTCAATTTGATCTGAGTAATACTCACTTGAAGTGTCTAACTGATAAATGGCTCAGTTGAGGTGTTCAACTGGTCGTTAAGAACAACTTCAAGGGACTGTTTATGTATTTTACCAATTATTTAATTATCAAACGAGACTTTGTTTTTCTTTTGTTATGGTGATAGATAACATATAGTATATAAAAAAAAGATTAAAACATTTTAGCAAAACTACTCATGGATCAATTTCGGCTAAAAATTAACCCAACTTTAGGTGAATGTAGATAGACTGGATCAAGGTGGGGGTGAGTTCACCAAATGGACGGGTGTGACGACCCGGCCCGTTGTCACGGGAATTACCACCCCGTTATATTGTAATTACATGTTTTATGATTTTGTATCAGTGTTAGAGTCTATCGGGTGAGTTAGGAATGATTTGGATTGAAAATGAGGCATATAGCCTTTTTGAAGGAAACTTGAATAAGGAAAGTCAACCCGGAGTTGACTATTTGGTGAAAGGGCTCAGAATTGAATTCTGATGATTCGGTTAGTTCCGGGAGGTGATTTGTGACTTAGGGGAGTGATCGGAATTGAATTTGGAGGTCCGGTGTAGAAATAGGCTTGAATTGGCTAAGGTTAAATTTTGGCGAAATCCGATCGGTAGGTGAGATTTTTATCTGGGGGTCGGAATGGAATTTTGACAATTCATGTAGCTTCGTTATGTGATTTTGGATATGTCCGCAAATTTTCAGATCATTCGGACGTTGTTTAGTCGGGTTTTTGATTGATTGTGTAATTCGGAATGTTTTAAGGAATTTAGGCTTGAATTCGATGTGAATTATGGGTTTTGATGTTGTTAGACATGTTTTGAGGATTGGAGAAAGTTCGAATAAGGTATTAGGATGTGTTGGTGTGTTTGGATGAGGTCCCGGGGGTCTCGGGGTGTTTTCGGATGGCTAAACGGGAGAAAATGTGGAATATTGCAGGGAAGTGTTCTGGTTCTGTTGTTTTCGCTCCTGCGGAAATGGGGGCGCAGGAGCGAGTCCGCAGAAGCGGACGAGGAGGCGCATGAGCGTTTGTCTTCGCAGAAGCGGAAAAATGTCCGCTGAGGCGGCGTCGCAAGAGTGAAGAGTAAACCGCAGAAGCGGTCAAAAGGCGAAATGTAGAGTCCGCACAAGCGGGTGATTGATCGCATAGGCGAGTCCGTAGGTGCGGATTCTTGGTCGCAAAAGCGGAATATTTCACAGGAGCGGAAGACTTTCCGCAGAAGCAGACCCACAAGAGCGGTCCGTGTATCGCAGAAGCGAAAATCGCAGTGAATTAAGTGTATCAGAAGTTAGAAAATTTCAGAGACATTCCACACATTTGGGTCTCGGCTTTAGAGGCGATTTGGGCGATTTTGAAGAGAAACTCAAGGGAAATCATCGGGTAATCAACTATGGACTTAAACTATGATTAGTATTGATAATATTATGCAATTATATCATGAAAATGGAGGAATTTGGGGTGATTCATGGAAGATTTAACCCTAGGCTTGAACTTTAGAAAATCAAGGTTTTGAATGGGCAAATGGAGTCCGAATTTGGTAAAATTTATATGCCTAGACTCATATTGAGATGAGGGTTCCGAATATGTGACTTTCGTGATTTTTTGAGAAGCGTACCGAAAGTCGGGTTTTGACAACTTTGGGAATTTTGATGTAAATTGAGTTGTATTGATTGGGTGTCGTTCCATTGGCCTAATTTGTTGTGTTTCTACTGTATTTAATCAGATTCTACGCGTGCGAAGCTTGATTCTCATGGCAAGGGCATTGCGGAGTAGTCGTCGCGCCGTATTGAGGTGAGTAATAGATGTGGGTGATGATGAGCGGGTTCGAAACCCCGGTATACCACTTTGTGACGCTGTATAGCGGCGAGACACGTACTCTCATGTGAGTGCGGGGTCGATTGTGATTTGGGGACTATGGCTTAGTCCGACTTGTTAGCACTGTGTTATGACATTGGCTATTCTTGAGCCGTCGAACCTCCTTCTCGGATGGTTGCATACTATATATTGTGATATTGGCCACTCTTGAGCCGAGGAACCCCCTTCTTGGACGGTTGAGTATACTTGTGGGCCGTGAGCCAGTCATTGGATCCCGCGAGGATCATTATCATTGTCTTATCATATTGACATGTTAGTTACTACCAGTCCGTAGCTATATCTGTTATCATGCTATTTCCAATCTCTGGAACATGGTATTACTGTTTTCCAACTGAAAAATGATAAAAAGGTTTTCAAAACTACTTTTGAGCCTGCGAGGGTGTATTTGCATATTAGCTAACTGGTAGTGGATCGGGCTGCACGTCGCAGCAGTATATATGTTGGATCGGACTGCATGTCGCAGTGACATTGTGCTTGGGCTGTAGGAGCCCCTCCGGAGTCTGAACCCCCACAGTGAGCACGGGTACCCAAATTGGATCGTGCTACGCGCCGTAGCGGTCATATCATGCATTGCATTGCATTTAGCTACATCTGCTAGCTGTTATACTATTTTGCTGGTACTGGTTGGTACAGGTACAGTTGATATTGATTCTGTGATAGAGTATTTGATTACAGCTTTACATAGTGCTTTATTGCGAATTTCTTATCTGCATTGTCTTACCCCTATTTATTACCACTGAGTCTGGCAGTACTCATTTTACTCCCTGCACCTTGTGTGCAGATCCAGGTACCCCTCAGCAGTGATCCAGTAGCTGTGCGAGGCGACATCTGTGGGATATACGAGGTAGCTGCAGAGTCCGCAGGACCCGATATTCCTTCTTACTGTCTTTTGACTCTGTATTGATGTTTATATCCGTACTTGGTATCTTGTAAACCATTATACACTTATGTTCATTAGAGGCTCATGACTCTTGACCCTTCGGTCTATGGGAGTTGGTACATTTTGGGACTTGGTTCCCCGTTTTTGCTATATGTATCGCTGTTGCTTCGTGATTTGATATGCTTAAATGGGATAAAACGAGCTTCTAGCTCCATTCTTGTTATTGATTGGTCAGGCTGGCTTAGCAATGTGCTGGGCGCCATCACGACCGGATTTGGGGTCGTGACAAGTTGGTATTAGAGCGACATGTCTGTGACTCAGTATGAGCTTAGATTCACACAGTTGGCTAGGCATGCCACATGGATGATCCTTAATGATAGGGAGAGGATCGGGAGGTTCATTGATGGCCTCAACTACTCTATCCACATTCTTATGACTAGAGAGAGAGTTTTGTCATCATCATTTGAGCAGGTTGTTGATATGGCACGCTCCATCGAGGCGGATCGTCGCCGAGAGAGAGGAGCGGGAGGCCAAGAGGCCTCGTGGTTCGGCGGTTTCGGTGGTGCTCCATCTAGAGGGCATTCCCTGCAGAGCGGAGGTCGCTCACCTAGACCTTCTCATTCGGGCCGCCCGGAGCGGAGCGGAGGTTCGCATGGTCGTGGTCGACGGGGGTTTCAACAGGGTCGGTCATCACTTAGTGCCCTTCCAGCTTAGAGTGCGGCACCTACTTCTTCAGCCCAGGGTTCTTCTGCGGCAAGGGGTTCCCTTCAGTCCCCTTCTCCAGCACCAGGTGCATGTTATGAGTGTGGTGAGTTTGGCAACAGGAGGAGACAGTGCCCTCGACTCTGTAGGGACAGGACTCAGCAGAGGGATCAGCCCTCATTTTCAGCACCATCTCAGTCTAGTAGAGGTGGAGGTCAGTCTTCTCGTGGTCGCCCCAGGGGCGAGGAGGGATCTGGTGGAGGCCAGGCACGGTTTTATGCACTTCCTGACAGGCGTGATGCAGTTGCCTCCGATGCAGTAATTACAGGTATCATTTCTGTCTGTCACAGAGATGCCTCTGTTCTATTTGATCCAGGGTCCACATATTCATACGTGTCCTCTTATTTTGCACATTATTTGGGTGCGACTCGTAGTAGTCTTGATTTACCTGTTCATGTATCCACCCCCGTGGGTGATACGATTGTTGTGGATCATGTTTATAGATCCTGTGTTATATCTATCGGGGGTCTGGAGACCCTGGCAGATTTGTTATTGTTGGGGATGGTGGACTTTGATGTTATATTGGGTATGGACTGGTTGTCTCCGTACCACGCTATATTGGAACTGTCATGCTAAGACAATTACGTTGGCCATTCCTGGTATTTCTCAGATTGAGTGGCAGGGTTCGACTGATTTCGTCCCTAGCCGTGTAATTTCGTTCTTAAAAGCTCAGAAGATGGTCGAAAAAGGGTATTTATCATACTTGGCTTTTGTGAGAGATGTGGGAGCTGAGTCTCCTAGCATTGATTTTGTACCTGTTGTGAGGGACTTTCCAGATGTATTCCCCTCAGACCTGCCGGGCATGCCGCCGGACAGGGATATTGATTTTGGCATTGACTTGGTGCCGGGCACTCAGCCCATATCCGTTCCTCCTTATCGGATGGCACCAGCTGAGTTGAAAGAACTGAAAGAGCAGCTTCAGGAGCTTCTGGATAAGGGTTTCATCCGTCCTAGCGTGTCCCCGTGGGGTGCACCAATGTTATTTGTCAAAAAGAAAGATGGTTCCATGCGAATGTGTATTGATTATAGACAATTGAACAAAGTGACAGTGAAGAACAAGTACCCTCTACCGCGCATAGATGATTTGTTTGATCAGTTACAGAGTGCGAGGGTGTTTTCTAAGATCGATCTTCGTTCAGGCTATCATCAGCTGAAGATCAGGGACTCGGATATTATGAAGACTGCATTCAGGACCCGATATGGTCATTATGAGTTTCTTGTGATGTCTTTTGGGCTGACCAACGCCCCAGCAGCATTTATGCATCTGATGAACAGTGTGTTCAGGCCCTATTTGGATTCATTTGTGATTGTGTTCATTGATGACATTCTAGTCTACTCCCGTAGTCAGGAGGAGCATGCTCAGCATTTGAGTATTGTGTTGCAGAGATTGAGGGAGGAGAAGCTATATGCTAAATTCTCCAAGTGCGAGTTTTGGCTCGAGTCCGTAGCATTTATGGGACATGTGGTGTCTCGTGATGGTATTCAAGTTGATCCGAAGAAGATAGAGGCGGTGCAGAGTTGGCCTAGACCGTCCTCAGCTACAGAGATCGGGAGTTTTCTTGGCTTGGCGGGATATTATCGCCGGTTTGTTCAGGGATTTTCATCCATTGCTTCTTCATTGACTAAATTGACCCAGAAGGGTGCACCATTCGTGTGGTCGGAGGAGTGCGAGGAGAGCTTTCAGAAGCTCAAGACAGCTTTGACCACAGCTCCAGTGTTAGTATTGCCATCAGCTTCAGGTTCATATACCGTTTATTGTGATGCCTCGAGAGTGGGGATAGGTTGTGTGTTGATGCGGGAAGGTAAGGTAATTGCTTATGCTTCTCGGCAGTTGAAGCCACATGAGAAGAACTATCCTGTTCATGATTTGGAGCTAGCCGCCATTGTTCATGCCTTGAAAATTTGGAGGCACTATTTGTACGGTGTGTCTTGCGAGGTGTATACCGACCATCGTAGTCTCCAGCATTTGTTCAAACAGAAGGATCTTAATTTGAGACAGCGGAGATGGCTTGAGTTGCTTAAGGATTACGACATCACTATTTTATATCATCCGGGAAAGGCCAATGTGGTGGCCGATGCTTTGAGTCGGAAGGCGGTCAGTATGGGGAGCTTGGCATATATTCCAGCCGAGGAGAGGCCATTTGCTTATGATGTTCAGGTGCTAGCCAATCGGCTAGTGAGGTTAGATATTTCGGAGCCCAGCAGGGTGTTGGCTTGTGTTGTATCTCGGTCTTCTCTATATGATCGTATTCGTGAGCGCCGGTATGATGATCCACATTTGGTTGTCCTTAAGGATAGAGTTCAGCATGATGATGCTAGAGATGTCACCATTGATAGTGACGGCATATTGAGGATGCGGGGCCGGATATGTGTGCCCAATGTTGATGGCCTTCATGAGTTGATTCTGGAGGAGGCCCATAGCTCGCGGTATTCTATCCATCCAAGAGCCGCGAAGATGTATCAAGATTTGAAACAATACTATTGGTGGAGGAAGATGAAAATGGACATTGTCAGACATGTAGCACGGTGCCTCAACTGTCAGCAGGTTAAGTACGAGCATTAGAGGCCCGGTGGTGTATTTCAGCGCATTGATATTCCTGAGTGGAAATGGGAAAGGAACACTATGGACTTTGTTACTGGACTCCCTCGGACAGCGAGGAAGTTTGGTTCTATATGAGTGATTATGGATAGACTGACCAAGTCCGCTCACTTCATTCCAGTTAGTACTACCTACTCATCTGAGCGGTTGGCAGCGATCTTTATTCGGGAGATTGTCCGGTTGCATGGAGTCCCGGTGTCTATCATATCCGACAGGGGTACTCAGTTCACTTCTCAGTTTTGGAGAGCATTTCAGCGAGAAATGGGTACGCGGGTTGAGTTGAGTACAACATTTCACCCCCAGACAGACGGGCAGTCTGAGCGCACTATTCAGATCCTGGAAGATATGTTGCGAGCATGTGTGATTGACTTTGGTGGTTTGTGGGATGAGTTCTTACCACTTGCTGAGTTTGCCTACAACAACAGTTATCAGTCGAGTATTCAGATGGCCCCGTATGAGGCATTGTATGGCAGACGGTGTAGATCCCCCGTGGGATGGTTTGAGCCTGGTGAAGATAGATTGATAGGGACTGAGTTAGTCCAAGATGCTCTGGATAGAGCAAAGTTGATCCAGGAGAGGCTTCGTACAGCACAGTCTCGCGAGAAGAGTTATGCGGACCGTAGAGTTCGAGAGTTGTCTTTCATGGTTGGTGACAGAGTATTGTTGAAGGTTTCACCTATGAAGGGTGTCATGAGGTTTGGGAAGAAAGGGAAGTTGAGTCCCAGGTACATTGGTCCTTTTGAGATACTCAGGAGAGTTGGAGAGGTGGCATATGAGTTAGCCTTGCCGCCCAGCTTATCCAGCGTTCATCCAGTATTCCACGTGTCTATGCTCCGGAAGTACATTGGAGATCCGTCTCATGTATTAGACTTCAGTACCATTCAGCTTGATGGTGATTTATCCTATAATGTGGAGCCTACTGCTATTTTGGGTCGTCAGGGGAGAAAATTGAGGTCCAAGGAGATTGCATCAGTTAAGGTTCAGTGAAGAGGTCGACCCGTGGAGGAGGCCACTTGGGAGATCGAGCGGGAGATGCGGAGCGGATATCCTCACTTGTTTGAGACTTCAGGTATGTTTCTTGACCCGCTCGAGGTCGAGCGTTTGCTTAAGAGGGGGAGAATGTGACGACCCGGCCCGTCGTCACGGGAATTACCACCCCGTTATGTTGTAATTACATGTTTTATGATTTTGTATCAGTGTTGGAGTCTATCGGGAATTTTGATGTAAATTGAGTTGTATTGATTGGGTGTCGTTCCATTGGCCTAATTTGTTGTGTTTCTACTGTATTTAATCAGATTCTACGCGTGCGGAGCTTGATTCTCGTGGCAAGGGCATTGCGGAGTAGTCGTCGCGCCGTATTGAGGTGAGTAATAGATGTGGGTGATGACCGGCGGGTTCGAAACCCCGGTATACCACTTTGTGACGTTGTATAGCGTCGAGACACGTACTCTCATGTGAGTGCGGGGTCGATTGTGATTTGGGGACTATGGATTAGTCCGACTTGTTAGCACTTGTGTTATGACATTGGCTATTCTTGAGCCGTCGAACCTCCTTCTCGGATGGTTGCATACTATATATTGTGATATTGGCCACTCTTGAGCGAGGAACCCCCTTCTTGGGAGGTTGAGTATACTTGTGGGCCGTGAGCCGGTTATATTGGATCCCGCGATGATCGTTATCATTGTCTTATCATATTGACATGTTAGTTACTACCGATCCGTAGCTATTTCCGTTATCATGCTATTTCCAATCTCTGGAACTTGGTATTCTTGTTTTCCAACTGAAAAATGATAAAAAGGTTTTCAAAACTAATTTTGAGCTCGCGAGGCTGTATTTGCATATTAGGCGATTGGTAGTGGATCGGGCTGCACGCCGCGACGATATATATGTTGGATCGGACCGCACGCCGCGGTGATATTGTGCTTGGGCTGTAGGAGCCCTTCCGGAGTCCGAACCCCCACGGTGAGCACGGGTACCCAGATTGGATCGGGCTACGCGCCGTAGCGGTCATATCATGCATTGCATTGCATTTAGCTACATCCGCTAGTTGTTATCTTGTTTTGCTTGGTACTTGTTGGTACGAGTACGGTCGATATTGATTCCGTGACGGGGTATTTGATTACGGTTTACATAGTGCTTTATTGCGGATTTCTTATATGCTGTTGTCTTACCCTTGTTTATTGCCACTGAGTCTAGCAATACTCATTTTACTCCCCGCACTTTGTGTGCAGATCCGGGTACCTCTCGGCGGTGATCCGGTAGCTGTGCGAGGCGACATCCGTGGGATATACGAGGTAGCTGGCGAGTCCGCAGGACCCGATATTCCTTCTTACTGTCTTTTGACTCTGTATTGATGTTTCTGTCCGTACTTGGTATCTTGTAAACCATTATACACTTATGTTCATTAGAGGCTCATGACTCTTGACCCTTCGGTCTATGGGAGTTGGTACATTTTGGGACTTGGTTCCCCGTTTTTGCTATATGTATCGCTGTTGCTTCGTGATTTGATATGCTTAAATGGGATAAAACGAGCTTCTAGCTCCGTTCTTGTTATTGATTGGTCAGGCTGGCTTAGCAATGTGCTGGGCGCCATCACGACCGGATTTGGGGTCGTGACAACGGGTCAATGACTAGCCCAACATTTAGAGGTTGGACAAATTAAATATGTTCGGGCTCAAATTACCACATATACTGTCAAGCATTAAAAAAAGACCTGTAGCATATTGCTACACCTCTTTTCCTTAAGTTCTCTTGAGAAGATGGGTAAGTCTACTAGACAAGCTATTAAAAACAAGGGGAAATTTAAGCTATCAGCCAACAGAGCAAGCTTTCAAGCCATTCAACCCATTAAACGGACAAAGTTTTTATGTGGTAATAGAACTTGTGACAATTTGTTTAAAGAGGCTGTTAATCACAAAACTGAAAAGACATTGAGATCCTCGTAGACATACTATTAGCTAGTAGATGATCGATCCAATAACTAACAGGACAGTATTGCATAATCAAGCAATCCATAAAGCAAAACTGTATTTTCTTTGATAACAAAAGTTACGTTGTATGTAAGAATATATATCATCTTTAGCCATGTTGTTTAGTTATAATTTTACTCCCTCCGTTTCAATTTATGTGGCACCAATTTGTGATTGCATCCACTTTTTTGTATGTATTAGTAAATGCTGATTTTTGTATAATTTTTTTTGGCGGACTCCGATTGACCTGAAATTCTATAGGTCCCTACATGGTTTAGTAACAATACTTATTGATTCGTCATGACTTTTGGATTCATTATTTGTGTTTTTCAGGTCATGTAATACGAATTTTTTATTATATACACTTTTTCATGTGTATTAGTACATACTGATTTATAAAACTGTTTTGACAAATGAATTTTGGTAGGTCCATAGAAAATAATGCACTTACTAACATCTCTTCACCATTTTTCCGGTTCGTTTTTATATTTCATTGTCCTGCAATATGAATTTGTGATTATATTAATTTTTCGTGTTCATGAATATATGCCGATTTTGTTGAAATTTTTTACGGACTCTGATTGGTCTGAATTTTTGTAGGTCCATAAAAAACAACCTAATAACCAATATTCATTCTTCACTATGATTCATTTTTAGGTGTTATAAGTCAATTATCGCAGCTATTTATTCTTTCCAATTTATTTTTCAGCGTGCACACGTTTCGATTACTAGTCGTAATACATATTTTCTTCCTCAACACATACACAAAGGAAATTTGTTGATAAACAGTTAATAGGTGGGAAAAAATCATTTAGTATTTTCTTGTTTCTGCTGAATTATTTGAACATCGTTTAATCAATTTTAACTTCATTAGTTGCATAACTTTCAATACGATGGACCCTTGTCGTCCGTCCCTTTTGGCCGTACTGCCTAACCTTTATTTAAGGATATGGGGCATCAACTTGGAGACCGTCACATCCTGTGATCTCTTCAACTTCCTTTTTAATGTTCATAGCTGAATCTTGAAATGACTTACTGCAATAACTCAGTTTAATCAACTTACAGTGTTGGGATATCAATAAAGCTAGAAGGGATATTTTGAAGTCTAAAGTTATCAAGTAAAGAGAAATTAATGATACCTGCGAAAGTTGGAATCTTATGCAATGAAACTCAAATAATTCCAAACTCAAAATCATTCTGTAAATAGATTAGACAAACAAAAACAGCTATTCTCCTCATATACCCTTAAAAAGAAGTTACTTCAGAATAACCAAAACTTACAATTTTAAGAAACAATGTTTTTAAATATTCGTAAATCATAGTAATCTTTTCTTCCATGAGCAATATTTTTAAAATCAACTTGAACTTGGAGAGAATCACATCCTGTCATATCTTCTACTTCTTTTTTAATGTTGAGAGCTGAATCCTCAACTGACTTCATGCACCCCCTCAATCTGATCAACTTCAGTGTTTGGATATCCGCGAAGCTAGACGGGATCTCCTGAAGCTTCTCACAACGACGTATAACCAGTTTCTGAAGAACGGGAAAGGATGCCTCTGAGGAGCGCCATTCGTTCATATCAACATCCCTCAAGTTCAAATATTTGAGTGCTGGGAACTTGTAATCACCTACATCCCAACATCCCATATCTTCATCCTTGAAGCGTATTAGACGTAGTTTGAGTCTCTCAAGATTACGCAGCCTTGCAATATTTGAAATAACTTTTTCTGTTAGGATAATGCTGTAAAGAGACAAATCCTTTAGATTTGTGGGGAAAACAAGACAGTAATCGCCCCTTCCGATTCCAAATTCATGTATCTCCGGGTTGTCTGAGAATCCCACTTCGAGATATTGAAGTGGGAGTTCTTCAAGATTCGGCATATCAAATTCTGGTGTGGAGAGCTTATGATGTCTAGGTTCAACAATGCGGAGCCTGAGTTGTTCAATATTTGGAAATCTCCACCAGAACTCCCGAGTCATATCAGCCAAATATATATAGCATTTCCCAAAAGACTTCAAGTTCGGTAACACAGTTTGTGAAGATTCTTCTAAAATTGCTCGATCATTGTCTTTCCATGCGAATTGAAATTCCTTGATATCCACATGCCTTAGATTCTGCATTTTCAAAATAGCAGTAGGGGATATCTTACTTCTTATTGAAATAGGTTGCCACCCCACCCGCAAAGTTTGTAGATCAAGTAGGTGAGATACCCACGTGAAACAAAATCCTTGAGTATGAATTGCAAGATACCTCAAGTGAGTTACTGCTCGCATTGCCCTAGCCCCAAAACGTCCCTCCAAGTGGATATTCAACAAATCCAACACCCGAATAAGTCTAACGCAATCAAGTAAATGGACATCATTTGTCAAATTCAGGTCCCATTTATAGAGTTTTGGATGAGCAATGAACTCAAGAGACCTACCATGACATTGATCAAATGATCCCACTTCACCCAACAATGGAATTTTATCCAGTGAATATTCATGCTCCACCAACTGCTTGACCAGATCCTTATGAACATACATGCATAACCGAGGTTCCTTTGCACCTAAAGATTGGTCTGGATTATACGGGATTATGAGCTGCATAAACTTTTCTTTTGCAAGTTTTCTCAAGCAAAACTCACGCACTACATCATGAAGAATGCAGTACTTTATTTCACCATTATCTCTCCTTTTAGAAACCATTACAAGGCTTTTGCTCGCTAGATCATTCAAGAAATTTGTAGATGCTTCCTCCAAGTTATCTGTGTCCGAATTCTGTACAAAATTTTCAGCTATCCACAACTTTAGTAAAATAGAAACTGGAAAATTGTAGTCTTCTGGAAACAATCCCATGTAAAGAAGGCAAGCCTTTAAGTGATCTTCCGAGATGGTCGTAACTTGATTCGATTATCTTCATGCTTTGATCTTCTAAAGCATGGGAACTCAAATCATTTGCGACCTTAAACCACAAAGAGGCTTTCCTTTTCTTTGAAATAATTCCAGCAATCAAGACAATCACAAGTGGTAATCCTTTACAGTTTTTGGCAACTAGCAATCCTGCTTCGAGTAACTCTTGTGGACAGATTTCTCTTGGAAAAACTTTCTTCTGGAGTAATTCCCAGCTCTCATCCAGCGTGAGAAATCGAAGAAAATATGGATTGCTGTGGAGCTTAAGCTGCCTAACCACTTGTTCATCTCGAGTTGTTACCACTACTCTGCTTCCATCTTCACCATGTGGGAAAGATAATCGCAACTCTTCCCATGCCTTAGCTTCCCATATATCGTCTAACACGATGAGGTATCTCTTACGCATTAGACTCTTTCGCAACTCGTGAGGTATGTCTTCATCTCTGATACCATTTATACTGCCTATGACTTGTTTAAGAATCTCAGAGAACACCTTCATCGAGCTATATTCTTGTGAAATAGAGCACCATGCTCTAACGTCAAAGTGTCTATTATCAATAAAATGATTAAACACCTTTCTAGCCAAAGTGGTTTTGCCGAGTCCAGGCATTCCAACGATAGAGATAATGTCTAGTTCCTTTGTTCCTCCAGTCAATTGTTGAATTATGCTTTTTGCATCATCCTCAAAACCAACTACTTCCTCTTCCAATGATGGAAGACTATGTTGGGTGGAAGCCGTTGCATGAGCAAGAGATCTTTCACCACCCTGAATGTTGTCCATGTCAATTAGCTTTGTCTCTCTTCGGCTGCTAGAAATAAATATTACTATGTTAGATCGATTGGCAAAGTGTTGTCGCGTAATATTCAAATTAAATCTTATGAAGTACCTTTTCTTCTTGATTCCCCTGCTGCCCCTGTACAGAAACTTATTCTTTCCCCCATCCCTGTTGTTGAAAGACATTCTATTCTTCACGTCAAATTAAAAGAAGACCAATGTGGAGTAGCAAAATTGGATTAGAGGTAATTCTTCATTTGAAAGTCCCGCTATATGAAGGTGAACTATGGAGGATGATGAGTTTGAAGTAGAAGCAGAGTGAAATTTGGAGCAGAATATCAGGTTCAGCTTCAACTGGATTGAGGGGATGCCAAACTAACATCCAAAAACAATTTGAAAATGGTTTCAAATTAAGGAGGTATTTTCACATATACATAACATATGGTCTGATGCCATATTATAAGTATCCTTTGGTTATATGACATTTATTCATGAAGATTAATAAAATATAAATACAGAAATCATAATAAAATGTATGAGATCTTTGTTAGGGCATTATCCTTTATTCAAATTGTAATTGATCATCGGAAGATTATTTAATTTCCTCGAAAACTAGTTGGTCTATTGCTCATTAATTGGGTGATAGTGTTTACCTTATGTATAATCCTTTTGAATTAATAATCTATAATAGCATCCTACTACTACTAAAGATAGTAACTTATATCACCATTAGTTTTGCATAATTAAATTTTTTTTTAACTGAGCTACCAATATTAGACTCAATAAATAAATAAAAATGTCATTTCACTGTCTTAATACAGGCTGAGAACCCTCCAACTTGGTATCACCTATATGTGGTTGTTCATTTGGATCGGATATTTACGCTCGTCGTAATCTTTATATGGGCATCTGAGGCCAATGGTTCATACTCGTGACTCATACTTATGAGAATTTTACCTCCTCGAACTTGAATAAAAGGCTACTATCTACCTGTAATTACATTGTATGTAGATAGCACGATAGTGTAAAATTTCTTTTATTCTAGTAGTATTTAGAATAGAAGTTACATGAATATCTTTAAAATTTAGCTACCTGTACTATCTGGTTTTATTTCTTGTGAAAACAACCCAAACGTAATCTTGGTAGATCTCGTTCATACCAAGATACCAATGATTATTCATTATTTTGGGGATTTAACAAATTTTTTTTGGGGTATTACCATTTTTAGTTCGTCCCAGAAACTATTTATATTTGTAGCCAAAAAAATGTATAAATTTGTATAATTATTTTTTATAAAACATACATAATTTATATTTATACATATACATTTTATATATTTTTTCTATTATTTTTATAGCGCCTATATATACCGTATCATTTTTTTCAATTTCTTTTCATTTTTATGCCTAGAGTACTACTGTTTAAGGCCTCATTAGCCACTATAAGGATAAAATTCAAGTTACCTCTCTAGATCGGGTGGGGGTTTCTTGGAAAGAAAATCATTAGCAAAGTATAAACATCAGACTAAAAAGATTTTAAAAAGAATAAAAATCATTACAATAAATTAAAAAAAAAGGCTCATCAAATAGGTCAGACTTAAAAGATTATAATTTCTCAAAAACGATCCATACATAGACATAATATATGCACAGAAAATCTCACCTTGCACTAAGAAAAGCCGCTGCAAATAAGATTAATTTTATTTTTCGAATTTATGACTTTGGAGTAGAGAAACTGAAGTAAATGAGCTAGGAATATGAAAGAAGATGGTGTAAAGTAAAGGAGTGATGATTCATAGTTGTGGTTGGGATTATTAAATTTAATAAATAAATAATTATGCTTATGTTAAAGTAGAGAAACTGAAGTAAATGAGCTAGGAATATGAAAGAAGATGGTGTAAAGTAAAGGAGTGATGATTCATAGTTGTGGTTGGGATTATTAAATTTAATAAATAAATAATTATGCTTATGTTAATCAATCCTTGCCTAACCCCCCTCCCCCCAACCAATCAGGAAGGTGGCTATTGTTGAAATTGTCAAACTTCCCATATCCCACATCGGTGGGTAACTAGAATTGGGGAGGATTTCCCCCTATAAAAGAAGGCCTAATGTTTAGGATTTAAACACACCTCTCATTTGCCTTCTTATCTTCTTAAGGCATTTGTATCTTCTCTCTTTAGTATTATTTCACTTGTATTTGGAGTGGAATAAAATATTGGTTGTGTTCGAGGAGTAGGCAAAATTAGCCGAACCTCGTAAATTCTGGTGTTCTTTATATTGTTGCTTTATTGTCTTATTTATTATTTGGTGGCTGCCATAATTTTTGGTATAGTAGTTGTGACTCGTTCACACTATATACATTTGGCTTCCGCAACAATTGGTATCAGAGCCAAGGTATTATCTCGGTATGCTCTGTGGTTGCAGCGTAGTCTGATCTTCCACATCAGAAAAGATTTATCTTGGTAACTGAGTCAAGGTTCTGTCTCGGTATGCTCTGTGGTTGCAGCTTAGTCCGATCTTCCACATCAGAAAGGAAATAATCTTGATTTGTGTCGTCAGCTATTAAATAATATTTGTGTCAAAGATGGGAGACAATAAACAAGAAGAATCTACATCAAGTGTCAACAATACGTCATCATTGGCATCTTCGCTTATGACAAGAATTGTGTCAAATGCGAAATTTGCGGTAGAAATTTTTGACGGGTCCGGACATTTTGGGATGTGGCAAGGCGAGGTTCTAGATGTCCTTTTTCAACAAGGGCTAGATCTTGCTATTGAAGAAAAGAGACCAGATGATATTGGAGAAGAAGATTGGAGAATTATCAACCATGTTGCTTGCGGTACCATTCGATCCTACCTTGCTAGAGAGCAGAAATATCCATACACAAAGGAAACTTATGCAAGTAAATTATGGAAAGCACTGGAGGATAAATTTTTGAAGAAAAACAGTCAAAATAAATTGTATATGAAGAAGAGACTGTTTCACTTCACCTATGTTCCTGGTACCACGATGAATGAACATATCACCAGTTTCAATAAGTTGGTCACGGATTTGCAAAATATGGATACAACTTATGATGATGGTGACTTGGCATTGATGTTGTTGGCGTCACTTCCTGACGAGTACGAGCACCTTGAAACTACTCTACTCCATGGAAATGACGAAGTTTCTCTCAGAGAAGTTTGTTCAGCTTTGTATAGCTATGAACAAAGAAAGTGAGAAAAACAGAAGGGCGGAGAAGGAGAAGCAGTGTTCGTGAGGGGTCGTCCTGAAAATCAAACGAGGACAAGGAAAGGAAGATCTAAGTCAAGATCTAAACCCAGCAAAGATGAATGTGCCCTTTATCGAGAAAAAGGGCACTGGAAGAAAGACTGTCCGAAGTTGAATAATAAGGCCAAACATAACAATGGAAAGGTCATTATGAATTCAAATGTTGCTGATTGTGATGATTCGAATTTCTCATTAGTTACAACGGAGCCGTCAACGTCATCGGACATATGGTTGATGGATTCGGCTTGTAGCTATCATATGTGTCCCAACAGGGATTGGTTTGTGAACTTTCAAGAAGGAGAATATGGAGTCGTCCAAACAGCGGATAATAGCCCTCTTACCTCATATGGAATTGGTTCAATACGATTAAGGAACCATGATGGAATGATCAGAACATTAATAGATGTTCGATATGTACCGGGTTTGAAGAAAAATCTCATCTCTGTGGGAGCCCTGGAATCAAAAGGGTTCAAAATTATTGTAGAAAACGGTGTGATGAGAGTATGCTCCGGTGCACTAGTGGTAATGAAGGCCAATCGGAAGAACAATAACATGTACCGTTATCTCGGTAGTACAGTTATTGGGACAGCGACAGTGACATCCGGTGACAACAAAGAGGCAGAAGCAACCAGGCTGTGGCACATGCGCTTGGGACATGCTGGAGGAAAATCCTTGAAAACTCTATCAGATCAAGGATTGTTGAAAGGGTTAAATGCTTGCAATTTGGAGTTTTGCGAGCATTGTGTCAAAGGGAAACAGACAAGGGTTAAATTTGGTACAGCAATCCATAATACTAAAGGTATTTTGGATTATGTACACTCTGACGTTTGGGGTCCTTCCAAAACACCTTCATTGGGTGGGAAGCACTATTTTGTGACCTTTGTTGATGATTTTTCCCGAAGAGTATGGGTGTATGCAATGAAGAGCAAAGATGAAGTGCTGGGAATTTTTCTCAAATGGAAGACGATGGTGGAGAATCAAACGGGCGGGAGGATCAAGTGTATTCGCACAGACAATGGAGGTGAATACAAAAATGATCATTTCAATAAGGTCTGTAAAAATGATGGCATCGTCCGACACTTCACTGTCAGACATACACCACAACAGAATGGAGTGGCAGAACGCATGAACCGGACCTCGCTGGAGAAGGTACGGTGTATGTTGTCCAATGCTGGCTTGGGCAAAGAATTTTGGGCTGAGGCAATTACATATGCATGCCACCTCATTAATCGCTTACCATCTGCTGCTATTGATGGTAAGACACCATTTGAAAAATGGTATGGAAAGCCTGCTGTAGATTATGACTCTTTGCACGTATTTGGCTCAACTGCATATTATCGTGTGACGGAGTCAAAATTGGATCCAAGGGCAAAGAAGGCTATTTTTATGGGAATTACTTCTGGAGTCAAAGGACATCGTTTATGGTGTCCTATGACAAAGAAAGTAATATTCAGCAGGGATGTTACCTTCGATGAATCTTCTATGGTAAACAAGGTAACAAATGAAGATACCAAAGAAAATGATGGTGCTTCTAAGCATGTGGAGTTTGAGGGAAAATTTATTTTTCCTACACAAGAAGCGGAGGAGGAAACAAATGAAGATTATCCTCTGGAAGGAGAGCCAGTAGAGGAGATTCCATCCCAGGAATCTCAATAACAACTTGAATCAATAGCAACCAGCAGGCCAAAAAGGAAAGTAACGAAACCTGTTCCTCTCATAGAGACAGTTGCTTGTGCAACCGCAATTGCAGTTGATGATGTTCCCACCACTTATAAAGACGCAGTCCAAAGTTCAGAAGACGATAAGTGGAGGATTGCCATGAATGATGAATTACAGTCCCTTCATCAGAATCATACATGGAGATTGGCCAATCTCCCGAAGGGAAAGAAAGCAATTGGGTGCAAATGGGTATTTGCAAAGAAAGAAGGATTTCCTAATCAAGAAGATGTTCGCTACAAAGCAAGGTTGGTGGCCAAAGGATATGCTCAAAAGGAGGGAATTGATTACAACGAAGTATTTTCTCCAGTTGTAAAACATTCCTCCATTCGAATTATGTTGGCTTTGGTAGCACAATTGGATTTGGAACTAGTTCAGATGGATGTAAAAACTGCGTTTTTACATGGAAACTTGGAGGAGGAAATCTACATGACTCAGCCAGAAGGATTCAAAGTTGTTGGAAAGGAAAATATGGTTTGCAAACTTGAAAAATCGTTGTACGGGTTGAAACAATCTTCTAGACAATGGTACAAGCGATTTGACAAGTTTATGTTGCAGCAAGGGTACAAGAGAAGCAAATACGATCATTGTGTGTATTTGCGCAAGCTTAAAAATGGTTCCTTTATATATCTTCTCCTATATGTTGATGATATGTTGATAGCTTCCAAGAATTCGGAAGAAATTGATAAGTTGAATATTCAACTGAAGAAGGAGTTCGAGATGAAGGATGCAGGTGAGGCGAAGAAAATTCTTGGCATGGAGATAATAAGAGATAGACGTTCAAAGAAACTCTGTTTATCTCAGAAAGAATATTTGAAGAGAGTACTACAACGTTTTGGCATAGATGACAAGACTAAGCCGGTTAGTACTCCACTTGCTCCCCATTTTAAGCTAAGTACTACTATGTCGCCATTGGATGAAGCTGAACAAGAGTATATGTCAAAGGTACCATACGCAAATGTTGTTGGTAGCTTGATGTATGCAATGGTATGTACGAGACCTGACATTTCACAAGCTGTTGGAGTTATTAGCAGATATATGCACAATCCAGGAAAGGAGCATTGGCAAGCTGTGAAGTGGATTCTACGGTATATTCATAATACTGTAGATGTCGGGTTAGTTTTTGAGCAGGAAGGCAATCAGTCTGTAGTTGGATATTGTGACTCAGATTTTGCGGGTGATCTAGACAAACGAAGATCAACTACTGGTTATGTGTTTACTTTTGCAAAGGCACCAGTTAGTTGGAAGTCTACTTTGCAGTCAACAGTTGCTTTGTCTACAACAGAGGCAGAGTACATGGCTATTACAGAGGCTGTGAAGGAGGCAATTTGGCTTCAAGGATTGCTAAAGGAGCTTGGCGTTGAACAAAAAGGTATCACAATTTTTTGTGATAGTCAAAGTGCTATTCAATTAGCAAAGAACCAAGTTTATCATGCAAGGACGAAGCACATTGATGTTCGGTATCATTTTGTACGAGAAATCATAGAAGAAGGTGGAGTCACGGTGAAGAAAATTCATACTACGGAAAATCCTATTGATATGCTGACAAAGGTGCTGATTGCGATCAAGTTTCAACATTGTTTGGATTTGATCAACATTGTTGAACACTGACGATTGAAGATGAAGACACAACCAAAATTTGTTATAGAGAGAAAATTGAAGATGTGGATTTTTGCCAAGGTGGAGATTTGTTGAAATTGTCAAACTTCCCACATCCCACATCGGTGGGTAACTAGAATTGGGGAGGATTTCCCTATAAAAGAAGGCCTAATGTTTAGGATTTAAACACACCTCTCATTTGCCTTCTTATCTTCTTAAGGCATTTGTATCTTCTCTCTTTAGTATTATTTCACTTGTATTTGGAGTGGAATAAAATATTGGTTGTGTCCGAGGAGTAGGCAAAATTAGCCGAACCTCGTAAATTCTTGGTGTTCTTTATATTGTTGCTTTATTGTCTTATTTATTATTTGGTGGCTGCCATAATTTTTGGTATAGTAGTTGTGACTCGTTCACACTATATACATTTGGCTTCCGCAACAGCTATAAAAAAAAATTTAAAAAATCCTGCACGATGAAAAAGAATTTCAAACTTATGTTCAGACCTAACTTGCATCTCCAATGTGAGTTTCTATTAATTTTTGTTATTTTCTCTAATATATTTGTTACTAGGCAGTTTTTAAGAATTTTGTATTCTCGATCCACTTCTTTTAACTTTAATAAACTTTTGACGCATGCTACATTCCTTTGTCAAACATTTGTCATTTAATAAATTTACGATCTGGACTCAATTAGGCAACATTCCTTTTCTTTTAATATATGATCACTCACGTTACGTTTATTTTTTACGTCAATAAAAGAGAATAATATATAATTTTGAGTTTTTTCTTTTATAGACAACACATAAGTTCATTCAAAATATTCGTAACTTCAGCACCTAGAAATTGCAGCTCAATACCATCAATGTGACTCTTTTTGCTTTTTCTGAAATGAAAATTATAAGCATATTTAGTACTAGAAAATTACCTCTATATTTGTTATTTAGTGAACCGGGATTGATTGTACTTGGGGAAGACTTTTCACAATTTTACTAAATAATTACGGATTTAATTAATTCTTTGGACTCAAAATTTAAATCAAAATTTTGTGACGACTAAAGTCACACAAGCTGACACTATCTAATTAGTTATCAAAAGTAAAAATAAAGTGGGGTTTTTACTACTTGTCAATATCACTAATATGTAAAAATAAAGTGGGGTTTTTAATTGGTTAGAAAAAGTTACGCGTAAATCATGAATTTATGAAGAAAAAGTTTCCTAGGAATCATTACAAAGTAAATTGCTTGATGATAAAGGCTTAATTTAAGGACTCTTATCTATTTCCCTTTCAGTACCAAAAAAGGCTTAATCAAAGGAACATGTTCAAAATGATGTAATTGAAAAAGAAAAGTGCCGCTACAAAGACATATATTTTTGTAATAATTTAACTCTAAATTTCTGATTTTACCTTTTTTTACTCTAAATTGAAATTTTTTGTTTTATAAAAGTTTAAAATAAGACCGTCCGCGTAATTTGAATAGACCTTGTCTTTTTCACTTAAAGCAACAAATAGGAATGCAACTCACGGGGCTGTTATAATACCAAATTATTAAATAATTACAAAGTAATTAGCAATAATTATGTCTGGAAGCATGCTATTTCAACAATTTACGCCCTTTTGTCAATAGTGGCACACTGGCACTAAAGAAACCAATAATGACACTAAAGTGTCCTATTTCTATGGCCTAGAATTGGACTAATTTTAATTGTAAGAGGAATCAACTAATTTGTTTAAATTCAAATTTTTATTAGATATTTTAGGTTGTTGAAATATTTTAATTAGTTGTCTGAATGTATATTTACTCTGGAAATTTTTTGTTTTTAAGTGGCTATTAAAGCTTTGCTATGAAATATTTAGTTGTCTGAATGTATATTTATTCAGCCTATTGTTGCTTATTTTTGTTTAAATTAAAAGAAACCAACAGAGCTACGCGATTTTTATAATTATTAGAAAGACAATTCCCTATAATTAATGTTTCTTAACACGAATCAATTAATTGCATGTCCCAACATTTGTCCTCCATTCTACTTAATTATTTACTATATCCGCTTCACTTTTACTTGTTTACTATAATAAAAATATATTTTTACTTTTAATTATTCATTTTAGTAAATCAAGAAAAAGATAAAAAAAAACTTCTTGTTTTACCCTTATTATTAATTTATCATTTTCAAAATTATTACTCAAGATTCTTTGAAATATTATCCCCGCCGTCTCGTATTATCAATCGTGGTTATAAAAAATAGGTGTCTCGAATTATTTGTCACTTTAGAAGTTAAAGAATTTTTTTTTTCCTTTTTACCCTTAATATAATTAACCTTTAAGACTACAAGTTAAACATCTCTATTATGGATAACTTTATTCAAATACCAATAAAAAAATTTAAATATTAAGACATGAATAAGGGTAATATAATCAAAATCCCATTTCATAATTTTTTTAAATGACATTTATAAGATTATCATCACAGATAATATATATGAAACTGAGGGAGTATCATTTTGAGAGTTCAGGACTTCAGGGTAGTAAGGTAAAAACATACAACAATTATCAAACATCTCTGGCAAGTAGTAACTGAAGCGAAACTTGCGTTCATATTATTCTTGCTTAATTATCAAAAAAAGAAATTAAAAGAGGAAGGAAGATTGTTGGATGTAGTGCTGAAATTTGTAGTAGAAAATCTGTCGGCGATAATCTGTTGGACACTGATTGGTGGCGCAAAGGAAAACTGTACACTCTAAACTTCTCTTTATTATTATTATTATTATTATTATTATTATTATTATTATTATTATTATTATTATTATGTTATAAAATAAAGACTGTAAAGTAAAGACAAGATATAGAGAGACACCGATATATTATTCGAATTCAAACTGATGTATATAATGAAATGAAAACCCTTCTATTTATAGAAGAAAGGAAGTTGTTGTGTAAGTTGCTACTGCAAGCTGCTGTGTAAGCTGCTACTATACCAGATATGGATAATCTTATACTAAGAGTAATGTTTATCTATAACTGAGTACTGAATGGATAAGTTCATTATATCCGGTATGGATAATCTTCTGCTCGGGGTAATGTTTATCCATAACCGGATACTGAAAGGATAAGCTTATTATACCCAGTATGGATAATCTCTACCGAGAGTAATATTTATCCATAACCGGATATTGAAAGGATAAGCTTATTATACTCGATATGGATAATCTTCTACCGAGAGTAATATTTATCCATAACCGGATATTGAAAGGATAAGCTTATTATACTTGGTATGGATAATCTTCTACCGAGAGTAATATTTATCCATAATCGGATATTGAAAGGATAAGATTATTATACCCGGTATGGATAATCTTCTACCGGAGGTAATGTTTATCCATAACCGGGTACCGAAATGATAAGCTTCTTCACGAGGCTTATTTCCAATAGAGTACTAAATAGATAAACATATTTACGGCGGAGTCATATACGGATAAGCTTCTTCAGGAAGCTTATTTACAACTGAGTATGAACATCCATAATATAATATATTTATAACACTCCCCCTTGGATGTTCATCAAAAGATGATGTGCCTCATTAAAACCTTACAAGGAAAAACCACGTGGGAAAAATCCCAGTGAAGGAAAAAGAGTACACATATTTAGTAATACGCATTGCTAGGTGCCTCATTAAAAAACCTTATAAGGAAAATCCTGTGGGAAAAAACCTTAATAAGGAAAAAAGAGTGCATCGCGTATTTACTCCCCCTGATGAAAACCTTATTTCAAATATTTGAGTCTCTGCATTCTAACCTTGTATCTGGATAACCAATACGATCTGTACTACATTTGTTAGCAGTAGCAAGATACATAAGTGCATAGCAATTGCACTGAGATCGAGTATTTCAGGACCAAGGAGTTCCTCATCCTCTTCTAGAGGTCGGAACGGATCCTTATTCACTTCAAGTGATCGAACACCAATTGATGTACTTAATAGGTGCGCTTGTCCATGTAAAAGCGTTCAAAGACCCTTTATGTATAGGCAAATTGATGGATAAAGATCTCGTCTGCTAAATATTTAATTTGCAGACCAAGATAAATTTTATTTTCCAAGATCTTTCATCTAAAATTCTTTCTTAAGATATTCAATTGCCTTTTGGAGCTCTTCTGGAGTTCCAACAAGATTTATGTCATCAACGTATACAGCAAGTGTAACAAATTCCTGATGACATTTTCTTTACATGGACAAATAACATTATTTATGTAACTCTCTTTCAGCAAATATTCACTGAGACGATTAAATCACTTGCGTCCAGCTTGATTTAAACCGTACAAGATCTTTATAATTTGATCGAGTACATTTCCCAAGACTTTGAACTTATATGCTTCAGGCATTTTAAATCCTTCAGGGATATTTATAGAGATTTAATCAAATGAGACATATAGGTTATGACTCGCATTTAAATGGCATGACATCTTCAGGTGTCTGGACTACTGGTCTGATCCTCACAATATTTCACAATATTGTGCACTATATTGTATCAAATATATCATCGACGATCATTTTGTATCGGTTCCTAAGCGACATAACTTGTTGAGATCTCATCACTTTCTTTATGTTTAGGTACCTCAACTTCTTCTGGAGTTTCATGAAATGTTATGTCGTGGGCTCTTCTAGAGCTTATTTCCTCCTTAGTATGATCATTTTGATCATTAGCTCCTTATCATTTTTCAATGATCGTTACCTTTGGAACCGATTTGTCTACCACGCTTCATGCGTACAGTAAACACTATCCTTCAGGGACTTTAAATTTTAATAGGAGCATTTGCAGCTGAAATATGATATTTGATTTTGGATCTGCAAATGCTTCTGGCATTTGACTTGAATTATCTTCTAAGTGAGGATCATGATAATTCCATTCATATAGCATATTTTTCAGCTATTTATTCCATTCCCCAGATGTTAGAAAAACGAACATATATCCCCAATCTTCTTTGGGAAACATATCTTTATGCATTGTGGTAGAGAAATTAATCATATACCACATATCAAAAGATAGTAAAATATTTGATTTCTGATCCTAAACCAATTATGAGGGGAGGAATTATCATTTGTTGGTCTGATGCATACAAGTGCTGCTATATGCAATTTAGAAAATCTTAGACCAACACATGAAGCTTTGTTCTCATAACAATAGTTTAGCCATTAATAGGAGGTATTCATTGCTAAACTAGCTTGTACATAAACCAGCATTATCAAGATGAACTGTCTTGATTTCATAATCTGAAAATTATGCTCTTAAGTGAGAAGAGCAATTTCAAATGCCAAACTGCAGGTTGACAAGAAGCATACATGTAACCATCTTATATATGCATCTATAAGTGGTTTACATGATAGGTGAATGGGCCCGTATTCACCTTTTATATATTTCAAAATAAGGGGTTTTAGTCCCAACTTTAGCTGGTATAATCAATTTATTATGAGAACAAGCAACACAGGAGAATTCTTGAAGAATCTTCTAGTTCTTCAATATATGCTTATCTAAATTCTCAAATAGCTCATTTAATAATGGCAAATGAAAACTTCAAGTTTATCATGACATGTGCTATCCCTTAGTAAACTTCTGGTTTACTATGACATAAACTTTTGCATTAGTAAACTTCTGATTTACTATGGCTACTTTTGTATTAGTAAACTTCTGGTTTATCGTGATACATGATGAAGTACAAACCGAAGAATAAGGCGGGTAACTTCTCATATACATATTATTTTACCCCCTATGATTGTGGAAAATTGAAGATTTTTCAATCTTTCAATCAATTATAATCTCAATATGATAGTCATTTATTTTAGTAAACTTCGGGTTTACTACAACCTCTATTTTGACCACAATCATATAATATAAATGACATATTGTAAATAATCTCTCCGAGAGCATTCATTTATTATCCACAATCTAATATTTATCGGACACTACGGGTGTCACGTGTCTTCTAGGCAAACAATTAGCTCTTCAGGAGTTGTTGATACATTTGTACTATTAAATATTGTTGTGATACTTCTGGTACCATAAGAGAAAATCACAACCAAGTAAACAGTTGTTTAAGCACAAGAAAAATTCCTATTCATAATATTTTCCTACTTCAGGAGGCAATTCAAATTGTATTACTTCTTCGGGAGCAGATTTAAAATACGAAATATTGAATATATATTCTCTCAATTATATTACCTCTTCTGGAGGTAAACATATTTACATCAAAAACGCGTTCATATTTACCAAATTTATTAATATTGCCACATTCACTTGAGGGAATGGATTATTATTATCAAAAGTTCTCATCCTTCAAGAAAATCGAACATGATTATCTGAACGCGCATTAATCACAATAAATTGTGATGGCACAACCTCTTTTAAAATATTTAGTACTTCAGGAGAAAATCGAGGCGTGTAGAGAATATTTATGTATCTTATCTTCAATTGTAACCATAGAAAGTCTAAATTATCACTTCTGGTGATCATAGGCATATACCACTTCTGGTGGTTAATAAAATATAATTACAATAAGATATACGAAAATAACTACTTTTGGTAGTTGTATATTTCTTGCAAACTCTGCTAGAGTTTAAGTTGATCTAATAATAATATCCATATTCTTATAAATAAGATATATTATAGTAAACATCATTATCAAATCGTAACTTTTATTTATGTACAATAATCACATAACCATATTATCTATTACGAACAACAAAAATTAAAATATTTATATTTCTACAGATTCACTGCCGATTACATGACTTGTTTCTCCTTCTGGGAGTGCAAAGTAATCAGCTACATCTAAATGCATGAAGTCAAAATTATCTTCAGAGATAAAATTTGCTTCAGCATTTTTCTCTGTCTTTTTCAAGGAGGCTTGATAAAGCTCAACCAGGTGCTTTGGCGTACGACAGGTACGTGACCAATGCCCTTTTCCTCCACATCTACAACATGCACTTTCTGCATTTGGTGCTTGCACCGCTTCATGCTTTTGTTCCTTCCTTTTCCACTGTTGGTGGCGAGGAGGGTTCTTTGGTGCATTATTATTACCATGATTGGGATTTCTTCCCCGACCACGGCCATGACCACGACTGGGGCCACGACCTCTTCCACGTTTGGATTGGTGGAAGTTCGTCTCATTCACTTCAGGGAATGGACAAGAACCAGTAGGTCGACTTTCATGGATTTTCATTAATAGCCCATTATGTTGTTCGGCTATAAGAAGATGTGAGATAAGTTCAGAATACCTTTTAAATCCCATCTCTCGATATTGCTGCTGCATGAGCATATTCGAGGCATGAAAAGTGGTGAAAGTTTTCTCCAACATATCATAATCAGTAATATTATCACCACATAATTTTAATTGAAAAATAATTATGAACATCGCTGAATTATACTCACTGATAGATTTAAAATCTTGTAGCCTTAGATGAGTCCAATCATATCGTGCTTGTGGAAGAACGACCATCTTCAGGTGGTCATATCTATCTTTCAAATTATTCCACAGTATGACTGGATCTTTAACGGTAAGATATTCCATTTTCAGGCCTTCATCAAGGTGATGGCGTAGGAATATCATTGCTTTGGCACGGTCTTGGTTTGATGCCTGATTTTTATCACTGATGGTGTCTGCCAGACCCATCGCGTCAAGATGAATTTCAGCATCAAGCACCCAAGACATATAGCTTTTGCCCGATATATCTAGGGCTACAAATTCAAGTTTAGAAAGATTTGACATTATTTAATAAAAGAAAGTTCTTACCTCAGATACTTTCAAAATATTTGCTCGATATGGCAGAGTCTCGTGCTGATAACGTGTTATAAAATAAAGACTGTAAAGTAAAGACAAGTATAGAGAGAGACTGATATATTATTCGAATTCAAACTAATGTACATAATGAAATGAAAACCCTTCTATTTATAGAAGAAAGGAAGTTGTTGTGTAAGCTGCTACCGCAAGCTGCTGTGTAAGCTGCTACTGCAAGCTGCTGTGTAAGCTGCTACTCCAAGCTGCTGTGTAAGGTGCTATAATACCGGATATGGATAATCTTCTACTGAGAGTAATGTTTATCTATAACGGAGTACTGAATGGATAAGTTCATTATATCCGGTATGGATAATCTTCTGCTCGGGGTAATGTTTATCCATAACCGGATACTGAAAGGATAAGCTTATTATACTCGGTATGGATAATCTTCTACCGAGAGTAATATTTATCCATAACCGGATATTGAAAGGATAAGCTTATTATACTCGATATGGATAATCTTCTACCGAGAGTAATATTTATCCATAACCGGATATTGAAAGGATAAGCTTATTATACTTGGTATGGATAATCTTCTACCGAGAGTAATATTTATCCATAAAAAGGATAAGCTTATTATACCCGGTATGGATAATCTTATACCGTAGGTAATGTTTATCCATAACCGGGTACCGAAATGATAAGCTTCTTCAGGAGGCTTATTTCCAATAGAGTACTAAATAGATAAACATATTTACGGCGGAGTCATATACGGATAAGCTTCTTCAGGAAGCTTATTTACAACGGAGTATGAACATCCATAATATAATATATTTATAACAAATTAGTATTTTTGGATTAGTTATACTATAATTTTGATATTATTTTTAATAATTATCTTTTTTTAAAAAAAATTTATAAACTACTGCATCGATATTATATAAAAAGTATAATTTATGTGAACATATTTGTTTTTTAGTTCATGTAAAAAAGAATGACATTTTCCTTATTGAAAATAATTTACCTTTATGCAATAATTTATATCCAAATAAAATATATGTGCTTCGTTAGAGAGGCCATCACCGTCCACCATATTCCTTTTTCAACAAAAGAATGGTGATGGATCTCCACTACTCTCGGTGACTTTGGGCTCGTCGCCAGACATTGATAGAAAAGAGTTGAAGTTTCTGTTGAGATTTTTGTGATCGCGGATAAAAGCTTTGCCATGAGTTCTCGGGTTCGCTTAGTCTCATTGTAATTTCACCCCAATTAATTTATATAAAGGTGCATCTTCTTTTATATATGGTGATTCAACAATATTTTGGTTTTGGTTTGTTTTCTTTAGTCGAATATTAATTGGTTTTGATTATCTGTTCCTACAATTAGCACATAGGCTAATTTGAATCAGATTTTGTTGTTTGAGTGTTATCAGTGATTTTAATGCTTTATCCTCTAATATTCTGCTTATAATTTTATAGCGTTGTTCCAAACATGAACTTTAATTTTAATAAATTGGGTCATATAAGTCAATACAAGGTATACTAGGCATGTTTGGGATCTACATCTTTTATGGATATAAATAAATAGGATTCAGCTATGATATCAATTATTGGATATTTGGGACCAAACAAGCAGTTGAAAGATTTACTATTATTGTAGTATATGTCCAGTTTTATGTTTCTTATTAATTCTTGGCACAATCTCTTTCCTATGTATTTGGTTTATTACTTTGCCATGCTACGATGATCATTTGTATAGACCAAAATGCTAAAGGTCAAAAACCCCTTTAAAAGAAATTATATTAGGAATATGGAAAATAATTTTAGGTAGCGGGTTCAAATTTAGAGGGTCCTCCCTTTTGTTTGAATTCGAACTTGAACTCGAGACCCGAATTTATAAATGCAAATTAATTAGGACCTACAAAAATAAATAGAAAATCTTAGTTTGCTTTAGGTTGGCCTTCAAATAATAAAATGAGTCTCGCCTCGCCAAACAAAATATACAATTGCGGGGCCCTCATTAATTACTTGATTAAAAACTACTTAGAACTTGGAGCGTGCCGTTTCGCAAATTTTACGGCCTCCCACAAAGTTAAAAAGATATTAATCACCTTAGGCGTGTTTTTAATAATCTTACCTTGCTAAGTACGGGTGTGCATTTCATGCAACCCAAATCCAAAAATGTTGTTTAAGAATGTGTCGAGGATCCGGGTGCATTTCATGTGACGTGGTCCAAAAATACGTTTTTAAACGATGTTCACTTTCGTAAAAAAAAAGGTTAAAAAGCGGTAAATAATTATAAAATTGCACTATAGATTGGAGCATGTAAAAAATGAGATTTTAGTCATTTATGATAATTTAAGCGTCCGCTAGAACCACGGGAAACGATGGTGCCTAACACCTTCCCTCGGGTCAACAGAATTCCTTACTTAGAATTTCTGGTTCATAGACTTCATTTGGAAAGTCGAATATTTTCTCGAGTAGGGATTCAAGATAAACCGGTAACTTGGGACACCAAAAGCCAAAACTTTCCCAAGTGGCGACTCTAAATAAATAAATAATCCCATTTCGAATATTGTCACTTAAATTGGAAAAACTCCCTTATACATTTTGAAAATGTTGGTTTATGTTTAGTCAACAATGGCATGTTGAAAATGTTTGTTTAGGTTTGGTCAACAATGACATGCCAATTGGAAGAGTTGGTGGAAAGAGTTGGCATGAATGCTAGGAGGAAGCTTCCTCCTTTGATGTCATCCATGACATCAAGAGGAGGTAGTTTGATGTCACCAATGACATCAAGAGGAGGTACTTACCCCTACAAATAGATGCACTCTTTCATTTCTAGAAATCATCCCAAAACAAAACAATATATTGTTGTGAGTAGAGAGTTAAGAGAGAATTCTCTTAAGTGTAATTGGGAAATCTCCCCTTCCTTTGTAAATAATAGAAAAGCAACTGTTCTCTGGTGGACGTAGGATTATTTTGATCCAAACCACGTTAAATCTTGTATTCTTTCTTTTATGTTTCTCTGAGCCGAGGGTCGGCCGGAAACAGCCTCTCTACCCTTTCGGGTAGGGGTAAGGCCTGTGTACGTATTACCCTCCCCAGACCCCACTTTGTGGGAACATACTGTTACGTTTCCGCTAACAATTGGTATCAAAGCGACATGATTCTTTATAGATCCAAGGAGAAAGAACAAGCAAAGATGAGTTCCATGAAGTTTGAAATTGATAGATTCAATGGACGCAACAACTTCAACATTTGGAAGATCCAGATGATGGCGTTACTGCGGAGGGAAGGTTCAATCCGTGCTATTGACGGAAAGTATCCTAAGGATACATCAGTTCCCGACATGAAGAAGATTGAAGGGGATGCATTGAGTGCAATCCAACTATCCCTTGCACCTAACGTGCTTTGTGAAGTGAGTACAGGTACCGAAAAGACGGCCAAACAGTATGGGAAAAGCTAGAAGGGCTATACCAAGACCGATCAGTGACAACAAGGATGTTGTTACAACGATGTCTTCACACATTTAAGATAGGGTCAGGTACTTCGTTACAAGATCATTTAGATGTGTTTAATAAACTTGTCATGGACTTACAGATTGCAGGAATTAAAAGGGAGGGGGAGAAGTTTGCATGTGCTTTGCTATTTTCATTGACTCCAGGATATCGTAATATTGAGAATTCAATGATGTATAGCAAGGAGCCTATCAAGCTTGAGCAAGTGCGGCAAACACTTAACTCTAGTGATGTGCGGAGACACATCGAAGCAGACAGAGATGACCAGGCAAGTGAGCTCTTTGTAAGAGGCCGGATTAGCCAACACGGAAAGAGCAAATCAAAGTACAGATCAAAGTCTCGTCAGAACAAGAAGAATACAGAGTGTTGGGGTTGTGGCAAGAAGGGGCACTTCGAACGAGATTGCCCAATGTCAAAGTCCAAGGAAAAAGCGAGTGCATGTTGAACAGGTACATGATTTTGATAATGATTATGTACTAACAACATCGTGTAATAATAGTAATTATGGAAACAAAATGGGTGTTAGACTCTGCTTGTACTCTGCATATGACATTTCGAAAAGACCGGTTTAGCAGTTATGAGAAAAGTGGAGGAACCGTAGTAATGGGCAATAATGCAACTTGTGCAATAGTTGGCATTGGCTTAGTTCGCGTTCGCTGCCATGATGGAGTCGTTAGGACTATTACACAAGTCCGTCATGTTCCTGATCTGAAGAAGAATTTGATCTCCTTGGGTACTCTGGATGAATAAGGCTACATGTACATGAGCGAAGCAGGAACTATGAAGGTGACTAAAGGTTCTTTAGTCATGCTGAAAGGCAAGCTGGAGAACGGCCTTTACACATTGGTCGGAAGCACCATTGTTGGCTCTGCAAATGCATCTACAATGCAGTTATCTAATGATGACACGGCAAGATTATGGCACATGAGACTGGGTCATATGAGCGCACGTGGACTGGAGATGCTGAGCAATCGTAACCTTTTGGAAGGTGAGAAGATCAGCACACTTGACTTCTGTGAGCACTGCGTTCTAGAGAAACAGAAGAAGGTCAGTTTCAGCACTGGCAAACACAAAACAAGAGGAGTGCTAGACTACATCCATTCAGATTTATGGGGTCCCTCTAAATTTCCATCGAAGGGCGGAAAGAGGTATCTTCTCACTTTTATTGATGATTTCTCACGAAAAGTTTGAGTGTATTTTTTTAAGGAAAAAGTGATTCTTTTGAAGCATTTAAAGAGTGGAAGATTTTGGTTAAAAATTAAATGGAGCGGAAAATCAAGTATCTTCGCACAGACAATGGCTCAGAGTTTTGCAATGAAGAGTTTAATGAATTATGCAAGGTTCGTGGGATATCAAGACATAGGGCTGTCAGGCATACCCCACAGCAGAATGGAGTTGCCGAGAGAATGAACAGAACTCTTCTTGAAAAGGCTCGTTGTATGCTCATACAAGCCAAAATGTCCAAAGTATTTCGGGCTGAAGCAGTTCACACTGCTGCTCATATTGTCAATCGATCTCCAGCATCACCGATTGACTTTAAGACTCTAAATGAGGTATGGTCAGGTGAACCCTCTAACTATTCATACTAACGAGTATTTGGGTGTCCATCTTATTATCACGTTAATGAAGGAAAGCTTGAACCAAGGGCTAAGAAGGCCATATTCGTAGGGTATGTGGATGGAGTAAAAGGGTACAAACTTTGGTGTTTGTCTTTACTCAAATTTATAGTTAGTAGAGATGTCACCTTTGATGAATCCTCTATACTTGATCCCCATAAAATTTCAGTGGAGTTTTCAGGAAACAAGAACAACGAGCAGGTGGAGCCTCCGGTGGAGCTTGCCAAGGATAAAAATCAAGAGACTCGGCTTAAAAATGAGTCAGAAGATATAGATCTTGAATAACTTGCTGTCAATGAACCATACACAATTGCGAAGATGGGGGGGGGGGTAGAAAAGGTAGACACAAGAACCGGAATGACTTATAAATCAAGCAAACTTGATTGCATATGCGTTTGTAGCTGCACAAGAAGAGATTAAGGATCTGGAGCCCTCCTCGTATATTGAAGCAACTTCTTGCAAGGATGATGCACAATGGTGATTAGCCATTACTGAAGAGATGAAGTCTCTTCACAAGAATCAGACATGGGTCTTAGTGAAAAGACAAAAGAGGAAGAGGACAGATGGATGCAAGTGTATCTACAGAAAGAAAGAGGGAATTCCTGAAGTGGAAGATGCTAGGTTAAAGGCGAGATTGGTTGCAAAAGGTTTCAGTCAGAAGGAGGGAATTGACTACAATGAAATTTTCTCTCCAGTTGTGAGCACGTGATTTTTGCCCTACACAATAATTACTCCCAAAATTCAAAATAAAACAATTTTTTGTGTTGTGTGCGATTTTCTGTGAATTTTGTGTAATTTCTTAATTATTATTTGCATTTTTTGTCTATGCGTGTTATTGTTAAATTAATTAAAAACACAAAAAAATATTGCATTTAGGACTCAATTTTACAATTAGGAATTAATTAATATTTTTATGATTTAGAATTTTTGTTTTTAATTACTTAGGATTTAAAATGAAGAAATTAAAGAGAAAAGAGAGAGCAAACCAGGCTGAGCCATTTTGATTCGAACCAAGACCAGGCCCAATTGTGACTCCTGCCCAGTCCAATAAGACTTGGCCCAATACGACGTCCGAACGACTTCGTATTTGTCACGTTCCATCGAGCCGTTAGATCACATCGTTTTCAACGGCCCGGATCAACTGATCCCCAACCCGTCTCCTCCGACCCGTGACCCGTCCTCCACGCCCGAACCGCCCCGTCGTCTCCTTTAATCTGAGCCGTTGGACCCCTTCATCCAACGGCCCGGATTAATCATCTAATTTCTAACCAAGCAAAGACCCCCCCAAACCCTTTATCACACTAAACATTTCCCAAAAGCCCCTCCCCATCATCTCTGAGAGACAAACCAAACACCCCCAAGAACCCTAACGCCGCCCCCTGTCTCCTCGCCTGAAAAGCTGGCAGCGACGACGCCGCTAACTCCCAAACTAACACCACTGAACCACCCTAACTCCCCCTCTCCAAAGCCACACTCCGTTAACCTCGAATCACCCTAGGCCGCTTCGAATCTTCATTTGAAGATTCGAGCAAAGTATGAACCCACTCCAATCAAGTCCAAACTCACCCCAAACACTCCCATGACCTTCCTAATATCCACACCACCATTGGTCCGGCTCGAATCCGACCGGAATTAGTCAAACCCCAAATGGAGCCCTCAATAACCCTAGAATTAAAAACTAGGTATTTCGTCCAATTGAAAGAATTTGAAGTTAATAGACTTTAATTGGTATGTTTTCGTTTGAAAACATTTCAATTAAAGTCCATTCGACTTAAAAAAATGCAATTTCAAGTCCATTTGAGCCCGGGTCTGTTCGATTTCAGATTCTCTTCTTAAGGTATTTCATTTTTCTCCTTCTGTTTTATTGCTGTGCTCATTGTTTGGTTTGGTCGTTCGTTTGTTTCTGTTTTGTGTTTAATTTTTAATCGTCTCTGCTTCTACTCCGTAAGACCTTTATTTGGTCATTCTTATTTTGGTCGTCTGTTGGAATATATTAAGTTATAGAAATACGAATTGGTTTTGATCGATACTTTCAAGTAGCTAAATTTTGCATTTTTGTGTTTTGTTTGCCTGAGCATTTCGAATCACCGATTCAATGATTGATTGTTGTTACTTATATGTGTTATATGTTGTGATCGATTCAACGAATGCCGTCGAATAGTTAGTTTCGCAATTCTTTTATTTTTGCCGAGACTTGTTGAAATCATTGGTTCGTCAATTGACTGTTATCAATTCTACGTATTGTAATCGATTAATCAAATGTCGTCGATTAATTATATGGGTTCGTTTTGTTAGAACATTGGACCTTGATTAGCTGTTAACTGTTTGTAGTGTCACTGTTGGTTTATAGCTGTTGAATTATAGTTGTTAACTATATGTAACTTCACTATTGGTTCATAGTTGTTGTTTTGGTAGCTGTAATTGTTATGATTCCCTGTGGGTCTGAGTTTTGGACTTTGTTTATTTCAAATTAGAAAGCCTGATTGGATATAGCTATTTAATTCCGAGTTAGAAAGGAAAAACCAACAGCTAGGTGTGAGGCACATGTTCTAGTAGTGGAACCTGCTGGACAGCAGGTATCCCACATACTTTCTGCACTTAGGAATTTTTAAAAGCCATGCTTAGACAACTGAAAAGTGGAAAAAGGAGAATAACATGGGCTGGACAGATCTGAAACAATTAAAAATAGGCTGTTAATTTGGGTCTTTAAGGCTATAAAAAGACAGACCTGGACAGAGCACAAGGGAGAACCTCCAGAAAAGAAAAAAAAGAGATTTGGAGGAGAAAAAGAATAGCTTCTTTCAGTCATTCACATCCTTGAAAGAACTAAGCTTTTCTTTTTCATATACATATTCTGAAACAGAGATTCAAAAACAGATTTGAGACAGAGATTTAAATGAGATTTTGAGTCTTTGAAGGGAGAAAAGAAAGTTTGAGAGTTCAAACCAAATCCTAAGAGTTACTTTTGTTTCTGTCAAAACTTGAAAACACTTGAGAGATACCAGTGTGTTGAACTATAGAACTTACTGTTCCATTGAAAAGTACTGTTACATTAAGTTACTGTTAACACTTGAGTTTTGGTACTGTTTTGGGGCTGATCTCTTGATCTTACTTGGTTTTCAAACCTTTCTGAGTTTTGAACTTGATTTGAAATTGTTGTTGCGAACTGTTATCGATTGCTGAAGTTGTTGCTGTTGCTGACCTCTCCTTTCTCTATTTCAATTCAAATTCCAGGTATTTCATCCTCTCTAATGCCTTGAAGTTTCACTCGATGTATCTGAATGATTTCGGAATCAATTGAAGAAGCACTGCTATCATCTAAATTTGCCTTTGTATTTCATTTTTTGTTTTAAACTGCAGTCATAGATTTCCAATACACATCAGTCTCAATTAGAAATTTCGGAACTTGTTTTAGTAATTAGATTAAAGGAACTTTGGATTATTGATTAGTAATTTTCAGAATTGGATTCGACCTTTTGATATACGTTTTCTAGTTGTATAATGTATTTGTACGGATGGGACTGTTACATATTTTGATTTAAATCATAGATTGTTTAAATGAGTCCATGTTTCTTGTAGCATGTATATTTTGGCCTTAGTATAAGTTTGAATGTTGTTCAAAGTGATTATGTTTGAAGTTTTAGGTAAAAACCGTGGAGTTCCTAGTACATATATTCATAGTGAATAGTTAAAACTAGTTTTGAAATTTAACAGTTGGGTTTTCTTTGTTTATTTTGTGTAACGACCCGGTCCGTCGTTACGGGAATTACCACCCCGTTACATTGCATTTACATATCTTATGCTTTTATATCAGTATTAGAATATATCGGGTGAGTTAGGAGTGATTTGGATTGAAAATGAAGCAAATAGTATGTTTGAAGGAAGCTTGAATATGGGAAGTCAACCAAGAGTTGACTATTGAGTTAGAGTGCTCGGAACTGGATTCTGATGATTCGACTAGTTCCGGGGATCATTTATGACTTAGGAGAACAATCGGAATTGAATTCGGAGGTCCGGTGTAGAAATAGGCTTGAATTGGCTAAGGATGAATTTTGGCGAAATCCGAACGGTAGGCGAGATTTTGATCCGAGAGTCGGAATGGAATTCCGACAGTTGCAGTAGCTCCGTTAGGTGATTTTGGATGTGCCTGCAAAATTTCAGGTCATTCGGGCGTCGTTTGATCGGGTTTTGATCGAATGTGTAATTCGGAAAGTTTTAAGAAATTTAGGCTTGAATCCGTGGGTAATTGGTGATTTTGATGTTTAGGATGGTGTTTTTATGATTGGAACAAGTTCGAATACGGAATTAGGATGTGTTGGTGTGTTTGGATGAGGTCCGGGGGCCTCGAGGTGTTTTTGGATGGTTAAATGGGAGAAAACTTCGAAATTGCAGGTTGAAGCAATTCTGGTTCTGCTGTTTTCGCCCCTGCAGAAATATGGGCGCGGAGGCGAGTACATTTCAGCGAGAGTTGGGTTCACAGGTAGAGCTGAGCACAGCATTTCATCCACAGACAGATGGGTAGTTTGAGCATACTATTCAGATACTGGAGGACATATTGCATGCTTGTGTCATTGATTTCGGTGGTTCATGGGCTAATTACTTGCCTCTTGCAGAGTTTGCTTATAATAATAGCTATTAGTCCAGCATTCAGATGGCACCATATAAAGCCTTATATGGGAGGCGGTGTAGGTCTCCACTCAGTTGGATTGAGCCCGGCGAGGCTAGATTATTGGGGACAGAGTTAGTTCAGGATGCCTTAGACAAGGTGAAGGTAATTCAGGAGAGACTACGCACAGCTCAGTCGCGTCAGAAGAGTTATGCGGACTGCAAGGTCCGAGATGTGTCCTATTCAGTGGGTGAGAAGGTGTTGCTGAAGGTTTCGCCTATGAAGGGTGTTATGAGGTTTGGAAAGAAAGGGAAGTTGAGCCCAATATTTATTGGACCTTTTGAGGTGTTTAGCACCCCGTTACCTTGCATTTACATATCTTATGCTTTTATATCAGTATTAGAATATATCGGGTGAGTTAGGAGTGATTTGGATTGAAAATGAAGCAAATAGTATGTTTGAAGGAAGCTTGAATATGGGAAGTCAACCAAGAGTTGACTATTGAGTTAGAGTGCTCGGAACCGGATTCTGATGATTCGACTAGTTTCGGGGGATCATTTATGACTTAGGAGAACAATCGGAATTGAATTCGGAGGTCCGGTGTAGAAATAGGCTTGAATTGGCTAAGGATGAATTTTGGCGAAATCCGAACGGTAGGTGAGATTTTGATCCGAGAGTCGGAATGGAATTCCGACAGTTGCAGTAGCTCCGTTAGGTGATTTTGGATGTGCCTGCAAAATTTCAGGTCATTCGGGCGTCGTTTGATCGGGTTTTGATCGAATATGTAATTCGGAAAGTTTTAAGAAATTTAGGCTTGAATCCGTGGGTAATTGGTGATTTTGATGTTTAGGATGGTGTTTTTATGATTGGAACAAGTTCGAATAAGGAATTAGGATGTGTTGGTGTGTTTGGATGAGGTCCCGGGGGCCTCGAGGTGTTTTCGGATGGCCAAACGGGAGAAAATATGGAAAAATTGCAGGGAAGTGTTCTGGTTCTGTTGTTTTCGCTCCTGCGGAAATGGGGGCGCAGGAGCGAGTCCGCAGAAGCGGACGAGGAGGCGCGGGAGCGCTTGTTTTCGCAGAACCGGAAATATGTCCGCTGAGGCGGCGTCGCAGGAGCGAAGGGTAGACCGCAGAAGCGGTCAAGAGGCGAAATGGAGAAGTCCGCAGAAGCGGGTGGTTGGCCGCATAGGCGAGTCCGCAGGAGCGGAATTGGCTAAATGGGCCTGGGTTCGCAGAAGCGACCAGTTGGTCGCAGAAGCGGTTCCGCAGGGGCGGAAAATGGTCTGCAGAAGCGAAAAATCGCAGTGAGTTAAGTGTATCGGAAGTTAGAAAATTTCAGAAACATTTCACACATTTGGGTCTCGGCTTTAGAGGCGATTTGGGCGATTTTGAAGAGAAACTCAAGGGAAATCATCAGGTAAGCAACTATGGACTTAAACTATGATTAGTATTGGTATTATTATGCAATTATATCATGAAAATGGAAGAATTTGGGGTGATTCGTGGAAGATTTAACCCTAGGCTTGAACTTTAGAAAATCAAGGTTTTGAATGAGCAAATGGAGTCCGAATTTGGTAAAATTGATATGCTTAGACTCGTATTGAGATGAGGGTTCCGAATATGTGACTTTCGTAATTTTTCGAGAAGCGTACCGAAAGTCGGGTTTTACCAACTTAGTGTATTTATGCGAATTTCATGTAAATTGAAATGGGTTATGATTCTTTGACCCGTATTTGATATAATTATTGTGATTTGACTAGATTCTACGCACGAGGGAGCTAAATTCAAAGGAAAAGGCATCGCGAACGAGTCTACGACCGGCTAGAGGTGAGTAGTTTGTGTATATGGTAGCATGAGGGTTCGAAACCCCGGCTTAGCACATTGTGACGCTAGTAGGGCGTGGCTCGCACACCGTGGCAGGTGCGGGATTGATTGTGACTGGGGATTGAGACTTGGTCCATCCCGGAAATGAATAATATGTTATTAGTGTTGGAAATACACTGTATTTGATATATTTGTGGGCGGTAAGCCTTGTTTGGGGCCTTGTGCCGACCTGTAGCGTCCTTAGAGGACAATATTTATGTGATAGCTATATTTGCTTAAATCATTGATCTCAGTCCTGGAAATTGAAATCACATTATTGATATGCTAAGTCACCGGCTTTTGCAAATTTAATAAAGTTAAAGTATTTTTCATAAATTATGAACTGAAAACTGGAATTAAGATAAATGAACTGTTTTGTGACTTATCTGATTTATGTGGACTGAGGATGGATCGGGCTGCACGCCGCAGTGGTTGATATGAGGATCGGGCTGCACGCCGCAGCAGTATTGCGCTTGGGCTGTAGGAGCCCCTCCGGAGTCTGTACACACCCCCTGTGAGCATCATCGACGTTAAATGGATCGGGCTACACACCGTAGCGGTTATGTGCATTGCATTGCATCTTTATCTGTTGAATTATTCTGTGGTAGTTGTATTGTACTGTTGATGCTAGTTCGTAAAAGGATCGGACTGTAGTTTAGCTTCATTTGTGGTATTCTGTGGATTTCCTACTTTCAGCTGCTTTTATATATTTATTACTCACTGAGTACTTAGTACTCACCCTTACTCCCTGCACCTTTTGTGTGCAGATTCAGGTACTCAGAAGCGATAGACGAGCATTTCCAGCTTTTGCAGTGTCATACCGAGTTGCTGAAGTAGCTGCCGACATTCGCAGAGCCTAGCTTCTCATCCCTTTTTCAGTTGTTACTTTATATTCATGTATTCGGACTTGAGTATTTCTATACAGTACTCTCTATTCCTGTTGGGTTTTGTTAGAGGCTCTAGACTTGTGACTCCGGATCTTTGGGAGTGTCGGTATTTTGTTCATTATTATTATTATTGGAGTTCTTAAACTCATATATTCTTCTTGGGTTGTCCATTTGGGACTGGTATCGTTGTGATAATTAAATTGTTGGTCTGGCTGGCCTAGCTTGATTGTTGGGCGCCATCACGACCGGATTTTGGGTCGTGACAAGTTGGTATCAGAGCCTAGGTTTACTAGGACTCGCGAGTCATGAGCCGGTTTAGTAGGCTTTCGCGGATCGGTACGTAGACGTCCGTATCTATCCTCGGAGGGCTACGGAAACTTTAGGAAAAACCTCATTTTCTTGGATTCATATCGTGCGATTTGTGTTATCATGAAATTAAATTTTTCCATATTCTATTCTCTCGCAGATAGCGAGAACACGGGCTAACAGACGTGGCGGACGACCACCATTGGCACCCAGAGGCCGTGGTCGTGGTAGAGAGAGGGCAGCAGTACCAGCACCTGCTGACCCACCAGCTGACCAGACTCAGGGTCAGATTCCTGCAACAGTGGCCCAGGCTCAGGACCAGATTCCAGCGGCAGACGCTCCGGCAACTCAGGTTCAGGCACCGGCAGTGCCCATTGTGATACCGGGTCTTCAGGAGACCTTGGCTCAGATCTTATCAGTATGCACAGGCTTGGCTCAGGTAGTTGCAGCTACTGCTGCAGCATCTTCTTCACAGGCAGGGGGAGGGAATCAGACCCCTGTGGCTCACACACCCGAGCCAGTTCAGCCAGTTGCGCCCCTGCACCAGCTCCAGAGCACATGGTTCCGGTTATGCCCGACGATGAGCGACGTCGTTTGGAGAGATTTGAGAGGCTACGACCTCCGACATTCGGTGGTGCTTGAGGGCGAGGACGCCTAGGGTTTTCTTGACGGATGTCGGCGCATGCTTCGCACCGCGGTATTCTGGAGTCCGGCGGTGTTTCATTCGCCACTTTTCGGTTCACGGGTGCAACATTTCGGTGGTGGGAGGATTTCGAGAGGCGTAGGCCCGGTGGGGCAGCGCCCCTCACTTAGCAGCAATTCTCCACGGTATTTTTGGAGAAGTACGTGCCTCGATCTCAGAGAGAGAGGAGCTGCGACGTCGGTTCGAGTGGTTGAAACAGGGAGAAATGACAGTTAATCAATACGAGATGAGATTCACACAGTTGGCCCGTCATGCCATGTGGATGGTTCCTACAGACAGAGAGAGAGGATTCGGAGATTTATTGATGGCCTTATTTATCCCATCCGCATATTGATGACCAGGGAGAGAGTTTCGACAGTTACCTTTGAGGAGGTGGTTGATGCTGCCCGTCACATTGAGACAGATCGCCGCAGAGAGCGGGAGGAGAGAGAGGCTAAGAGGCCTCGTGGTTACTGGCAGCTACAGTGTACTCCGTCTAGGGGTCAACCTCAGCATAGCAGAGGTTGTTCTTTGAGGTCTCATCAGTCTGGACGTGCAGAGTCCAGTGGGGTTTCATTAGATCGTGGTCGTTAGGGCCATCAGGGTTATCAGGGTTAGCAGAGCCATCAGCAGAGTCAGCCTGCACTGAGTGCTCTTCCAGCTCAGAGCTCTGCTCCTGTTTCCTCAGCACAGGGTTCATCTGTAGCGAGGTGTCCTCAACAGCCCCTTCTTCCATCTTCAGATCGTTGTTTTGAGTGCGGTGATTTGGGCCATATCAGGAGAGAGTGTCCTCAGTGGCTTCGTAAACGGTCTCAGTAGAGGGATCAGCCCTCGTCTTCTACTCCTGTTTCCTCAGCGCCAGCACAGTCGGCTAGGACTGGTGGCCAGGTATCGAGAGGTCGCCCTAGGGGCGAGGATCGTAATAGTGGAGGCCAGGCTCGTTTCTATGCTCTTCCGGATAGGAAGGATGCTAGTGCTTCAGATGCGGTCATTTCAGGTATTATCTCAGTCTGCCACAGGGATGCTTCCGTCTTATTTGATCCCGGATCCACCTATTCTTATGTCTCTACTTATTTTGCACATCATTTGGGTATGACCCGTGGTATTCTTGCTTTGCCCGTACATGTGTCTACCCCGGTGGGGGATACTGTTGTTGTGGATCAGGTATATCGATCCTGTCTTATTACTATTGGGGGTCTGGAGACCCGAGTTGATCTATTACTACTGGGCATGGTAGATTTCGATGTTATTCTAGGCATGGATTGGCTATCTCCTTACCATGCGATTATGGATTGTCATGCCAAGACAGTCACACTAGCTATTCCAGGTAATCCGAGGATCGAGTGGCGTGGCTTGACTGATTATGTGTCCGACAAGGTGATTTCTTATATAAAGGCCCAACGAATGATTGGCAAGGGTTGTTTATCTTATTTGGCCTTCATTAGAAATGTTGAGGCCGAGACACCCGGTCTTGATTCGGTCCCCATTGTGAGGGAGTTTCCGGATGTATTTCCAGCAGACCTGCCAGGCATGCCGCCTGATAGAGATATTGACTTTGGTATTGACTTGGTGCCGGGCACTCAGCCCATTTCTATTCCTCCCTATTGCATGGCACCATCGAAGTTAAAAGAATTAAAGGAACAGCTTCAGGAACTCTTAGATAAGGGTTTCATTCGTCAGAGTGTGTCACCCTGGGGTGCACCGGTGTTGTTCGTGAAGAAGAAAGATGGCACAATAAGAATGTGCATTGACTACAGGCAGCTGAACAAGGTAACAGTGAAGAATAAGTACCCATTGCCTCGTATTGAGGACCTATTTGATCAGCTCCAAGGAGCTAGTGTATTTTCTAAGATTGATCTTCGATCGGGCTATCATCAGTTGAAGATCGGGGACTCAGATATTATGAAGACAGCGTTCAGGACGCGATATGGGCACCACGAGTTCCTGGTGATGTCTTTCGGGTTGACTAATGCCCCAGTTGCATTCATGCACTTGATGAATAGCGTATTTCGGCCGTACCTTGATTCTTTTGTGATTGTGTTTATTGATGATATTCTGGTATATTCACGCAGCCAGGAGGAGCATGCACATCACTTGAGGGTGGTATTGCAGAGGTTGAGAGAAGAGAAGCTTTATGCAAAATTCACTAAGTGTGAGTTATGGCTTGATACTGTGGGTTTTCCGGGACATGTGGTGTCCAGTGATGGTATTCGGGTTGATCCACAGAAGGTCGAGGCAGTGCAGAATTGGCCCAGACCTTCCTCAGCTACAGAGATTCGGAGTTTTCTCGGCTTGACAGGCTATTATCGCCGGTTTGTTCAGGGTTTCTCATCTATTGCTTCACCGTTGACTAAGTTGACACAGAAGAATGCTCCATTTGTGTGGTCTGATGAATGTGAGGAGAGCTTCCAGAAGCTCAAGGAGGCTTTGACCACGACTCCAGTACTTGTGTTACCATCGGCCTCAGGGTCATATACGGTGTATTGTGATGCTTCTAGAGTTGGACTCGGTTGTGTGTTGATGCAGGAGGGTAGAGTTATTGCATATGCTTCTCGCCAGCTAAAGCCCCACGAGAAGAACTACCCTGTTCATGATTTGGAGTTGGCTGCTATTGTTCATGCCTTGAAGATTTGGAGGCATTACCTATATGGTGTATCTTGTGATGTATATACAGACCACCGCAGCCTTCAGCATTTGTTTAAGCAGAAAGATCTAAATTTGAGGCAGCGGAGATGGCTTGAATTGTCTTAAAGACTATGATATTACTATCTTGTATCATCCCGGGAAAGCCAATGTAGTGGCTGATGCATTGAGCCGGAAGGCTATTAGTATGGGCAGTTTGGCGTATATTCCAGTTGGGGAGAGACCCCTAGCAGTTGATGTTCAGGCGTTAGCTAATCGGATGGTGAGGCTGGATATTTCTGAGCCCAGTCGGGTGATGGCTTGTGTAGTGGCTCGTTCTTCTTTATATGATCGTATTCGAGAGCGCCAGTATGATGATCCACACTTACTTGTCCTTAAGGACAGAGTTCAGCATGATGATGCTAGAGATGTCACTATTGATAGTGATGGTGTATTGCGGATGCAGGGCCGGATATGCGTGCCCAATGTTGATGGCCTTCGTGAGTTGATATTGGAGGAGGCCCATAGCTCGCGGTATTCTATTCATCCAGGAGCCGCGAAGATGTATCGGGATTTGAAGCAGCATTACTGGTGGAGAAAGATGAAGAAAGATATTGTGAGCCATGTGGCTCGGTGTCTAAACTGTCAGCAGGTCAAGTATGAGCATCAGAGACCTGGTGGTGTATTCCAGCGTATTGATATTCCTGAGTGGAAGTGGGAAAGGATTACTATGGACTTTGTTAGTGGACTCCCTCGGACGGCGAGGAAGTTTGATTCAGTTTGGGTGGTGGTGGATAGGTTGACCAAGTCAGCTCACTTCATCCCAGTGTGTACTACTTATACCTCAGAGCGGTTGGCAGAGATATTCATCCGTGAGATAGTGAGATTGCATGGAGTTCCCATTTCTATTATATCGGACAGAGGTACCCAGTTCACTTCTCAGTTCTGGAGGACATTTCAGCGAGAGTTGGGTTCACAGGTAGAGTTGAGCACAGCATTTCATCCACAGACGGATGGGCAGTCTGAGCGTACTATTCAGATATTGGAGGACATGTTGCGTGCTTGTGTCATTGATTTTGGTGGTTCGTGGGCTGATTATTTGCCTCTTGGCGGAGTTTGCTTATAATAATAGCTATCAGTCCAGCATTCAGATGGCACCGTATGAAGCTTTATATGGGAGGCGGTGTAGGTCTCCAGTTGGTTGGTTCGAGCCCGGCGAGGCTAGGTTGTTGGGGACAGAGTTAGTCCAAGATGCCTTAGACAAGGTGAAGGTGATTCAGGAGAGACTACGCACAGCTCAGTCGCGTCGGAAGAGTTATGCGGACCGGAAGGTCCAAGATGTGTCTTATTCAGTGGGTGAGAAGGTGTTGTTGAAGGTTTCGCCTATGAAGGGTGTTATGAGGTTTGGAAAGAAAGGGAAGTTGAGCCCAAGGTTTATTGGACCTTTTGAGGTGCTTAGGAAAGTTGGGGAGGTGGCCTATATGCTTGCTTTGCCACCCAGTTTGTCGGGAGTTCACCCGGTGTTCCATGTATCTATGCTCCGGAAGTATGTTGGACACCCGTCACATGTGTTAGACTTCAGCACGATACAGTTAGATGAAGATTTGACCTATGATGTGGAGCCGGTAGCCATTTTGGGTCGACAAGTTCGTAAGCTGAGATCCAAGGACATAGCTTCAGTGAAAGTGCAGTGGAGAGGTCATCCCGTGGAGGAAGCAACTTGGGAGACCGAGCAGGAGATGCGAAGCAGATATCCACACTTGTTTGATACTCCGGGTATGTTTCTTAACCCGCTCGCGGACGAGCGTTTGTTTAAGTTGGGGAGAATGTAACGACCCGGCCCGTCGTTACGGGAATTACCACCCCGTTACCTTGCATTTACATATCTTATGCTTTTATATCAGTATTAGAATATATCGAGTGAGTTAGGAGTGATTTGGATTGAAAATGAAGCAAATAGTATGTTTGAAGGAAGCTTGAATATGGGAAGTCAACCAAGAGTTGACTATTGAGTTAGAGTGCTCGGAACCGGATTCGGATGATTTGACTAGTTTCGGGGGATCATTTATGACTTAGGAGAGCAATCGGAATTGAATTTGGAGGTCCGGTGTAGAAATAGGCTTGAATTGGCTAAGGATGAATTTTGGCGAAATCCGAACGGTAGGTGAGATTTTGATCCGGGAGTCGGAATGGAATTCCGACAGTTGCAGTAGCTCCGTTAGGTGATTTTGGATGTGCCTGCAAAATTTCAGGTCATTCGGGCGTCGTTTGATCGGGTTTTGATCGAATGTGTAATTCGGAAAGTTTTAAGAAATTTAGGCTTGAATCCGTGGGTAATTGGTGATTTTGATGTTTAGGATGGTGTTTTTATGATTGGAACAAGTTCGAATAAGGAATTAGGATGTGTTGGTGTGTTTGGATGAGGTCCCGGGGGCCTCGGGGTGTTTTCGGATGGCCGAACGGGAGAAAATGTGGAAAAATTGCGGGGAAGTGTTCTGGTTCTGTTGTTTTCGCTCCTGCGGAAATGGGGGCGCAGGAGCGAGTCCGCAGAAGCGGACGAGGAGGCGCAGGAGCACTTGTTTTCGCAGAAGCGGAAATATGTCCGCTGAGGCGGCGTCGCAGGAGCGAAGGGTAGACCGCAGAAACGGTCAAGAGGAGAAATGGAGAAGTCCGCAGAAGCGGGTGGTTGATCGCATAGGCGAGTCCGCAGGAGCGGACTCTTGGTCGCAAAAGCGGAACATTCCGCAGGAGCGCGACCAATTTGTCGCAGAAGCGGTTCCGCAGGGGCGGAAAATGGTCCGCAGAAGCGAAAATCGCAGTGAGTTAAGTGTATCGGAAGTTAGAAAATTTCAGAAACATTTCACACATTTGGGTCTCGGCTTTAGAGGCGATTTGGGCGATTTTGAAGAGAAACTCAAGGGAAATCATCAGGTAAGCAACTATGGACTTAAACTATGATTAGTATTGGTATTCTTATGCAATTATATCATGAAAATGGAAGAATTTGGGGTGATTCTTGGAAGATTTAACCCTAGACTTGAACTTTAGAAGATCAAGGTTTTGAATGAGCAAATGGAGTCCGATTTTGGTAAAATTGATATGCTTAGACTCGTATTGAGATGAGGGTTCCGAATATGTGACTTTCGTAATTTTTCGAGAAGCGTACCGAAAGTCGGATTTTACCAACTTAGTGTATTTATGCGAATTTCATGTAAATTGAAATGGGTTATGATTCTTTGACTCGTATTTGATATAATTATTGTGATTTGACTAGATTCTACGCACGAGGGAGCTAAATTCAAAGGAAAAGGCATCGCGGACGAGTCTACGACCGGCTAGAGGTGAGTAGTTTGTGTATATGGTAGCGTCTGAGGGTTCGAAACCCCGGCTTAGCACATTGTGACGCTAGTAGGGCGTGGCTCGCACACCGTGGCAGGTGCGGGATTGATTGTGATTGGGGATTGAGACTAGGTCCATCCCGGAAATGAATAAAATGTTATTAGTGTTGGAAATACACTGTATTTGATATAATTGTGGGCTGTAAGCCTTGTTTGGGGCCTTGTGCCGACCTGTAGCGTCCTTAGAGGACAATATTTATGTGATAGCTATATTTGCTTAAATCACTGATCTCAGTCCTGGAAATTGAAATCACCTTATTGATATGCTAAGTCACCGGCTTTTGCAAATTTAATAAAGTTAAAGTATTTTTCATAAATTATGAACTGGAAACTGGAATTAAGATAAATGAACTGTTTTGTGACTTATCTGATTTATGTGGACTGAGGATGGATCGGGCTGCACGCCGCAGTGGTTGATATGAGGATCGGGCTGCACGCCGCAACAGTATTGCGCTTGGGCTGTAGGAGCCCCTCCGGAGTCTGTACACACCCCCAGTGAGCGCCGTCGACGTTAAATGGATCGGGCTACACGTCGTAGCGGTTATGTATTTTGCATTGCATCTTTATTTGTTGAATTACTCTGTGGTAGCTGTATTGTACTATTGATGCTAGTTCGTAGGAGGAATCGAACTGTAGTTTAGCTTCATTATGTGGTATTCTGTGGATTTCTTATTTTCAGCTACTTGTATATATTTATTACTCACTGAGTACTTAGTACTCACCCCTACTCCCTGCACCTTTTGTGTGCAAACTCACGTACTCAGGAGCAGTAGACAGGCATTTCCAGCGTTTGCGGTGTCATATCGAGTTGCTGAGGTAGCTGCCTACGTTCGCAGAACCTAGCTTCTCCTCTCCTTTCCAGTTGTTATTTTGTATTTTGTATTCGGACTTGAGTATTTCTATACAGTACTCTCTATTCCTGTTGGGTTTTGTTAGAGGCTCTAGACTTGTGACTCCAGATCTTTGGGAGTGTCAGTATATTGTTCATCATTATTATTATTGGAGTTCTTAAACTCATATATTCTTCTTGGGTTGTCCATTTGGGACCGATATCGTTGTGATAATTAAATTGTTGGTCTGGCTGGCCTAGCTTGATTGTTGGGCGCCATCACGACCGGATTTTGGGTCGTGACATTTTGGGTCTTCGCTAATCAATTATTCTATTTAGCCTGTTATGGGCAAACAGATATTCCCGATCTAACTAATAAGTGAGGTATTAAAATTTATGCTCATACGTTGTTAAAAGACTTATTCGAATGATATGCCTTCCCGATTATTTAGTAGCAAATCTTATCTAAAAATGGAATCGTTTTCACGCATCGATTCTTTTGCATGATTTAATCGAGAAATAATTTCAATAAACATGTACACCAACCAAAGTATTGTCAAAGTTAATATTTTCGTTTTACTTAGAATTAGACTCTCGTTTAAAGGTTTGAATGTATAGTTTTATTTTAACAAAAGTGGTCTAGTCTATTAAAAGCATATAGGATAACAAATATAAAAATCAGATATCTTTAGCCATTTATAATAATTGAAGCGACCGTGCTAGAACCACGGGATTCGGGGGTGCCTAACACCTTCCCTCGGGTCAACAGAATTCCTTACTTAGAATTTCTGGTTCGCAGACTTCATTTGGAAAGTCGAAAATTTCCTCGATTCGGGATTTAAATAAATCGGTGACTTGGGACACCATAATTTATTCCAAGTGGCGACTTTGAAATAAATGAATAATCCCGTTTCGAATATTGTCACTTAAATTGGAAAAACTCTCTTGTGCTTCTACCCTATGGGGTGGGGCGCGCCAAAAGGAGGTGTGACAGCTCTGGCGACTCTGCTGGGAAAACAAACCCAGAACCACTAGTTTAGGGTTTAAGAATTCGAGCTTTGAATAATTGTTGTATTTGGCTTATTTATTATCTGATTTTATTATATGTTTGTATTAATGTGCTAAATGTTATTTTTACCGCTTTGATATTTTGTGAATTGTATATAAATTGTGCTGATACCCACTTTCTCCTCTGAGTCTCTTTGAAATATAATATCGGGCATTTGCTGGACATAGCCCGTTTTTCTCAAGATAGTTGTGGTGCTTGGCACCCGGTGAAGGATTTGTAGTCACACATATTTAGGCGGGGAGTATTGTCAATTAAGCCGGAAAGCCATGCTACCGGTGCACCGACACTCCTCGGCTCGAGTTGTCCGCTCGAGTAAAACCAGTCTAGACACTTTTTTCCAACAGGATGATGACTTAGAATAACAAAACCTTATGCCGGATCGCCGATAGGAACGTCTATTTGCATCATGTGCATATTTGACTTAGGAGGCTCGACACGGGGGTTGGGCCTGTCTAGGACATGTGTACCCGAAACGAACGACCAACTTGATGCATCTTTGTCTGTGCATTTATTTGTTTCGATCTTACATGCCGACCGGTTTGTTATTAAAAAGAGAGAGGGTAAGAAGTGGAAAATGTTAGGAAATGTCCGGATATAGAGTCGAAATAATTTTATGGAAAATAGTTTGTTTTCTTTGAAAATAATTTTTGAAAATGCTAAAAAAAAAATCCAAATAAATTTTGTTAAAAATAGTGTGTTTTCTCTTTTGTTAAAATGATTTAGTTCATTTGTATCCGAACTACGCGGGTCTGATTCTCACCGGATGTGAGATACGTAGGAAAACCTCATCGGTTCCGACCCCAATTTTTAAAAAAAAATCAAAAAAAACAAAAAAATAAAAAAATACTCTCGTTTAGTTCCTTCATTAAAATCTTTCTTTAAAAAATTCAAAAAAAAAGAGTAAAAGTAGTTCAAAAAAAAAAATGATTTCGTTCTTTCTACTGCTTTTCATGAAATAAAAAGAAAAATCATGAAAAATCAAAATTGAAAATATGGATTTCCTTCGTTTTTGAAGTATTTTTCTAAAAACAAATCAGAAACAAAAATCGAAAAAAAATACTCCTTAGATGTCTTTCTTTTGTAAACGTCCATAAATTAATAAAAAATAAAAAAAAAAATTTGAAGTCCAGAAATATTTTTGCTTTTCTTTATAAGTTATTTTGTAAATAAACAAAAAAAATCAAAAAAATTCAAAATATTTTCTTAAAAGTCCCTCTTTCAAAAATAAAGAGGCAACATCCAAAATCCAAAAAAAAATATTTTCTTTCTTCCTTAGAAAAAGAGGCAATAAGTAAAAATTCAAACAAAAATATTCTTTTACTCCAAAGCAAATTGTTGTTGTTGTTGTTGTTGTTTCTTTCAAAAAAGCAAAAACAAAAAAATAAGCAAAAATATAAATATATTTTCCTTCCTTCTTTTAAAGCATTTCTTTCAAGAATTAGTTGATTTACTCCATTCCCGATTATCCGAACTACGCCCGGTCTGATTCATGCGGGGACATGATACGTAGGCAATCCACATAAGATTCGACCATCACTAAAAAAAAAGAGTGTAAAAGAAAATTGATAAAGAGAGGAAGAAGATGCAAGCAAAGGAAAGTATAAGCCGGAGTAACGCATTACAATCGAATCCAAGTAGCAACACGATCAATTGTATAAGTGCATCACACCCAACGTGAGATTACTTATCTGTTATGTTGTCTCAGACTAACCGTTTGTTTGCCAAACTCCAGGTTTTAGAAAAGGGTGGTTGATTTTGTGGTACTCTGGCCTCACATTCATACTTCACGAGGTCCAAAGGAAAAGTTCAGCAACCCGTTGCTAAATCAAAAGAAAGTACCCATCCTTATTTCACAAGGTCGAAAAGAAGTGCCAACATGTCTTCGGAAATCCCTCTACCAACCGTTCCCGTTTTGGAAGAGAGCTCCGTGTCAGCCATTCCGGCTACTGAGTCAGCAGCTGCAGAAGAAAATAGAATTTTGCGCTGTCGCATGCTGGAGATGTTAGATGACTGGAATAACGGGAAAGAGCCCCCAAGTCTGATCCCTGGGTTCCCCGAACTATTCCTCAGGTCAAGTGGGATTTCTAATACCCCCACCAATTACCCACCTACTCTGTTTGGATATTCTAATGTTACAACCCTCTCCGAATCACCCTCCACTTCCTATCCTCGGGTGACAACATTAGATACATCCACAAGAACATCAGTTGGTTTGCCAGTTCCAATCACGGCGCATCCCGGCACACATACTCCTTTCTTTGATTCCTCTTCTTTTACATTCCCGGCACCACCCCTTCCACGGGATCCTACCCAGTTTGCCGCCAATGTCTATCCTCGGCCACCCCAATATGAGTTCATGCCAAGCCAAAATCCAAAAGCTCCCGAACGGGATGAAATGGCAAAAAGAATGAGCGGCTTGGAACAGAGCTTGAAAAACATACAAGGTCTAGGCGGACAGAAGAGTGTTTCTTACGCAGATTTGTGCATGTTCCCGCATGTCCATTTGCCCTCAGGCTTTAAGACGCCGAAGTTCGAAAAGTATGACGGGCATGGCGACCCTATTGCTCATCTAAAGAAATACTGCAATCAATTGCGAGGTGCCGGCGGCATGGAAGAATTGCTGATGGCATATTTCGGAGAAAGCTTGATCGGGATAGCATCGGAATGGTACATGGATCAAGACATATCTCGATGGCACATCTGGGACGATTTGGCCAGAGATTTTGTGAAACAGTTCCAGTACAACATTGACATTGCGCCAGACAGGAATTCTTTATCGAACTTAAAGAAGAAACCCTCGGAAAGCTTCAGAGAATATGCTATCAAATGGCGAGAGCAAGCATCCAGGGTGAAACCCCCTATGGACGAAATAGAAATGGTCACTACTTTCCTCCAGGCTCAGGAACCAGACTATTTCCAGAACATGCTGTCGGCAATGGGAAAACCTTTCGCAGAGGCGATCAAGATTGGGGAAATGGTAGAAAATGGTTTAAAGACGGGAAGAATTTTGAGTCGGGCAGCCATTCGAGCGACCTCCCAAGAAATCCAAGGAGGGTCCGGAGGAATAGCAAAGGGTAGGATGAAAGAGGAAACGTCCATGGCAACTTCGGGTGATAGAAGACACCACGCTCCTAGACCCATCTTTTCAGAAAGAACCCCCCAGCATTATTACTCTGCTCAGGAAATGTCCTATATCCCTCAACCGTATGCGGTCATGAATGCTCAACCTTTTGCGCGACCGCAGCAGCATGTCAGTAGAAACCAAGCTCTATTTCCAAGAAATCAGCCTCCCCACCAGAACCACTATAATCCTCGACCTCCGCAGAATAACTTCCGTCCTTGGGAACCACCAAAGAAATCAAACTTTACCCCAATTGGTGAATCTTACTCTAGTCTATTCCCGAAACTTGTCCAAATGGGTCTACTGCAGCCGGTTCCTCAGAATAGACAAAACCCGGCATCGCCTTCCTACAAAGCTGGTGTCAGGTGTGCATATCATTCAGAGGCGGAGGGCCACCATACTAATGACTGTTGGACTTTGAAACAAGCGGTGGAGAATTTAATAGAGCGAGGGAAGATTGTGTTGAAAGATGAGGATGTCCCAAATGTGACCAATAATCCGTTGCCTGCTCACAATAACGGGCCGATAGTTGGGATGATCTGTGAAGACGAAGAATTCGATCCAGTGCTTAAGGCCATAATTGCTATTGCTGACGTGGAAAGGAAGCCCAAGGCGGCCCCGAAACAAGAGAAAGGGGAAAAGAAGAGTAAAATCACTGAGTTAGAACCAGAAAGGGAAATTGGTGCACCTAAGCAAGCCTATGTGACATGGGGGCAATTAAGACACCACGGCTGAATGAGCCGGTGTTTGTTGGACGCGTACCACAAAAGCTTAAAGACCGTCAAGAGGAAGATAATGAGGATTTCATGACTGAAGAGAGTGAAGGAAAACATGAGGCAAAGCTCTGCGATACCCACATGGTCGAGCCAGGGAAAGGGACTATCACCGTTGAGATGGGACCAGACACTAAACTCCCAAACTGAAAGGCTAGGCCATTCCCGATCAGGCGGAAGCCCAGTAAACTTGTCCTGCCGCATTTTTCTGCATCCAGAATTATTTCAGGGTGTAAATTGGATGTTTTTTTTAGTTTTTGTCTTTAAATTTCTGAATGTGAACACTGTTTATCCTTTCGATTCCAAGAAATGAAATTAATATTTCATCGTCCGTTTCCTTTTCTTTTGTTATTTTTTATTCTTTCAGATTTGTTTTAGTTTTCTTTTTCTCTTCTCTTTAGTTCAAATCATGCGGCTTTAAATAACATGACATGCTTGCGGACTTCATGCCTAGATCCCAAAACGCTGTCAGACTTTAGAATAATGAATCGAGAGTTGAAATGCACAAAAGTTTATTTTGAGGAAATGAAACAATGAATTGGAATAACCGAAGGAAAATTGGTTCGCATACAAAAGGGGTGTGTTGTACTCAGAGAATACCCGAGTAGTTATCCCAACAAAGAATGGCCCATACTTGCAACAAGAAAGTGCGGCCCAGGAATCTCGAAATAGAACAACCGACGTTAAGGCGCATTCCTCCTCATTACCAAGAAACAAAAGGAAAATTTCGCTCCTAATTGGAAGGATCCATACATCATCCGGAAAATATCACTGAGAGGGACACTGTATCTGGGAGACATTGAAGGAAATGATCTTGAAACGGCAGTCAATACAGATGCAGTATAAAGGTACTATGTCAAAACCTCTGCGACGTTGGCTTTTGTATAATTGAGATGACGAAGGCTTTCTTTCTTGCTACCCCAAACACTATAAATCCTTTGTAAAACCCTTTGAGCCAGTTATGTTTCTTTGTTCACCCTCCTTGGAACCCGAAATAAATAGAGAAAAGAAAAAATATATATATATGTATATATATATATATATGAAAGAAAAATAAAATAAAATAAAATAAAAACAAAAATTATCACCACCTGAACTACGTTCTGACTTGATTCCGAAAGGATACGTAGGCAACCTCTCCTTGAGGTTCAGTCACACCAAAACAAAAATCCCAATTTCCCCAAAAATTGAAACTGGGGCAGATGATATGACGGTTCAGTTTAGATCCGTCAAGATGATTCCAGAGTCGTAATTCCATTCAAATCCCTTTTTACCCAAAAACCTTGTTCAAGTCCTTCAGATCAATTGGCAAAGGCAAGGAAGTGAAAAATGTCATTGACGGAAATCCGACACAGCCTGAATTGAGAGAAACAAAATGAGAGAGTCTTATCGGTGAAAACCTTCGGGCACCATAAGGCGATGGCGATTGGAGAAGCTAAAAATGAGAGAGTCCGTTTAGTGAAAACTCGCAAAGAGCACTATCAGGCGACAGTAAGAAGAGAAATGAGAGGGGTCGATTGGCGAAAACATGCAAAGGGCGCCGCCGACCAAAAAGAAGACATCCCTTCACTAAAAGAATTTTGGCAAGGTTCCCTGGTTTTGAAATTGCGAATCAATGGGTTCATAAGAAGTTGGAAAGTTTATGTGGGTCGGGCGTCCAGTCCAAGAAGCATGTCATGTTTATTTGAAGTCAGCATGCATCCCAGATAAGTCCTTCTTTTCCCCGAAAGGGACACTTCTCTTTAAACTCATTTTCTTGCTTTTTGTATAGTTATTCTTTGAATCCCTTTCGGTTTAATTTTAATTCTGAAACTATTACAAAGAAAGGCGGCAGGACCGGTTTTACAGGACTCCGTCTGGTAAAAAAAAGAGTTGAAGAAAGATACCCAGCCTCAGTGGTGTATTGATCCAATCCCAACTGATCATGATGGTCGATCACTTCCAAAGGAACGGATGTTAGGAAGAAAATGGAAATCAAAGGCTAATGTCTTAGAAGAAACGGAATGAGACAGAAAGATAAGAGTCTGTACAGGAAAATCCTCGTAGAAACTCAAGGCTAAACCCGGTCAGTTGGAAAGGAAGTCACCCCAAAGCCAATTGGTAGCAAAGTTCTCAATGGAAATGGGGCAAAGATCAAGCAATGAAGATAATCAAGGCCACAAAGTCAACCACTTTTTCAACTAATAAAATGTTCTTTGTTGAAAGCAGGTCTATTTAATTGTGCAAGAAGAAGGTACAACCCAAAGGAAGTGAAGTACGCAAGCATTTAAATGGCTCTGGAACAAGGAAAACGCATAAAAAGGGAAGTTTCTTTTCAAAAGCTTTATCTTATGCATTTGTTGATGGTTAAAAAGAAAATACCTAAAAGAAGGCCCAAAAGGAAGAATAAAAGAAAAGAAAAATGAAAACTCCAAAAAGAGAATCAAATCATGTCAGTCCAATATGTGTTTGGACCCCGGTCAGAAAAACCGAGGGTCTTTCCGGCCAGAAAAATCGTTAGACATTGTTTGAATTCCGGCCAGAAAGCCGTGAAACTTTTATCCCCGGTCAGAAAACCGAGGATCTCCCGGTCAGAAAACTGCGGAGCCATTTATTTTAACCCCGGCCAAAAAACCGAGGGTCTTGCGGCCAAAAAACTGTTAGACATTGTTTGAATTCCGGCCAGAAAGCCGTGAAACTCTTCTTCCCGGTCAGAAAACCGAGGTTCTCCCAGTTAGAAAACTGCGGAGCCATTTATTTAACCCCAGCCAAAAAACCGAGAGTCTTGCGGCCAAAAAACCGTTAGACATTTTTTGAATTCCGGCCAGAAAGCCGTGAAACTCTTCTTCCCGGTCAAAAAACCGAGGATCTCCCAGTCAGAAAACTGCAAAGCCATTTATTTTAACCCCGGCCAAAAAACCGAGGGTCTTGCGGCCAAAAAACCGTGAGACATTGTTTTGAATTCCGGCCAGAAAGCCGTGAAACTCTTCTTCCCGGTCAGAAAACCGAGGATCTCCCAGTCAGAAAACTGCGGAACCATTTATTTTTACCCCGGCCAAAAAATCGAGGATCTGACGGCCAAAAAAACCGTTAGATATTGTTTGAATTCCGGCCAGAAAGCCGTGAAACTTTATCCCCAGTCAGAAAACCGAGGATCTCCCCAGTCAGAAAACTGTGGAGCCATTTGCTTTTACCCCGGCCAAAAAACCGAGGATCTTACGGCCAAAAAACCGTTAGATATTGTTTGAATTTCGGCCAAAAAGCCGTGAAACTTTTATCCCCGGTCAGAAAACCGAGGATCTCCCGAGTCAGAAAACTGCGGAGCCATTTACTTTTACCCGGCCAAAAACCGAGGATCTGACGGCCAAAAAATCGTTAGATATTATTTGAATTCCGGCCAGAAAGCCGTGAAACTCTTCTTCCCGGTCAGAAAATCGAGGATCTCCCAGTTAGAAAACTGCGGAGCCATTTATTTTAACCCCGACCAAAAAATCGAGGGTCTTGCGGCCAAAAAATGGTGAGACATTGTTTTGAATTTCGGCCAGAAAGCCGTGAAACTCTTCTTCGAAATCCCGGTCAGAAAACCGAGGATCTCCTAGTCAGAAAGCTGCGGAGCTGTCTCTTTAAACCCCGATCAGAAAACCGAGGGTCTCACAGCCAGAAAACCGTGGAACGTTTATTTGTGAAACTGTGACTTTCTTAACCAATACCAAAGAGTCTTTTTAATCACTTTCTGTGTCACAACTAACTCACGAAAAAACCGAGGGTCTTGCGGCAAAAAACCGTGAGTCATTGTTTTTAAATTCCGGCCAGAAAGCCGTAAAACTTTTCTTCCCGGTCAGAAAACCGAGTTTCTCCCAGTCAGAAAACTGCGGAGCCATTTATTTTAACCCCGGCCAAAAAACCAAGAGTCTTGCGGCCAAAAAACTGTTAGACATTATTTGAATTCCGACCAGAAAGCCGTGAAACTCTTCTTCCCGATCAGAAAACCGAGGATCTCCCAGCGAGAAAACTGCGGAGCCATTTATTTTAACCCCGGCCAAAAAACCGAGGTCTTGCGGCCAAAAAACCATTAGACATTGTTTGAATTCCGGCCGGAAAGCCGTGAAACTCTTCTTCCCAGACAGAAAACCGAGGATCTCCCGATCAGAAAACTGCAGAGCCATTTATTTTAACCCCGACCAAAAAACCGAGGGTCTTGCGGCTAAAAAACCGTGAGACATTGTTTTTGAATTCCGGTCAGAAAGCCGTGAAACTTTTCTTCCCGGTCAGAAAACCGAGTTTCTCCTAGTCAGAAAACTGCGGAGCCATTTATTTTAACCCCGGCCAAAAAACCGAGGGTCTTGCGGCCAAAAAACCGTGAGATATTGTTTTGAATTCCGGCCAGAAAGCCGTGAAACTCTTCTTCGAAATCCCGGTCAGAAAACCGAGGATTTCCCTGTCAGAAAGTTGCGGAGCTGTCTCTTTAAACCCCGATCATAAAACTGAGGGTCTCCCAGCCAAAAAATCGTGGAACGTTTATTTGTGAAACTGTGGATAATCGTGGAACGTTTATTTGTTTGATTTGAAACTGAAATAGATTTTAAGATTAGGAGTTAATTGGATATAAGTGTTAGGACTGGATTAAGGCTAGTTGTTTAATCACCTGCCCATAAGACAGCCTAGTGGAGCCTGCTGTCACAGCAGGGCACTCCACCAGGTTTGCACTTCACATTTTAATTAATTAAAGCCCACACTTAAACAAAACTTAGTGGTTAAAAACAGAGAAGGTAATGGGCTGGCAGAGAGGGGATGGGCAAGGGTTTTTAATGGGATTTTCTGACCATCCAGGTTAAAAGGGTTGGCTATAAGAAAGATATAGACAGATGGATACAGGGGGGGCTTAGGGAGTGATAGAGAGCATTTTGGAGAACTACTCTGGAAAATACAGTGAGAGAGAGATTGAAAATAACTACTGTTCCATTGAACTTAGTTTTTCCTTTGGATTTCTGATATTTTATAAGTCTGTCTTTGAAGTTTTCTGTGGATTCGATCTGGTATTCAAAAAAACATACATATAGGAGAGTTGAGGGAATTTACAGGGAGAGTTTTAAAACATTGAAGAGGATATAAATCTTAGACAGAGGATAGGCATACATTTCTTGGAGAGAAAACAGAGTGAGAGTGTTGAGTATTTAAGTTCAAACACAGTGGAATATCAGGAAAGCTAGTGTTCTCTTACACCTGTGTTCGATTTGGTTTACTGGGATTTCAATTGATCCTTCTTGGTTTGCCATTAGATTCCTGGTTACTGTTTCGTTGGTTTCTTGTCTGGAGTTTATACGGATTTCTTGCATCTATTTCTGGGTCGACTGTTCTGCTGGTCGTGGGTTTTCTTTACTGGTTGTTGCTGGTTGTTGCTGTTTGGTTTGCTGTTGTTGTTGCTGTCTGCCAGCTGCAAATTGCTAGAAGTTATCACTGACTCACCTCCGTATTTTTGATTTTTCGAACTCCAGGTATGTGTTTTCGAGACTGGCTTGGTGTAACTTCAAATTGAAATGCTGAATTGGAAACTGTTCAACCGTTGGCCTGTTGAAGGGCATGTTCAAATATGATATTAGAATATACATTAGGAGATATGTACATGTCTATTCTTACCTCACATCTGTACTTATATTATGCTAGAAATTGGACTGTTTTTTTGGGAATACTAAACTAAGTAGATAGCTTGCGAATGTTATATCTAGAAGTGTTGATCTAAAAATGCAAAGCCATGTTGCTAATGTTGGCTCAAGCCAGTGAAGTAGGAGATATGCATAAACTAGAAACCAATCCAGGTTCCTTTCAAGATAAAATTAGAAGCAAAGTTGAAGCATGTTAATATAAATCATACATTATCCGGAATGGCTTGAAACTTAGGAATTGGAAAGGGTTAGTTTATTCAACCATAAGTATTTGGGCCTCTCATTCATATTAAATCATGTTCTCTTCGAATGTTAACTTCAACAACTCGAATTACGTGGCGTAAGCATAAGTCACTTAGAGGACGATTAGCTTATGATTATGTTGTTCAAATCGTGCTTCTTGATTAGCAAATAAATTAAATAAATGAAGAGGACTTTAAACTTGAATGCGAATAATCAACACGAGTAAGTGAATGCGGGTTTTTCTTTGCTAATAAGGTTGTTCACGGATTAATCAATTAGGACCTTTCTCTTTATTCTATTTTTTTTTCTTTCTTTTCTTAGAGACAAGAATCAAATAGAAAAAATCATAGCCATGTTAGGATCAACCCTTAATAAATAATAATGAGATGAGCCTCGCCAAACAAAACTACCCAAATTGCGGGGCCCTCAAATAATTGTCATGAGAACTTAGACTCGGAAGGACTGTTTAGCGAATTTTACGGTATCTTCCTAAAGTTAAACAGACGATAGACTCTTTAGGCACGATTTGAAATAAAATTACTTTCCTAAATACGGGTGCGCATTTATGTGACCCAAATCTTACTCTCGGCGAAACTGAAATACATTAAAGTCGCAGGCGCACTGGTTGCGGTGCGGCTCGAAATGTGTTTTCGTGACGTCGCAATTCTTCTAAGAATTAAAGCGGAATATAAGAGCACACAAATAAAAATATATAAAGAAATCAGATAGAAACAAAAATTGCAGTTGAGCGACCGTGCTAAAACCACGGAATCCGGGAGTGCCTAACACCTTCTCCCGGGTTAACAGAATTCCTTATCCAGGTTTCTAGTTTCGCAGACTATATTATAGAGTCATAAATTTCCTCGGTTCGGGATCAAATCGGTGACTTGGGACACCATTATTTTCCCAAGTGGTGACTCTTAATTAAATAAATTGATCCCGTTTCGATTGTCCTTTAATTGGAAAAACTCCCTCGCGCTCTCGCGGGTGCGGAAAAAGGAGGTGTGACAGCTCTGCGACTCTGCTGGGGACAATTAACCCAGAACTTCGGTTCAGGGTTTAAGAATTCGAGCTCAATTAAATTGCTGTTTTTGTCTATATCTGATTTTATTATATGTTTAATTAATGTGCTACATGTCTACCGCTTTGATGCTAGTTGCTCTGTATATACAAACTGCTATATGTTTATCGCTTTGATATTACGTGAACTGTATATAAAAGTGTGTCGAAAACCCTTCACTTCTCACCCCCGGGGATGTGCTCACTGGTTGAGACTCCTTATTATGTTAGTGTCATACCCCAAAATAATGAAGAGGCTCGGAAAGTTTCTAAGCGGTTGGCCTTTTGGTTCCCGGAAAGGAGCTCCTTCCTCAACCCGAGTTGTCCGCTTGGGTACACAGTCTAGATCATGCACCGAGGTTTTGAACTTAGAATAACATAACTGCATACCGGATCCCTAGTAGGAAACGCTTATTTGCATCACGTTGCATTTGACTTAGGGGACTCAACACAGGGGTTGGGTCCGTCTAGGACAGGCAACCTGAAATGAAAAGACCATCCTGCTATGCCATGTTTGTTTCAAACATTTATTCGAACTTGCATGCTGACCGGCTTTTTAAATACCGAAGAGAAACGAAAAACAAAAGGAAACAGTATGGGGAAATAGATATTTTCGGAAAATACAAAAATGTGTTTTACCAACAAATCAATAGTTCAGTTTGCTAATAAAAGACGACGGAAGGTTTACTTTGCCGACAAAATGGGCTTCTTAACAAAATGTGTTTTCTTTGTCGGTCAATAAAAGAAAATAGTTTGTTTTGACGGATCGAACTACGCGGGTTTGATTCTCACCGGATGTGAGATACGTAGGCAACCCCCGTTGGGTCCAACTTGCCATTTTTAAAAAAAAAAATAATACCAAAATCTGTAAATTTTGAAAAATCATTGCCAGCCAAAATGATCTTCTTCTTTAAATAAATGTGCAGGATGAGCACGATTCAAAATGAACCCTTTTCACTCATGACTAAAATCCCGGTACAAGTACGACTATGGTGGGATGATCTAGGCAAAGAAGAGCAGGATGAGGTTAAGAAATATTTGAAAGGTCTCACAGGTCTGCTTGAAATAAAACCTCGAGGGGACATCATAAGAGCATTAGTCACATATTGGGACTCCGCGCACAATGTCTTTCACTTCTCGAACTTTGAGCTCACCCCAACTGTGGAGGAGATGACCGGATACATTGGAAACACTGATATACCATTGGGGCATCAATATCTAATCGCTCCCAGGGTTGTCGCCATACACCGGTTTTTAGACTCGCTGAAGACAGCCAGAACGGTACGTAACCCAGATCTAGCACAAGGGTTTTGTACTTTAAACTTCATCTATCAAAGGTACGGTCATGTGGGAGGTTTTGACAAGCCAGAGAACAAATTATGCAGCAAGGGTAATCGCCAGAAATGGGAGGAGCATAGACGAGTTTCCTTCATGATAGCCTTCTTAGGACTCGTGGTATTCCCGAGGAAAGACGGGAACATTGATATAAAGGTAGCCGGAGTCGTCAGTACTTTGCTTGACCAAAGCGAAAGTACTCTTGCTCCCATGATACTATCAGACATATATCGAGCTCTCACAACCTGCAAAGCCGGAGGAGATGTTTTCGAAGGCTGTAATTTACTGTTACAGATGTGGATGATCGAGCACCTGTGTCGTCGCACCCAATTCTTGAAATATGGGTTGGTTAAGAAAACTTGCATAAGCAAATTCTATACAAGGATTGATAGGACCGTCTTGCCTGAAGGAACATTGGCATGAAGGGCATACTTTCAGGCTCTCAGCGCAAGTCAAATACAATGGACGTTGGGTTGGTTACAGATAGACAGAATCGTGTACATGCCAGCGGCTAGGTTCCCCTTTCTCTTAATGGGACTTAAAAGCATTCAACCTTATGCGCCCCATCGAGTGTTGAGACAGCTCGGGAGGTGCCAGATAGTACCCAAAGAAGAAGACCTGAGTACCCAGGTTATTGAAATTGGTCCCGATGGTCAATTCCCGGAAGCGAGGGTCCGCCAGATCTGGAGCAAATGCCAATATCTAGAGGCAAACACTTGTGTGCATGATCGAGCTAGAGGAGAGGTTGTACCCAGATATCTTACTTGGTACAAAGGAGAAACATCGGGTGAAAGACCAGCCAAAAGACCTCACCTCGGGGAATTTGCTGAAGCGTCACAAGAACAATGGGACTGGTTAGCTAAGGAAGAGGTTTACAGAACAAGGATTGGCAAGATAGAGCAACAGGTCCAAGATCTCCAATTTGAAAAGGACATGCAAGCCGCCGCCGACGAAGGAGATAAAAAGAAGTTGGCACAAGAAAATGACTTTTTGAGAGCTCAAATCCAACAAATGAAAAGGGATGCTGACAGACAGTTGAGGAGTCGAGCGGACGAAAAATTGATAAAGGGTTTGAAAAACCAAGTTGCCGATGTCCAAAGAGAATTGGAAGAGTTAAAGACCCAAACAATGAGGATCCATTCTAGCTGGAGAAAGGAGGCACATCAACATACACTTCACCTACAACGGGTGGAAGAAGATTACACTGAGATCATCACTAGTCTAAGGGAAGCAAATGTTATCCTCAGGGAGCGGGTTTTCAAGCAAGCCCGAGATGCCAGAACAGACCTCGACCGTTGCCACGATTTGATGGCCCGACTGCAAGAACAAGTGGATAGGCTCCTAGACCAAGTCACCAACAATGCTCGAAGATTGGGGGCGAAAAACCAGCGGATAGAACAGCTACTCAGAGAAAGGGACATGATCAAGGACAGAATTGGAGAAATCGGGCACTATGTCACCATGAAGTGTTTAGCTTGTGAACAAATGCCCCGCCCCGCCCTTTTTGCTTCGATTATGGGCTATGTTCATCAGATCATGAGAGAGTTAAGGGGACTACACAAGGACGTCACACCAAGGCCCGCGGCAAGGCCGAATGATGCCTCGCGGGCCCCCAGGAATTTTAGAGCATTAGACTTCTGATTTAAAAATGTATTTTGAAATATTGAGTCAAGCTGGTTGGAATTTTATTTTCCTTTTCCGAGTCAAGCATTCCTCTATTTTGTCAATTATTGTAAGACATGTTTTGTAACTTTAAGGTTTTATTTGATATAAAAGTTACTGAATTTTGCCACAATCTTGTTACCAGAACTACGCTCGGTCTGATTCACGCGAGGACGTGATACGTAGGCAATCCACATAAGATTCGACCACCACTAAAAAGAAAGGAAAAGAATACGAAGGTTAATAACAATAAGGCTTTCAAGGATAGTTGAAAAAGAGAAAAGAAAAAGAAGAAAAAAGAAAAAGAGAAAAAGAGAAAAGCTGGAATGACGCATGTTATGAGTACATGTAGAAAGGGTTATTTGGTTAGGTTCATTGCATCCAACGTGCTATAACATATCTGTTAAACTCGGTAAACTAACAAGTTTGTTGCATTGCCAGAAATATTTAGCAGTTGGTTTGACAGAATATACTGGCCAGCCACCATTACCGTACTAGATCTAAAGGGCCGATTACAGCAAGCATGTCTAGTTCCGGTAAAAGTCTCGAGGAAGAGAAATCGGAGATACAAATCATGAAAGAAGAGGTTGACCGGTTGAAACAGCAGATAACAGAGATGCACCTAGCCTGGGCTAGGGGACAGTCTTCGCAAAACCGCCCTACTCTCGCATCAGCTCCAGAACATCCACCCCTTGATCCTTCGACAAGCGCCCCACTCTATCCATACTATCAAGGGAAAACCCTTATGTCACCCAAATTCCACCAGCCAAACAAAATCCTCCTCCGGTCACCCCTGTTTTTGTGGCACCCCCACCTGCCACTCTTTACAAAAGTCGTCCGGTGAGCCGCATGTTCAAATCCATGACAATTATTACTATCCTCCCGAGCCTACCTTTAGGGCTCCTGAACCATATCCACACACCCCTCATTGGGATAGCCCGGCAGAACCGGAAAAGCACCTCCAAAGTTTGGAGCACGAGGAAGTTATTCGAAAAGTTAAAAGCCTGGAGCAGTCTCTCAGGAATATGCACGGTTTGGGCAACTAGGTCAGCGTCGCTTACAAGGACCTGTGTCCATTCCCAGATGTCCAGTTGCCAGCCGGGTTTAAAATGCCCAAGTTTGACCTATACGAGGGGCATGGTGATCCAGTAGCCCATCTTCGAGGGTTTTGTAGTAAAATGCGAGGAGCCGGAGGACGAGACGAGATTCTGATAGCTTACTTCGGTCAGAGTTTGGGGGGATCTGCACTAGAATGGTACACTAGGCAGGATCCCAGCAGATGGTTTACGTGGGATGATTTGGCTCGAGCATTCATTGGCCAGTTCCAGTACAACCTTGAAATAGTCCCAGACCGTCTGTCATTGCTGAAGATAGAAAAGAAACCCGCCGAGAGTTTCAGAGAATTTGGTTTCCGCTGGAGGGAACAGGCAGCAAGGGTAGATCCGCCCATGAGAGAGAACGAGATGGTGGATTATTTCCTGCAGACACTAGAGCCAACCTATTTCGGACATCTGGTGACGTCCGTCGGTAAGTCATTCACCGAGGTGATAAAGATGGGGGCTATGATCGAAGAAGGCTTGAAAGCCAACAAGATCATGAGCTACTCAGCATTGAAAGCCACCACCCAAGCTATTCAAAGTGGTACCGGAGGAGTGCTTGGGAAAAAGAGGAAGGAAGAAGTCACGGCAGTCGAGTCCGGAACATGGTTCAGAAACAGAGGCCCCGCACCCCAGTATAACCCGCCACAGCCTCACCACCAAAATTACTTCCACAATCCATATAACCACCCGCAACATTACTATCCGGCACCTGATCCCCATTTTACTGTCCATCACGCTCAGTCATATGCCGCACCTCCCGTCCAGGCACCATGGCGGGCGCCAAATCCACAGAACAATTACCCACCCCCAAGAGCCTATAGAAATCCCATGGGTGCGGGTTTTCGGCCGAACCAAGCATTCAAGAGCGACAGGGCGCCAAGGCCAAAGACTTTCACTCCCTTGGGGGAGTCCTACACCAGTCTGTTCCACCGTTTGAAGCAAGTAGGGTTGCTAAATCCGGTTGAAGCTAAGCTACCAAACCCTCTTCCAAAGAATCTGGACCATTCAGTAAATTGTGCATACTGCTCAGGATGTCCGGGACACGACACGGAAAAGTGTTGGAGGTTGAAGACAGCCATCCAGGAGCTCATCGACACTCGCAGGATTGAGGTCCAGACTCCAACAGAGCCCAACATCAACCAAAATCCACTTCCAACTCATCGTGAGACCAACATGATCGAGTTGGTACGGGTAGAAGAAGGAAAGGAGAAAACCTCTCAGACTGTAATGATGATCAAGTCTAGCGGGGTAGGAATGAGAAAGGGGCCGAGCCTTGATGAGTCACCCATTTGCAAGAAGGACGTACAAAGGGGGTTGGAAGCAGAAAGGGGAAGTGTGAACGAAGTACCGGTGAGGCCGGGGGAAGCAAAAATAGTTGTACCGGGGGTAGCAACCAAACCCGTCTTGACGGTAGCAGGTGTTCGAATGGATCCTTTCATCATCAAGCCAGCAATACAGTTGCCAATAACTGATAGCAGAGCTATTCCATGGTATTATGATCGGATTACGACAACCTACAAAGGAAAGGAAGTGAAAGAGGAAGTTTGCGAAGCGCAGGGTTTGACCCGCTCGGGGTGATGTTTTGCCCCTGCGGAATTGAGGAAGATCACTCCGGCAACGTTGAAAAAGCCGGTAACTGATGAAGAGGCAGAAGAATTCCTGAAAAAGATGAAGCTGCATGATTATTCTGTCTTAGAACAGCTGAAGAAAACACCTGCGCAAATCTCATTGTTGTCCTTGCTGATACATTCTGAAGAACATCGGCAAGCTTTGATGAAAGTTTTGAATGAGGCCCACGTACCTGATAAAATCTCGGTGAGTCATTTGGAGAAGATCACCAATAGGATCTTCGAAGCGAATCGGATCACCTTCACCGATGATGAGTTGCCTGAGGAAGGCACCGAGCACAACAAGGCTTTATATCTTACGGTAAAGTGTGAGGAGTCGGTGGTTACCAAAGTCCTTGTCGATAATGGGTCCAGTGCTAACATCTGTCCTCTCTCTACACTGGACAAGTTGAAAGTGGACATCGGCAGGATACGCAAGAACAGCATATGTGTTCGAGGGTTTGATGGGAGGAGGCAAGGCGTCGGTCGGGGACATAGTGTTAATCTTGACAATTGGGCCAGTGGAGTTCACCATGGAATTCCAGGTGCTGGACATGGTAGTGTCATATAACCTTCTGATAGGGCGACCGTGGATCCATGCCGCAAGAGCGGTTCCATCCAGCCTACACCAACTCGTCAAGTTTGAGTGGGACCAATAGGAGATCGTCGTCCATGGAGAGAATGATCTACAACCAGGCACCATCGTCCCCTTCGTTGAGACGGAAGAAGATGTTGGGCCATGGGTATACCAGATCTGCGAAGTGGTATCCACCAACCGAGTTCCAGAAGGGGAATGCATTCCCAATGACAGAATAATTACTGCAGACGTCATGGTGGCTCGTGAAATGTTGAGACATGGTTTCATACCCGGCAAAGGTCTAGGTGCATCTCTGCAAGGAATCATACAACCGGTATCCGTGGTCGAAAACGTGGGAACCTTCGGCTTGGGATTCAAGCCAACATCAGAGGACATCCAGCGAGCCAAGAGGAATAAGCAGAAGACATGGGTGCTCCCGAAGCCTTTTCCACGCCTTTCCCGATCTTTTGTCAGGGCCGGAGTAAGAGGACATCCGACGACCAAGGTTCCCAGTCCTATGGTTAGGCCAGACGAAGAGTTCTTAAGAAAGTTCGAGGACCTATTCGCAGATGTATGCATGCTAGAGGATGGCGAAGGATCCAGCCATGCCGAGATACAGTTTGTGGGATCGAAAGCAAAATTGAATAATTGGAAGGCTACTCCTCTCCCTGTTCGGAAGGAGTCTTGGTAGTTTGTTTTGGATTGTTTTCTTTCGAAATTTCGTGTTGGGGTTGTCCCCGGAGTAAAATCCGTTTGTTTTAGTTCATTTTGATTTGAGTTTGCAAGTTTGTTTTTCCTTGTACTGTTCCCATTAATGAAATTTTGTTCCCTTCGTGTCTAATTTTGTTTATTTTCCTTCTTTTTACTTTTCTGAACAGCTTTCTTTCAACTGATCTTAATGATATGGCGTGCTTAAAGATTAATCAACCCGGTCTAGAAAGTCAATCGGGTTTGGAAATAATAACGCATGAAATAAGAAGTGACGAGAGTGAATCGGAATACGACGATGATGAAGCCGTAGAAGAAATCGGTGAAGAATTAAGTCACTTCGAGGAAAAACCCAAACCAAATTTAAATGATACTGAGGCAGTTAATCTGGGGAACGCGGATGACGTCAAAGAAACCAGAATAAGTGTCCATATTGAACCCAACCTAAGAGAAGAGTTGATCAAAACACTCATGGAGTTTAAAGACATTTTCGCATGGTCGTACGACGACATGCCAGGACTCAGCACTGATCTAGTGGTTCATAAATTACCCACTGATCCGGCATATCCTCCCGTCAAGCAAAAACTACGGAAATTCAAGACGGAGATGAGTGTAAAGATCAAAGAGGAAGTAACCAAGCAGTTGCAGGCGAAAGTCATTCGTGTCACTCGATACCCTGAATGGTTGGCTAACGTAGTACCGGTGCCAAAGAAAGACGGAAAGATCAGAGTATGCGTGGACTACCGCAATCTCAACAAGGCGAGTCCTAAGGATAATTTCCCGCTTCCCAATATCCATATCCTGATTGATAATTGCGCCGGACGCGAAATTGGATCCTTTGTGGACTGTTATGCGGGATATCATCAGATCTTGATGGATGAAGAGGACGCAGAAAAGACGGCTTTTATCACGCCGTGGGGGACTTATTGCTACCGAGTGATGCCGTTTGGTTTGAAGAATGCAGGGGCAACATACATGAGGGCGATGACTACGGTATTCCATGACATGATACACAAGGAAATTGAAGTGTACGTGGATGATGTGATCATAAAATCTAGATGTCGAGAAGACCACGTTGCCGACCTCAGGAAGTTCTTTCAAAGACTTCGAAGATATGACATCAAGCTCAATCCGGCCAAATGCGCATTCGGAGTTCCATCAGGAAAGTTGCTAGGATTCATCGTCAGCCGACGGGGCATTGAGTTGGACCCATCCAAAATCAAGTCAATCCAAGAGTTACCCCCGCCAAGGAACAAAACAGAGGTAATGAGTTTGTTGGGAAGATTAAATTACATCAGTAGGTTTATTGCTCAACTTACAGCAACCTGTGAACCCAGATTCCGTCCGTTGAAGAAAGATGCTGCGATAGAATGGACGACAGAATGTCAGGAAGCGTTTGACCAAATCAAAGGGTATCCGTCAAACCCACCCGTACTAGTTCCGCCTGAACCGGGTAGACCCCTGATTCTTTATCTAACGGTTTTGGAGAATTCGTTCGGCTGCGTACTGGGGCAGCATGATCTTACCGGCAGGAAGGAACGGGCCATTTACTACCTCAGTAAGAAATTCACGGTCCACGAGGTTAAGTACACTCATTTGGAAAAGACATGTTGTGCCTTGACTTGGGTAGCCCAAAAGTTGAAACATTATTTGTCTTCTTACACCACTTACCTCATTTCGCGTTTGGATCCGTTGAAGTATATTTTCCAGAAACCTATGCCTACAGGGAGGTTAGCAAAATGGCAAATATTACTTACCGAGTTCGACATCATATATGTGACAAGGACGGCTATGAAAGCTCAAGCCCTAGCCGATCACTTAGCTGAGAATCCTGTCGATGACGGATACGAACCTTTGAGGACGTATTTTCCGGACGAAGAAGTATTGCAAATTGATGGGTTGGAATTAACCAAGGATCCAGGGTGGAAGCTTTTCTTCGACGGAGCGGCGAACGCAAAAGGAGTCGGAGTAGGGGCTGTGCTTATCTCTGAAACAGGACATCATTATCCTGTTACTGCTCAACTGCGTTTTCATTATACCAATAATATGGCTGAGTACGAGGCATGTATCTTGGGGTTGTGATTAGCGGTGGACATGGATGTACAGGACGTCTTGGTCTTGGGGGACTCGGACCTTCTGGTACATCAGATTCAGGGAGAATGGGAAACCAGAGATTTAAAGCTTATCCCGTATCGTCAATGCTTGCATGATCTAACCAAACATTTTCGATCGGTAGAATTTAGACATATCCCAAGGATGCATAACGAGGTTGCCGACGCTTTGGCTACTTTGGCGTCAATGCTACATCACCCGGACAAGGTTCATGTCGATCCATTACATATTCAGGTTCGGAATCAACATGCTTATTGTAATATGATAGAAGAAGAGATGGATGGTGAGCCATGGTTTCATGATGTCAAAGAGTACCTCGGGTTAGGAATATACCCAGAGCAGGCAACTGGAGATCAAAAGAGAGCTATTCGACGATTGGCAAACGGATTTTTCCTTAGTGGAGGGGTGCTGTACAAAAGAACCCCAGACTTGGGATTGTTAAGATGCATAGATGCAAGTCAAGCCACAACAGTGATGACAGATATACACTCGGGAGTTTGTGGACCACACGTGAGCGGGTATGTATTGGCAAAGAAGATTCTTCGAGCAGGATATTACTGGCTCACTATGGAGCGTGATTGTATAAGTTTCGTGCGAAGATGCCATCGGTGTCAGATACACGGAGATTTGATTCATTCTCCACCGACCGAATTGCATACAATGTCGGCACCATGGCCGTTTGTTGCGTGGGGTATGGATGTTATCGGACCTATAGAACCTGCGGCTTCTAATGGTCATAGGTTCATTCTGGTAACGATCGATTATTTTACCAAGTGGGTGGAGGCCAAAACCTTCAAATCAGTGACCAAGAAGGCGGTGGTGGACTTCGTACATTCCCACATCATCTGCAGGTTTGGAATTCCAAAGATAATCATCACGGATAACGGTGCCAATCTTAACAGCGGATTGATGAAGGAGGTATGTCAACAGTTCAAGATTACACACCGAAATTCCACACCATATCGTCCCAAAGCAAATGGTGCGGTTGAGGCAGCAAACAAGAATATAAAGAAGATATTGAGGAAGATGGTAGAAGGGTCCAGGCAATGGCATGAAAAGTTACCATTCGCACTGCTAGGTTATCGCACTACCGTCCGGACTTCGGTAGGTGCAACTCCTTACTTGTTGGTGTACGGAACTGAAGCAGTGATACCAGCAGAAGTTGAAATCCCATCCCTCCGAATTGTCGCTGAAGCTAAGATTGACGACGATGAGTGGGTCAAAACCCGATTGGAGCAATTGAGTTTGATCGATGAAAAGAGATTGACAGCAGTATGTCATGGCCAATTGTATCAAAAGAGAATGGCAAGAGCATATAACAAGAAGGTACGTCCCAGGAAATTTGAAGTGGGACAGCATGTGTTGAAGAGAGTTCTACCACATCAGGCCGAAGCAAAAGGCAAGTTCGCTCCAAATTGGCAGGGACCATTTGTTGTGACTAGGGTATTATCCAACGGCGCGCTATGTCTAACTGATATTGAGGGAAGATGCACTGATATGGCTATCAATTCTGATGCAGTCAAGAGATATTATGTGTAATTCTTTAATGTAGTTGTCGGCGTTTGGTTTCATTTGTGTGTATTTTGGCATTTTTCGGAGAATAAAATGACAGAGGCAATTTTTCTACTACCCAAACACTTTAACCCTTGTTTCCCCTTTTGAGCCTTAACTATCCCTTCATATACCCTCTTTCGGAATCATCAAGGAAAATGTGTAACAAAAATAGAAAAAGAAACAAAGAAAGGATACAAGAAAAAGTGAATTACGTTTGACCTGATTCCTCAAGAAGGATACGTAGGCGCCACACGGCTCGGTCATAATAAAGTAAAAATCAAAGGTTCCCCAAGCAACAAAACTGGGGCAGAAGTCATTGTTTCGTTTGAAAGATAGTGTGGATTCCGAAAGTTGTAATGAGCTAACCGTTGAGGTTAAACCCCTTTTCTTTAGCCTCACGCGTAGAAACCACATTAAGAACCAAAAAGACCTCTCGATCAGTATTTGAGAAATGCCAAGTCATGCGAATGAAATTACGAATGACACTTCAATCCTCGACTGAATTTAGGACTTACAAGCTGAAAAGGGATGGCCCCTTTAGAGGAAATTCTATGGATAATACCCCAGCCCACCGCAGGGAAAGAAAGCAAAATGAGAGAGCCTTAACGGTGAAAACCCTCGCGGGCACCTTGAGGCGAAGAAAGCTGAGAGAAATAAAATGAGAGAGTCTTACGGTGAAAACCTTTACGGGCACCCTAAGGCGACGGGAGGTCGAGAGAAATGAGAGAATCTCATTAGTGAAAACCCTTTGAAGGGCACTATGAGGTGACAAGGCGAGATGGTTACAAGGTGTCTGCATGAGACAAGGTTTGGACATTCGTTTACTCCTAGCAAAACGCGGCCATCAAAAAGTGATTGACATGAATAGACCGGGTAGATTAATCTCAAAGGCGCGGCATAACCATGGGATCAGTCACACATTCAGATAAGTTTTTCCCATTTTTGAGTTCAGAAAAGTTTTCCCTTTCTTTTGTCATTCGCGGTCAGCATTCTTTATCTATCATTTTTCTTTTCTTTCGTTTTCGAAAATTGACTTTTTAAAGCTTACTACCAAGTCTTCCAAAGCGGTACAATGAAGATGAATAGGCGTGGAACGAGGCAATAAGGCAAAAGTCGTTCCGATATTAAGATTGGAACGACAGGTTGATTGGAAGGTTCACAAGAATTGTGGAGTACGATGGACACATATTACACATCCGGAAGATGATTTCTCACAACAGATCATCGACTAAAAGGGTCGGACCAAACTGAAGGTTGGAATAAAAGGGAGAGATGAGAGACCATCTGTAGAAAGAGCACCATCCCCAGCAAGTGTCAACGTCGTCCCCAAAAGTTCGAGGAGGCCAATCAGCTGAAAGAGAAAAGGAAAATGGCCCCCAACAATTGGCACGGCCACTCACTGCGTTTTGAAACTAACAATTTTTCTTTGATTTAAAGCAGGAAAAGAGGGTTCGTCGGCGGAAAAGCATGCCACGTAGAAGGTCATCAAACTGGGGCAGAAAATTTTCTCCCATTGCGAAAATTTTCTTGGAAGCAAATACCCGGTGGATAAGGATAGAAAACAACACGAGATTTCGGGAAATACCAGTTCCGAGCAGAATAGTTTTGAGAGAGGCCAGACAACATGAGGGGGTGATCTTTGAGCCTGGTATCATCCCCAGCAGTTGTTGGGAAAATGAAACACTAAATTCGAGATTCCCCCAGCAGCATTATATCCCATAAGTTTTTCAAGAAAGCAAAAGCGTGAGTACCGGAGGAGGCCCGGGAAGAAGGAAAGGGAAAAGGCATCCCCCGCCAGCTAACGACATTTCAACCCCCGGCAAGTCCGAGAGAGAACGAAGGGTGAAGGAAATAGAAAAAGATGAAGCAAAGAATACTTCCCCAGCAGCATCATCCCCGGCAGCCAAAAGAAAAGTAACACGACCTCGTGGGAAAGAAATTCCAAGACAAGGTAATTCAGAATAAAAGGGTAGCCCAAGAGACGATGCAGGAAGAAGAAAATGGTACAGGAAACGAAGGAAGGCGATAAGTTTGAAGTTGTAGTTGAAGTCGGGGAGCCCGCCCGAAGAATGGAGTGGCGATTTTATTTTGAAGTTATAGTTGAAGTCAGGGAGCCCGCCTGAAGAATGGAGTGGCGATTTTACTTTAAAGTTGTAGTTGAAGTCAGGAAGCCCGCCTGAAGAATGGAGTGGCGATTTCATGATGAAGTTGTAGTCGAAGTCAGGGAGCCCGCCTGAAGAATGGAGTGGCGATTTTATGTTGAAGTTGTAGTTGAAGTCAGGGAGCCCGCCTGAAGAATGGAGTGGCGATTTTACTTTAAAGTTGTAGTTGAAGTCAGGAAGCCCGCCTGAAGAATGGAGTGGCGATTTTATGTTGAAGTTGTAGTTGAAGTCAGGGAGCCCGCCTGAAGAATGGAGTGGCGATTTTACTTTGAAGTTGTAGTTGAAGTCAGGGAGCCCGCCTGAAGAATGGAGTGGCGATTTTACTTTAAAGTTGTAGTTGAAGTCAGGGAGCCCGCCTGAAGAATGGAGTGGCGATTTTACTTTAAAGTTGTAGTTGAAGTCAGGAAGCCCGCCTGAAGAATGGAGTGGCGATTTTATGATGAAGTTGTAGTCGAAGTCAGGGAGCCCGCCTGAAGAATGGAGTGGCGATTTTATGTTGAAGTTGTAGTTGAAGTCAGGGAGCCCGCCTGAAGAATGGAGTGGCGATTTTACTTTAAAGTTGTAGTTGAAGTCAGGAAGCCCGCCTGAAGAATGGAGTGGCGATTTTATGTTGAAGTTGTAGTTGAAGTCAGGGAGCCCGCCTGAAGAATGGAGTGGCGATTCTATTTTGAAGTTGTAGTTGAAGTCAGGGAGCCCGCCTGAAGAATGGAGTAGCGATTTTATTTTTAAGTTATAGTTGAAGTCAGGGAGCCCGCCTGAAGAATGGCGTGGCGATTTATTTTTGAATTTGGTTGAGGAAAGCGGTTGAGTGCAACGGAAATCCCCAGCGTGAATCCAAGTTCATAATCAGAAGGAAGGCAACATAGGAACATGACAAGATCAAGTGGAAAGGATGAATAAGAATTTGCAACATTGTAACTTAGTCTAGCTTCTTATTTTTGTTTAGCACGGTGTAATAAGGAGATCAGTTAAGCAGTAGCAACAGCGACAACAGCAGTAACAGCAAGATCACAGCAGTCATGGTAGTCCCAGCTACCAAAACTTCCCGAACTACATTGACTCGATTCCCTTTTGGCCAAGGATATGTAGGAGACCTATTTTAAGCAAAGGCTCGGTCAAGATCTTTTTAGAAATGCTTCACACGGAGTGCTCGAATAGGCAAAAATCGCTCGTATCCGCTCACTTATCTTTGCACGAAAACTCTTCATGTTTACGCGCAAAGAGGGGCAGCTGTGAGCACGTGATTTTTGCCCTACATGAGAATTACTCCCATAAAATAATCTTTTCATGGTGTGCTCTTTTTAGATTTTTTCGTGACATTTTTGATAATTGTTTGTATTTATCTAAGCATGTTTGTTTGTTTAAATTAAGAAAAATACAAAATATGTTGTGTTTACATTCTTAGGAGTTAATTTACAATTGAAAGTAATCAAAATTATTTGACAAAATGGAAAATCACAAAAATATGTATTGTTTGTATTTAATGTCCCAATTGGTTGATTTATATTTAATTGATGTTTAAATTGAGTGTGTTAATTGTTAATATAACTTAATTAGTATTTCTTATAATTTAATTAATTTTATAGTGTAATTTTTGTTTTAATTAGAAAATTAAATTAAAGAGATAAGGAAAACAAAATCAAATGAAAAGAAGAGGAATTAAATCGGATTGGGCCACTTTCTAATTAAACCCCACGCCCAAAAAGCTAAAATAACCCCAGTCCAATTCCATCACGCCCGGACCGACCCAACCCCTAAATTAACCAAACGACACCGTTTTATTTAGAGGATTGATCTTGGCCGTTGGATTCTTATCATCCAACGGCTGAAATTAACGGCTTCATTTTAATTACCCAAAATACCCAAGAACCCCAATACCCCCATACCCATTTTCATTCTCTCCCAGACCCTTTCTCGTCTCTCTCAGAGATGATAAAACGCCGCCGCCACCCACCGTGTCCCGCCCCACCGGAAATCGCCTCACGGCGGTTCCGGTGGTCCAAACCGTCCCAAATTAACACCCCAAAACCCTTTAACCTTCCTCTTTCCAAATCCATTAACAGTTTGGTTCAAATCCTTCCCCTTCATCTCGAATCTTCATTTGAAGATTCGAGTAAAACTTGAACTCACTCCGATCGAGCCCAAAATTTTACCCTAGCACCTCCAGACCACCCTCACACCCAAACCACCTTTGGTTTTGTTCGAATCCGACCGGAAACCCAAAATCCCAAAGCGGCCATATGAACCCTAGATTTCAAAATTAGGGTCTTCGTTTAAATTCGAGAGAAATTGAAGCCTAATAGAATTTAATTGGGATGTTTTCATTTGAAAACATCTCAATTAAAGTCCGTTAGACTCCAAATTCAAGTCCAAGCTCAAAACGGCCCGGTTTCTGCTTTGATTTTGATTTCTTTCGAGGTAATCTCCTTTTTCTTATTTATTTTAATTAGGTATTTGTTGTTTGTGTATATGTTTAGTTCAACTCGTTTGATTTTCTTCTCATTCCTTTTGGCCGTCCCTATTTGTCACTTCTTCTCAAGGACCTTTTATTTGGTCAATTACTCTTCTATATCGTTTGTTTGATTGCATGTGTGGTCAAATGCGTATTCGCTTCGATTAGCGTCGTCGAATACTTAGTTTCATTTTGGCCGAGATTTTTAGAATCACTGTCTTGCCGATTAATTTGTTATCCATGTTATGTGTTATAGTTAATTGAATGTCGTCGTCTAATCTCGTAAAATTTGTTTGAAATTCCGGACAGTGATTAGCATTGTTGAAGTGAGTTTAGGTTTGTTTGATTTGAAACTGAAATAGATTTTAAGATTAGGAGTTAATTGGATATAAGTGTTAGGACTGGATTAAGGCTAGTTGTTTAATCACCTGCCCATAAGACAGCCTAGTGGAGCCTGCTGTCACAGCAGGGCACTCCACCAGGTTTGCACTTCACATTTTAATTAATTAAAGCCCACACTTAAACAAAACTTAGTGGTTAAAAACAGAGAAGGTAATGGGCTGGCAGAGAGGGGATGGGCAAGGGTTTTTAATGGGATTTTCTGACCATCCAGGTTAAAAGGGTTGGCTATAAGAAAGATATAGACAGATGGATACAGGGGGGGCTTAGGGAGTGATAGAGAGCATTTTGGAGAACTACTCTAGAAAATACAGTGAGAGAGAGATTGAAAATAACTACTGTTCCATTGAACTTAGTTTTTCCTTTGGATTTCTGATATTTTATAAGTCTGTCTTTGAAGTTTTCTGTGGATTCGATCTGGTATTCAAAAAAACATACATATAGGAGAGTTGAGGGAATTTACAGGGAGAGTTTTAAAACATTGAAGAGGATATAAATCTTAGACAGAGGATAGGCATACATTTCTTGGAGAGAAAACAGAGTGAGAGTGTTGAGTATTTAAGTTCAAACACAGTGGAATATCAGGAAAGCTAGTGTTCTCTTACACCTGTGTTCGATTTGGTTTACTGGGATTTCAATTGATCCTTCTTGGTTTGCCATTAGATTCCTGGTTACTGTTTCGTTGGTTTCTTGTCTGGAGTTTATACGGATTTCTTGCATCTATTTCTGGGTCGACTGTTCTGCTGGTCGTGGGTTTTCTTTACTGGTTGTTGCTGCTTTGGTTTGTTGTGGTTGTTGTTGTTGATCTGTTAGCTGCCAATTGCTAGGAGTTATCACTAACTCACCTCCATATTTTTGATTTTGAAACTCCAGGTATGTGTTTTCGAGACTGGCTTGGTGTAACTTCAAATTGAAATGCTGAATTGGAAACTGTTCAACCGTTGGCCTGTTGAACGGCATGTTCAAATATGATATTAGAATATACATTAGGAGATATGTACATGTCTATTCTTACCTCACATCTGTACTTATATTATGCTAGAAATTGGACTGTTTTTTTTTTTGGAATACTAAACTAAGTAGATAGCTTACGAATGTTATATCTAGAAGTGTTGATCTAAAAATGCAAAGCCATGTTGCTAATGTTGGCTCAAGCCAGTGAAGTAGGAGATATGCATAAACTAGAAACCAATCCAGGTTCCTTTCAAGATAAAATTAGAAGCAAAGTTGAAGCATGTTAATATAAATCATACATTATCCGGAATGGCTTGAAACTTAGGAATTGGAAAGGGTTAGTTTATTCAACCATAAGTATTTGGGCCTCTCATTCATATTAAATCATGTTCTCTTCGAATGCTAACTTCAACAACTCGAATTACGTGGCGTAAGCATAAGTCACTTAGAGGACGATTAGCTTATGATTATGTTGTTCAAATCGTGCTTCTTGATTAGCAAATAAATAAATAAAATGAAGAGGACTTTAAACTTGAATGCGAATAATCAACATGAGTAAGTGAATGCGGGTTTTTCTTTGCTAATAAGGTTGTTCACGGATTAATCAATTAGGACCTTTCTCTTTATTCTATTTTTTTTTCTTTCTTTTCTTAGAGACAAGAATCAAATAGAAAAAATCATAGCCATGTTAGGATCAGCCCTTAATAAATAATAATGAGATGAGCCTCGCCAAACAAAACTACCCAAATTGCGGGGCCCTCAAATAATTGTCATGAGAACTTAGACTCGGAAGGACTGTTTAGCGAATTTTACGGTATCTTCCCAAAGTTAAACAGACGATAGACTCTTTAGGCACGATTTGAAATAAAATTACTTTCCTAAATACGGGTGCGCATTTATGTGACCCAAATCTTACTCTCGGCGAAACTGAAATACATTAAAGTCGCAGGCGTACCGGTTGCGGTGCGGCTCGAAATGTGTTTTCGTGACGTCGCAATTCTTCTAAGAATTAAAGCGGAATATAAGAGCACACAAATAAAAATATATAAAGAAATCAGATAGAAACAAAAATTGCAGTTGAGCGACCGTGCTAAAACCACGGAATCCGGGAGTGCCTAACACCTTCTCCCGGGTTAACAGAATTCCTTATCCAGGTTTCTAGTTTCGCAGACTATATTATAGAGTCATAAATTTCCTCGGTTCGGGATCAAACCGGTGACTTGGGACACCATTATTTTCCCAAGTGGCGACTCTTAATTAAATAAATTGATCTCGTTTCGATTGTCCTTTAATTGGAAAAACTCCCTCGCGCTCTCGCGGGTGCGGAAAAAGGAGGTGTGACACCTCGAGACGCAAGGATCGAGATAACCTACGAGTGGAACCTCAATCCGGAATGAAGAAAAGAAGGAAAAATCGAAAGGAAACAAGTTCAAATGTTGGAGTAAACAGAAGCGCGGATTGCACCGAATCTGATTGAAGTCACGAGTTCCGCCAATTCCATTTCACTCAGTTTTACAAATATAAACGAGCACGTACAGCTTGTTGAGCATCAAGATTCAGATCGAGGTCTACAGCAAAATAAGCTAAGATTCAAGATCAAGTTTTCAAGAGAATCATAGATAGGAATCTTGTAACTCATAGTTTGATAGCATAGCTAGTTCAGCTTTAACGTCCGAACGACTTCGTATTTGTCACGTTCCATCGAGCCGTTAGATCACATCGGTTTCAACGGCCCGGATCAACTGATCCCCAACCCGTCTCCTCCGACCCGTGACCCGTCCTCCACGCCCGAACCGCCCCGTCGTCTCCTTTAATCTGAGCCGTTGGACCCCTTCATCCAACGGCCCGGATTAATCATCTAATTTCTAACCAAGCAAAGACCCCCCCCCCAAACCCTTTGTCACACTAAACATTTCCCAAAAGCCCCTCCCCATCATCTCTGAGAGACAAACCAAACACCCCCAAGAACCCTAACGCCGCCCCCTATCTCCTAGCCTGAAAAGCTGGCGGCGACGACGTCGGTAACTCCCAAACTAACACCACTAAACCACCCTAACTCCCCCTCTCCAAAGCCACACTCCGTTAACCTCGAATCACCCTGGGCCGCTTCGAATCTTCATTTGAAGATTCGAGCAAAGTATGAACCCTCTCCAATCAAGTCCAAACTCACCCCAAACACTCCCATGACCTTCCTAATCTCCACACCACCATTGGTCCGGCTCGAATCCGACCGAAATTAGTCGAACCCCAAATGGAGCCCTCAAGAACCCTAGAATTAAAAACTAGGTATTTCGTCCAATTGAAAGAATTTGAAGTTAATAGACTTTAATTGGTATGTTTTCGTTTGAAAACATTTCAATTAAAGTCCATTCGACTTCAAAAAAAATGCAATTTCAAGTCCATTTGAGCCCGGGTCTGTTCGATTTCGGATTCTCTTCTTAAGGTATTTCATTTTTCTCCTTCTGTTTTATTGTTGTGCTCATTGTTTGGTTTGGTCGTTCGTTTGTTTTTGTTTTGTGTTTAATTTTTAATCGTCTCTGCTTCTACTCCGTAAGACCTTTATTTGGTCATTCTTATTTTGGTCGTCTGTTCGAATATATTAAGTTATAGAAATACGAATTGGTTTTGATCGATACTGTCAAGTAGCTAAATTCTGCATTTTTGTGTTTTGTTTGCCAGAGCATTTCGAATCACTGATTCAATGATTGATTGTTGTTACTTATATGTGTTATATGTTGTGATCGATTCAACGAATGTCGTCGAATAGTTAGTTTCGCAATTCTTTTGTTTTTGCCGAGACTTGTTGAAATCATTGGTTCGTCGATTGACTGTTATCAATTCTACGTATTGTAATCGATTAATCAAATATCGTCGATTAATTCTGTGGGTTCGTTTTGTTAGAACATTGGACCTTGATTAGCTGTTAACTGTTTGTAGTGTCACTGTTGGTTTATAGCTGTTGAATTATAGTTGTTAACTATATGTAACTTCACTATTGGTTCATAGTTGTTGTTTTGGTAGCTGTAATTGTTATGATTCCCTGTGGGTCTGAGTTTTGGACTTTGTTTATTTCAAATTAGAAAGTCCGATTGGATATAGCTGTTCAATTCTGAGTTAGAAAGAAAAAACCAACAGCTAGGTGTGAGGCACATGTTCTAGTAGTGGAACCTGCTGGACAGCAGGTATCCCACATACTTTCTGCACTTAGGAATTTTTAAAAGCCATGCTTAGACAACTGAAAAGTGGAAAAAGGAGAATAACATGGGCTGGACAGAATCTGAAACAATTAAAAATAGGCTGTTAATTTGGGTCTTTAAGGCTATAAAAAGACAGACCTGGACACAGCACAAATGAGAACCTCCAGAAAAGAAAAAAAAGAGATTTGGAGGAGAAAAAGAATAGCTTCTTTCAGTCATTCACATCCTTGAAAGAACTAAGCTTTTCTTTTTCATATACATATTCTAAAACAGAGATTCAAAAACAGATTTGAGACAGAGATTTAAATGAGATTTTGAGTCTTTGAAGGGAGAAAAGAAAGTTTGAGAGTTCAAACCAAATCCTAAGAGTTACTTTTGTTTCTGTCAGAACTTGAAAACACTTGAGAGATACCAGTGTGTTGAACTATAGAACTTACTGTTCCATTGAAAAGTACTGTTACATTAAGTTACTGTTAAAACTTGAGTTTTGGTACTGTTTTGGGGCTGATCTCTTGATCTTACTTGGTTTTCAAACCTTTCTGAGTTTTGAACTTGATTTGAAATTGTTGTTGCGAACTGTTATCGATTGCTGAAGTTGTTGCTGTTGCTGACCTCTCCTTTCTCTATTTCAATTCAAATTCCAGGTATTTCATCCTCTCTAATGCCTTGAAGTTTCACTCGATGTATCTGAATGATTTCGGAATCAATTGAAGAAGCACTGCTATCATCTAAATTTGCCTTTGTATTTCATATTTTGTTTTAAACTACAGTCATAGATTTCCAATACACATCAGTCTCAATTAGAAATTCCGGAACTTGTTTTAGTAATTAGATTAAAGGAACTTTGGATTATTGATTAGTAATTTTCAGAATTGGATTCGACCTTTTGATATACGTTTGCTAGTTGTATAATGTATTTGTACGGATGGGACTGTTACATATTTTGATTTAAATCATAGATTGTTTAAATGAGTCCATGTTTCTTGTAGCATGTATATTTTGGCCTTAGTATTAAGTTTGAATGTTGTTCAAAGTGATGATGTTTGAAGTTTTAGGTAAAAACCGTGGAGTTCCTAGTACATATATTCATATTGAATAGTTAAAACTAGTTTTGAAATTTAACAGTTGGGCTTTCTTTGTTTATTTTGGGTCTTTGCTAATCAATTATTCTATTTAGCCAGTTATGGGTAAACAGATATTCCCGATCTAACTAATAAATGAGGTATTAAAATTTATGCTCATACGTTGTTAAAAGACTTATTCGAATTAGATGCATTCCCGATTATTTAGTAGCAAATCTTATCTAAAAATGGAATCGTTTTCACGCATCGATGCTTTTGCATGATTTAATCGAGAAATAATTTCAATAAACATGTACACCAACCAAAGTATTGTCAAAGTTAATATTTTCGTTTTACTTAGAATTAGACTCTCGTTTAAAGGTTTGAATGTATAGTTTTATTTTAACAAAAGTGGTCTAGTCTATTAAAAGCATATAGGATAACATATATAAAAATCAGATATCTTTAGCCATTTATAATAATTGAAGCGACCGTGCTAGAACCACGGGATCCGGGGGTGCCTAACACCTTCCCTCAGGGTCAACAGAATTCCTTACTTAAAATTTCTGGTTCGCAGACTTCATTTGGAAAGTCGAAAATTTCCTCGATCCGGGATTTAAATAAATCGGTGACTTGGGACACCTTAATTTATTCCAAGTGGCGACTCTGAAATAAATAGAATAATCATGTTTTGAATATTGTCACTTAAATTGGAAAAACTCTCTTGTGCTTCTACCCTCCGGGGTGGGGCGCGCCAAAAGGAGGTGTGACACCAGTCGTGAAGCATAGCTCAATTCACGTGCTACTAGCATTGGTTGCACAATTTGACTTGGAGCTTCAACAGCTTGATGTCAAAACTTCTTTCTTACACGATGATCTAAAAGAGGGAATCTATATGGATCAACCTGAAGGTTTCCTAGCTGAGGAAAAAGAAGATCACGTATGCCAACTAAAGAAGTCTTTGTATGGTTTGAAGCAATCCCCTAGACAGTGGTACAAGAGGTTTGATGCATTCATGACTACACATGAATTATCAAGAAGTGCATTTGATAACTGTGTGTATCACAAGAAGATGTCTAGTAACTCAATGATTTATTTACTGTTGTATGTTGATGATATGCTTATTGCTGCTAACAACATTACAGAGATAAATGCTTTGAAGAAACTATTGAGTAAAGAATTTGACATGAAGGATTTAGGAGCTGCAAAGAAAATCCTTGGTATGGAGATTTCAAGAGAAGACGGTGTTGTACATCTTTCTCAGAAGAGGTATATTGAAAGGATTCTCGAGAGATTCAATATGCATGCGTGCAAGCCTGTAAGTACACCATTAGCTCCTCATTTTAAACTTTCAGAGTTACAAATGCCTCAGTCCGAGGAGAAGTTGGAGCATATGTCAAAGATTCCTTATGCCAGTGCAGTTGGTAGCATTATGTATGCTATGGTATGCACACATCCAGATATTGCTCAATCTGTAAGTGTGGTAAGTGTATACATGTCCAGCCCAGGAAAGAGGCATTAGGAAGCTGTCAAGTGGATATTGAGATATCTCAAAGGAGCTTCTGATGTTGGTCTCACCTTTCGAAAAAGGGGTGGAGGTATTTCAATTCTCGGTTATGTGGATTCCGACTATGCAGGAGATCTGGACAGAAGAAGGTCCACAACTGGATACATCTTTACCCTCGTTGGCAGTGCCGTTAGTTGGAAGTGGACTCTGCAGTCGATTGTCTCTTTGTCTACGACAGAAGCAGAATACATGGCAGCAGCAGAGGCGGTGAAGGAAGCTATCTGGTTAGAAGTTTTAGTAGCGGAATTGAGTTTGGTTCAGCTGGAATCAACTCTTAGATGTGATAGTCAGAGTGCTATTCATCTAATAAAAAATCAAAGATTTCATGAGCACACTAAACACATTGATGTCACGTTTCATTTCTTTCGAGATGTTGTTGAAGAGGGAACTATCAAAGTCGTGAAGATTATCACAGACGATAATGCTGCAGATATGTTGACCAAGATAGTCCCGCTCGCTAAGTTTGCACACTGCAAAGACTTGGCGGGGGTGTGCATCAACCGATGCAACTCCGAAGAGAACAGTTGTTAGGTGGAGGTGGTATGTTCAACCATGGTTTGATTCTTCTTGTTTCTTACAACGGGATTGCCTAGTAAGCTTAGAAGTTTTGGCCAGAATTGTTCACACGCACGCTCGAAACACAAACCAAGGTGGAGATTGAAAATGTTGGTTTATGTTTAGTCAACAATGGCATGCTGAAAATGTTGGTTTAGGTTTAGTCAATAATGACATGTCAATTGAAAGAGTTGGTGGAAAGAGTTGGCATGAATGCTAGGAGGAATCTTCCTCCTTTGATGTCACCCATGACATCAAGAAGAGGTAGTTTGATGTCACCAATGACATCAAGAGGAGGTCCTTACCCCTATAAATAGATGCACTCTTTCATATGTAGAAATCATCCCAAAAACAATACAATATATTGTTGTGAGTAGAGAGTTAAGAGAGAAATTCTCTTAAGTATAATTCGGAAATCTCCCCTTCCTTTGTAAATAATAGAAATGCAATTGTTCTCTGGTGGACGTAGGATTATTTTGATCCGAACTACGTTAAATCTTGTGTTCTTTCTTTTACGTTTCCGCTAACACATTTTATCCTCCGGGATAGGTGTGTAAAAAAGGAGGTGTGACAGTTGTGGCGACTCTACTGGAGATGCACAAACCCAGAACCACTGGTTCAGGGTTTAAGAATTCGAGCTTAGAATAATTATTATATCTGGCTTTATCTGATTTTCCTACATATTTCATGCTAAATGTGCTAAATATTTTACCGCTTTGATATTATTTGGACTGTAAATATAAACTGTGACAAAACATTTTCTCTTCTCACCTCTGGGGATGTGCGTACTGGTTAAGACTCCCTATTCTTTTAGTGTCATACCTGAAATAAGAAAGGGCTCGGACAAGTTACAAAGTCGGACGATCTTGCAGGTCCCCGGTACGTAGCCCCCTCCCGACTCGAGTTGTCCGCTCGGGTACACTGTCTAAAACACATACCCAGGTTTTGAACTTAGAATAATTCAACCTTATACCGGATCCCTAGTAGGAACACTTATTTGCATCATGTTGCATTTGACTTAGGGAACTCAACAGAGGGGTTGGGTCCGTCTAGGACATGTAACCTGAAATGAAGAAGACCATCCTCCTGCATCCTGTTTATTTTATGCATTTATTTGCTTCAGACTTGCATGCTGACCGGCTTATGAAAATCGATAATATTGGAAAATGAAAAAAAAGGAAGAAAAAAAAAAGATAAAATAGCAGTGTAGATAGATAACTACTTCTTTTTTTTAAAAAAAAATGCTCAAGTAGTGTCAAAACTTTGCCGGATTTTTGAAAAAAAAATTGTTTTTACAGTTTATTTTGTTTGCCAATAAAAATGATAAGTTTTATTTTTAAAATAATTTGTTTTATTCGCCAAATAAAAAAAATGAAGAGATTTATTTTTCAAAATAATTAGTATTACTTTTCACTGAAAAAAAAATATATATTTTCAAAAAAAATAGTTTGCTTTATCTTCCAATTTAAAAAAAAAATGTTTGTGATTTTGTTTTCAAAAATAGTTTTTTTGTTTGTCAATAAAATGGAAAAATAGTTTATTTTCTTTTCCAATAAAAAAATAAAAAAATTAAATTAAATTAAAAAAAATATTTTTTGTGTGCAGATATAGTTTGTTTTATTTGAGCAGAATTATGCTAGTTTGATTCTCACCGAATGTGAGATACGTAAGCAACCCTCATCGGGTCCAACATCCCCTTTGCAAAAATAGCCAAAAAATATCAAAATTAATTTTCGTCGTAATTTAATCGGGTGATGTCGTTTTCAAAAAATAGTTGAATGTTCCTGAATGGGACACCGGAAGGCTGACTTTGCATAAACGGTCACTTTTGATCATATTTTTAGAGTTTTTGGTCTATTGACCCATACAGCCTTAAAATCTTCGTCCCGAGGCGCTGAAAGGCCGTGTTTGCAATATCGGGTTTTCTATTTATCAAAAAATATTATATATATATATATATATATATATATATATATATATATATATATATATACGGAAAAACGAAAAAGAGTCATAAATAAATCTGGTGATGCTGTTTTTGTCAAAAATAGCTGAATGTTCCCGAATGGAACGCCGGAAGGCTGATTTTGTATAAACAGCCACTTTGGGTCATTTTTTAGATTTTGACCGATTGACCCACACAACCTTAAAATCTTCGCCCCGAGGCGCTGGAATGTCGTGTTTGCAAAATCAGGTCTTTTCATTCTAACTAAAAATAAATAAATAAATAAGAAAAAAAGAGTCAGTTTAATTGCGAATGTAGTTTGGATTTTTGGTGAAAATAAGTCGAGCCAGCTTCGGCAGTGTATTAAACCATTCTTGCCGAAATAACCTTAAAATATCTTTCAGTTGTCGAAAGGCTATTTTCGTAAAAGAATGGACAAGTTTGTAAAATAAACCTTCCCGGCCTCAAAATTCATGTGAAATTGAGAAGGGGCCACGTTTGCAAAAAATAGCCATTTGGTTAAAATTGGCATATAGGGGAAGGAATATGTTAGTTTGTTTTGAATTTGTAATTCTTTTGATTAGAGTATCTGTGTTGCTTGATTTTCAAGTCTGTAGGCCGTCTTTTCGTCAAAGTCTGTTAGTTTGATCAGTTTTTGAGAAGTGGTTTTGAAAAATATTTTTATTTTTTTTAATAAAAAAAATATTTAAACTAACCAAACTAAAAAAATTAGAGAGAAAATATTCAACGCAACAGGAATAAACGCATAATCCATGAATGAATACATTAATAAGTAAGATGTTTCTACCTTCAGAAATAAATTAAACTTATTGTTTTTGGTAATTCTTAAAATATAAAATAAGACCGTCCTTTGAGTAAACCTCGTCTTTTTCAACTAAAGCAACCAATAGGAATGCAACTCACGCGGCTGTTATAATACCATATTATTAATTAATTACAAAGTAATTAGCAATAATTGTGTGTGGAAGCATGCTATTTCAATTACCTACCATTAAATTTACCAATGCAATAATTCAAAGCTTGTACAGTCTTTCTTTTACATCTATCATAATTGATTTATAAACTATGTGAAGCGGGGATGATGTTATGAAAAATCGAGACTTTAAATAATACAGTTAAATCTCTCATGAATATTATTATTTTTTGTACTGAATGATTATTACCTACCACCGCGTTTAAATATTTTTTAGAAATATCACGAAGAACCGAGACTTTAAAATATAGTAGCTGCATTGTTAATTTGTTATCTTAATACAGTTCTCGGCTCTTCTTTTTTGTTATTTAATTATCTTAATTAATTATGTTGTTCAATTGTCAGATTTAAAATAAAATAAAATAAAATAAAAAGTTCAGCCCATCCATTTGATCTGCAAAACCATGTTTCGCTCTTTCACATTCATAGTATTTTTAGGGAGAAAACAAAGGAGAGAACTTCTCAAGAATATTTTACATAGGTCGATTCTCTTATTTATTCCTTTTGGTGAAATACGAAATTAATAAAAACAAAACATTAGTACAAAATGTAGTAGGTCCGTTAGAATGCAAGAGTTTCCAACACGAGCCAAACAGAAGTAACAACTAGACAGTATAGTCTCACGGGGTGGGATAACGAGCCAAACAGAAGCAACTTTCTTAGATATTGGCCCACAGGCAATGTGCTGGAGGCAATTTTATTAATAGAATTTGTCATCGTGTGCTGGTATGGACAGATAAATGAATGGAGTGTATCTGTGATCATTTAGCAAACAACAGAAGTAGTTTAACTTTTTTTTTAAAATAATGGCACTAAAGAAATCAATAATGACACTAAAGTATCCTATTTCTACCGATCACCCTAGAATTGGACTAATTTTAATTGTAAGATGAGTCCACTAATTTGTTTAAATTCAACATTTTATTAGATATTTGAGGTTGTTAAAATATTTTAATTAGTTGTCTGAATATATATTTACTCTGCAGATTTTTTGTTTATAAGTGGCTATTAAAGCTCTGCTTTAAAATATTTAGTTGTCTGAATTGTATATTTACTCTGCAGATTTTGTGTTTTTAAGTGGTTATTAAAGCTCTGCTATAAAATATTTTAGTTGTCTGAATGTTTATTTATTTTCTATTTTTAAGTGACTGTTAAAATCTTGCGATTAATATTTAGTTGTCTCATGTCTGAATGTATATTTATTCAGCCTACTGCTGCTTCATCTCTTCTTTTTTTTTTTTTTTTATTAAAAGAAAGCCAACAGTGCTACGCGTTTTTTTTTAAAATTATTACTAAATTGCTAGTGGCCAACCGATGTTTGAATTTTAGAATATAGAAAGACCATTCCCCATAATTAATGTTTTTTAACACGAGTCAATTAATTGGATTCCAATTTAGGTCCTCCATTCTATTTATTTATTTACTCTTTCTGCTTCACTTTTATTTTTTATTATAATAAAATATATTTTTAATTTTACTTGTCTATTTTGGTAAATCAAGAAAAAGATAACTTTTTTTTTTATTTTACCCTTATCGTTAATTATCATTTCCAAAATTATTGTCCAAGATTCTTCGAAATGTTATTCTCTCTATCTCATATTTTCAGTCGTGGTTAATTAGAGTAATTGTCTCAAATTATTTATCATTTTAGAAGTTCAAGAATTTTATTTTTCTTTTTTACCTTTAGCACTATAAGTTAAACATCTCTATTATAGATAACTTTATTCAAATACCAATGAATAAAATTTAAATGTTGAGACATGAATAACTAAAGTGAAGCACTGCGTTTATATTCTTGCTTCATTATAAAAATAAAAAAAAAAAAAAAAAAAAAAAAAAAAGGAAAGAAGATGATGGATGTAGTGTTGAAATTTGTAGTAGAAAACCTGTAGGCGATAATAAAAGAAACTTGGAAAATGCCTGGTGGCTCAAAGGAAGATTGTGCACTCTAAACTTCTTTTTTATTTATTTATTTACTATTATAAATTTTTTACTTTCTCTATTTTATTTATGTGAATCTATTTCGTTTTTACTCAGTTAAAAAAAAACTTTTTTTTAATTTGAAAATAATTTAACTTAAACTTTCAATTCTATTATTAATGAGAATTTTTATAACCACAAATTTCAAAAATCTTTTTTTTTTTAAACTTCATGCCTGATCACATAAATTAACATAAATTAAAACGGGAAGAATATATGTTTAGATTTTAGGACCACCAGTTTTAATAATTATTTTTTTTTTAATTTTATAAACTACCTCATCGATATTATAATAAAGGTATTATTATATAAGATGAAGAATAAATTAATCCTTACTTTCGGCGATGACAGCTTGTTCTATAAATTTGTTAGTACAAAAAGCCGGAAGAGTCGGGATCACATGTCTTTTTAGGAGGTCATTAAATTTTTCAAAATAATAGTATACTAGTACTACGTACACGACAATATGTTTTTTTGGTTGAAAATATCATGACTTTTAAGCTGAAAGTGTAGCTATTTTTCCAAGAAGGGCACTTCACTTGAAAAGTAACAATGACTAGTTTGGAGGGAAATCAACGCAACAGGAGTAAACACATAACACATGATTTTCAAAACCACATGACAGATTCAACATATTTTAAAGGCTAGATACCTTAGATAGCAAATTAAATTTGGCACGATCTAGGATAAGTAATGCATCTTTTGTTACTATGATTTGACAAACTTCACGAAAAAATAAGATGAAAAATCTCATATAATTAGTTTTTTTTGCGTTCAAGATAACTAGTCAAATATTTGGTTCAATTTTTAATGAAATCAAATAAGGCAATAACAGATGGATCGGAACAGACATGAATCAGTTCCTTTGGTCGTCGTGCAATCAACTCTACAACTGTAAAAATTATTGCACCGTACAGTCTGTCACGACCCGAAATTCTCACCAACTTTATTGTGATGGCGCCTAACATCCCACTCGCTAGGCAAACTACTATTAGAATTTTATTGACCATTTTCCTCTACGTTTCTTTGAGTAAAATCTAACAAGCTAGGATAAGTGGAATTAAATACGAAAGTAAGTAAATAACCTTTCTATCCTTATCCACTACCAATAACATTGTCATTACTACCCATAATTTGGTGTCACAATCCACGAACATATTACGATTTTCTACAAAGATCAGTCTGAAAGAAATTATAATTATTTTGGACATAAAGAAAATAGTAATGTAGAGAGGTAGAAATGGACGCCAGCAGGGATACCTTAGGTCTCCACACCGTGTAACCTGAAGTCAACCTCTCAATTAGCCACTGTCTGCTCCAAAATCTACATAGAAAGTGCAGAGTGTAATCTCAGTATAAATGACCCCCCATGTACTGGTATATGCCGAACCTAACCTCGATGAGCTAGTGCCGAAGCAACAACGGGAAAATTGTAATATAACCTACATACAATGTATAATAAAGGCATAAATAAGTACGGAACAACATGAAGTAGTAACTTGCAAGGGATGTATACAGAACTCAAGTATTAAAACTACATAATAACTTACACAATAGAGGGAAAATACATAAACACATAACCAATATCAATATGAATATTCACCCTTATTACTCCATATCAATCCACCCTTATTCCTTTTGTTGCAACGTGCAATCCGATCCTACCGTACAATTGTAATTTACCCTTATATGTTACAATCCGGCCGGTCGTTTTTAGAATTTACGCCCCGATCCCCCATTAAATGCTTTCCCTAAGTCCATTTTTGCTATTTTGGTTTGTCGGGATGTTCGGTTCTAGAAATCGGAGTATTTTGGGACACTTAGTCCCTAAATGAGAGCTTAATAGTTAAAAAATGGTCCGTATTCGGAACAGTGTTAATACGATCTCAGAATGGAAATCTGATGGTTCCGTTTGGTCCATTAAGTGATTTCGGGGATGGGAGCGTGTTCAGAATGTATTTTGGAGGTCCGTAGCTCATTTAGGCTTGAAATGCCGAAGTTTGAAATTTTTTAAATTCTGGTCCGATAGTGAATTTTTTATCCGAGGGTCAGCTTGGGATTCTGAAAGTTGATGTAGCTTCGTCTTGTCATTTTGGATGTGCGTGCAAAATTTAGGCCATTCGGACAAGTTTTGGATAGTTTTTTTTATCGAAAATGTGTTTGGTTAGAATTCAAAGTTCATAGGCTTTAATCATTGGTTAATTCGTGTTTCCGGCGTTGTTTTAGGTGGTTTAAGGATTTGATCAAGTTTGAACGATATTATGGGTCATGTCTGTGGGTTTGGTTGAGGTCCCGGGGCCTCGGGTGTGTTTCGGATGCCCAACGGGTGGTTTTTGGAACTTCATGGTTTGCTGAATTGCTGGTATCTGGTGTTCTTCTATGCGATCGCATCCTTCCGTCCGCGATCGCATAGAGTAATTCTGGAGGGGGGCTGATTCCTTCATCGTGATCGCATGATTCAGCCCGCGATCGCGTAGCTTTGGGCCTTTCTCTTACGCGATCGCATGACTCCTAGTCGCGATCACATTGTATTAATTTCCCGTCTTACCCAATCGCATGGCACCCTGCCGCGATCGCATAGACCAATTTCAGGCCCCAAAATTTTTCTTATTTGTGATCGCGTCTCACTTCATGCGATCGCAGTGAACAAAAGACCTGGGCAGATTATATCTTTTCAAAAACGAGGGTTCTACCATTTTTACAAAACTCAAGCTAGGGAACTCTGTTTTGCAAGATTTTTCGAGGGATTTTCAGAGGAAATTATTGGGTAACGATTCCTTACTCCCTTATGATTAATATCCACTAATCTAAACTCGAATTCCTCCATTAATTTTGGATTTTGGATGAAACTTGGGGTAAATTTCTTAGAACTAATTTTGATGATTTGAGGGGGCATTTGACCTCCGATTTGAGATATTTTTATATGGTTGAACTCGTGTGAGTACGAGGGTTCTGAAAACATAAAATATTTTGATTATGAGCCGATGACTGGAGGGGTATTTTGGTCATTTTAATCATTTTCGCGCCTTAGCTTTAATTTTATCAGTGTAATTAGTTACTTGCGATGTTATTTATACTATGTAATTGGTTTGAATAGATTTGGGCCACTCGGAGTCGGATTCTCATGGCAAGGGCATTATTTCTTAGCGGTTTTGTACCTGGTTGAGGTAAATGGCTTGTCTAACCTTGTGTGGGAGACCTCTCCCTTTAGGATATATTATGTGTTTATTTAAATGCCTTGTACGCGAGGTGACGTGCGAGTACTTGCGCAAATTGTTGAAAATCCACTTTACTTGAATTGTTCATTCGGTTTTAACTCTGCTATTTGACTGGATTAAATGCAAGACTTATCATGTTGTAGTTAGAGGAGCATGATTAGTTAGGATTAACTGTCTAAATGACTATTTGTCTTATTTGAAATTACGTGGAACATGTTGAGGTTGAATTTAATTGTTAATCGTAGTAGTGTATTTCATTTTTCTTTGTGTATTCTCCTTGTTTGATTGTGTTTATTCTGTGGACTGCGGGTTCAATTCTCAGAGATCCTGGCTACTGATATAAATTGAGTGCGGGTTCAATTCGCGGAGATCCTGGCTACTGATATAAATGGAATGCGGGTTCAATTTCCGGAGATCTTGGCTACTGATATAAATGGACTGCGGGTTCAATTCCCGGGGATCCTTGTCACTGATATAAATGGACTGCGGGTTTGATTCTCGGATATCCTGTGCTACTGAGTTAAATGGACTGCGGGTTCAATTCCCGGAGATCCTATGATATTGATTCTGTACTTGTTGTGTTATTTTTCCTTGATTAGTTTAACTGTCAATGAATTGTAGTTTCTATCTTATTTTGCCGTTATTTCATATTTACTCCTGCTTTACACTGTTCGATATTGTTGTTATTATTCTCGGTAGGGCCCTGACTTTCCTCGTCACTACTCCATCGAGGTTAGGCTTGGCACTTACTGAGTATCGCCGTGGTGTACTCATGCTACTCTTCTGCACACTTTTGTTGTGCAGATCCAGGTTCATCTGATCAGGCATACTATTAGTGACCAGGGAGCTATTTCAGGAGACTTGAGGTATGCATCTGCTACATCCGCAAATCCGGAGAGTCCCCTTCTGTTCTTCCTTAGCTACATTAGTTTATTTCACTTTGTTTCGGTTGTATAGTTACTCTTGGAGGATAGCGCCACAGTTTTACACTCTTTAGCCTGTGTTTTCAGTGAGTTTCCGGGTCTTGGAGGTTATATTCCAGATATTGTGATAAAGTATATGTTCCAAGCGGCACCTATTATATTTTTCTATATTACTTCCGCTTTTATTTTTAGTTGTTCGTAAAGGCTATAAATTCTGCAATTGTGTTAGGCTTACCTAGTCGCGAAAATTTGGTGCCGTCATGACAGGTTCACGATTGGCGAACCAGGGTCGTGACAAGTTGGTATAAGAGATCTAGGTTCATAGGATTTACAGGACACATGAAGGTTTATTAGAGTCTCGTTGATCGATACGGAGACGTCCGTATTTATCTACGAGGGACTATGTAATTGTTTAGAAAAATTCTCCATTTCTTTTTAATTCCTTGTCGTGCGATGATTTGACACCAATTCTTAAATTTTGTCTTCTATTCTCTCACAGATGGTGAGGACACGTGCTACACGCGAGGATCAGGCACCCGCGCCCCTACTGCCGCCGCTAGAGGTCGGGGCCGGGGTAGAGGCCGAGGACGTGCCTGAGGTGCAGCCACAACACCCAAGTGCGCTGACGCTGAGGCACCATAGGTGGGTCAAGTTGGAGCACATGCACTTGGTTCACCTACTACAGCTACTACGACTCCAGCACTTCAGGAGACTCTGGCTTAGTTTATGAGCATGTACACTACTTTGGCTTAGGCGGGGTTGCTTCCTCTCGCTACAGCCATATCTCAGGCCGGGGAAGGGGCCTAGACTCTCTCAGCCCGCACTCTTGAGCAGTGAGTGCCCATGGAGCAGGTTCCAAAGGTTATTCTTATATCACCTACCGCATCAGTACAGCCCGGAGGTGGGTCAGCTGCCTCCGAGGACGAGCAGTGCAAGTTGGAGAGGTTCAAGAAGTATGATCCACCAGTGTTCAGTGGTCTATCTTCAGATGATGCCTTGGCATTTCTGGAGGAATGTCATCGCATCCTCCGTACTATGGGCATAGTAGAGTCCAGTGGGATTTCTTTTACTGCTTTTCAGCTTCGAGGGGCTGCTTATGATTGGTGGCGTACATATGAGTTGGATAGTCCAATCGAGTCTGCCTCGCTGACTTTGACACAGTTCTCTGACATGTTTTTGAGGGAGTTTGTTCCCTAGAGCCTCATAGATGCTTGGCATGCGGAGTTTGAGCGGTTGCGCCAGGGCTCTATGATAGTATCTGAGTATGCCATCCGTTACATCTGGTTGGCCAGACATGTACCAGCTTTGGTTGCCACTGTTCGAGAGAGTGCGGAGGTTTATTGAGGGTCTTATTCTGCCTATCCGGTCCAGCATGGCTAGAGAGCTAGAGATGGATGTGCCTTATCAGCAGGCGGTGAGTATTGCTAGACGGATTAAGGGTATGCTCGCTAGGGAGTGAGGAGAGAGAGAGAGGCCAAGATGTCTCGTGAGTTGGGTCATTTCTCTAGTGCCCGTACTACTGCAGCCGGTTGATATGGCATGGGTTATTCCGGTCGTCCAGTTCATTCAGCATTTCCAGCAGCCGGTGGTACACCAGCTTCCCCAGCACCTCAGGAGCCTTACTATGCTCCCCTAGTTTCCAGCGTGCCTCCTGCGTGGGGTACCTCCAAGGGTCAGTCTAGCGGGAGTGAGGCCGGTCAGTCACAGCCACCGCGTCCTCCCAGAGCTTTCTTTGAGTGCGAGGATACTCGCCATTTGGTTAGGGAGTGCCCCGGCGTAGGAGGGGAGCACCATATCAGTCTTCGCAGCCTTAGCGTGGTTCTCAGGGCCAGCAGGCTATCATTCCAGCTCCAGCCAAGGGCGGGGATCAGGGTGATAGAGGCCACCTTCGAGGGAGGGGCCGGGCCGGGCCAGCGTTTATGCTATTTCTGGTCGTGCAGCAGTTATCGCCTCTGATTCAGTTATCGCATGTATTATCTTGGTTAGTCACAGAGAGGCATCGGTTCTATTCGATCATAGTTCTACTTTTTCATATGTGTCCTGTTATTTTGCTTCACATCTGAGTGTGCCTCAGGATTCTTTGAGTGCCCCCGTTTATGTTTCTACTCCGGTGGGAGATTTTCTGGTTGTGGATCGTGTGTATCGGTCGTGTTTGGTCACTATTTATGGTTTTGAGACCAGGGCTGATATTTTGTTACTCGGTATGGTTGACTTAAATATTATTCTGGGCATGGACTGGTTGTCGCCCCATCATGCTATTCTTGATTGTCACGCCAAGACCGTGATGTTGGCTATTCCAGGCATTCCACATATTAAGTGGAGTGGTACTCTAGATAACACCCCCAGTCGTGTTATTTCTTTTCTTAAAGCTCAACATATGGTTGAGAAGGGGTGTGCTGCCTATGTAGCTTATGTGAGGGATGTCAGTGTTGACACCCCTTCTATTGATTCAGTCCTAGTGGTACGAGATTTCTCCGATGTGTTTCCAGCTGACCTTCCGGGCATGCCGCCCGATACAGATATTGATTTTGGTATTGATTTGTTGTCGGGCACTCAGTCCATTTCTATTCCCCCGTATCGCATGGCTCCTCCTAAGTTGAAGGAGTTGAATGATCAGTTACATGAGTTGTTAGGTAAGGGTTTCATTCGACCCAGTGTTTCGCCTTGGGGTGCTCCTATGTTGTTTTGCGAAAAAGAAGGACGGTTCTATGCGTATGTGCATTGACTATTTGCTAGTTGAACAAAGTTACAGCGAAGAACCGGTATCCTTTGCCACGTATTGGTGACTTTTTTGATCAGCTACATGGCGCACAAGTGTTCTCCAAGATTGATTTGCGCTCTGGTTATCATCAGCTGAAGATTCGGGAGCCAGATATCTCGAATACTGCCTTCAGGACTCGGTATGGTCATTACGAGTTCCTCGTTATGGTCATTACGAATTCCTCGTTATGTCTTTCGGGCAGACTAATACCCCTGCAACTTACATGCATTTGATGCACAATGTATTCAGGCCATATCTTGACTCGTTCATGATTGTTTTTATTGATGATATTTTTGTATATTCCCGGAGTCGGGAAGAGCATGAGCAGAACCCGAGGATAGTGCTTCAGACTCTGAGGGAGAAGCGATTATATGCAAAATTCTCTAAATGTGAGTTTTGGCTGAGTTCGATGGCATTCCTAGGCCACATGGTGTCGATCGAGGGTATTCAAGTGGATCCGAGGAAGGTGGAGGCCGTGCAGGTTGGCCCAGGCCCTCCCCAGCTACTGAGATTCGTAGTTTCCTTGGTTTGGAGGGTTATTACTATCACTTCGTAGAGGGTTTCTCTTCGATCGTAGCACCTATGACCAGATTGACCCAAAAGGGTGCCCCTTTACAGTGGACATAGGAGTGTGAGGCGAGCTTCCAAAAGCTCAAGACATCTTTGACTTATGCCCCAATCTTGATGTTGCCTACCGGTTGGGGTCCTATACAGTTTATTGTGATGCCTCACGGGTTGGAATTGGAGCGGTTTTGATGCAGGAAGGGTGATTGCCTACGCATCCCAACAGCTGAAGGTGCATGAAAAGAACTACTCTGTCCACGATCTTGAGTTAGCTGTCATTGTTCACGCCTTGAAGATCTGGCGTCATTATTTGTATGGGGTTCCTCGTGAGATTTACACTGATCATCAGAGTTTGCAACACTTGCTTAAGCAAAAGGACCTGAATATGCATCAGAGGAGATGGTTAGAGTTGTTACAGGATTATGATATCACTATTCTTTATCACCTGGGGCAAGACCAATGTGGTTGTCGATGCCTTGAGTCGCCGGGCAGAGAGTTTGGAGAGTTTGGCCTATCGACCAGCCTCAGAGAGACCTATGGCGATGGATGTTCAGGCCTCGGCCAGTCAGTTTGTTAGATTCGATCTTTCGGAGGCCGGCCGGGTTCTGGCCTGTGTGGTTTCTCGGTCTTCTCTATTTGATCGCATCAGGGAGCGGCAGTTTGATGACCCTCATTTGCTTGTTCTTTAGGATAGAGTTCGGCGTGGTGATGCTCGAGATGTTACCATCGAGGATGATGGAGTGATGAGGATGCAAGGGCGTATTTGTGTGCCCAATGTGGATGATCTTCGAGAGTTGATTCTAGCTGAGGCCCATAGCTCGCAGTATTCCATCCATCCGGGTGCCGCGAAGATGTACTTGAGGCAGCACTATTGGTGGAGGCGGATGAAGAAGGATATAGTTGACTATGTTTATACGTGCCTCAACTGCTAGCAGATGAAGAATGAGCATCAGCGTCCGGGTGGGTTGCTACAACAGATTGAGATCCCAGAGCGGAAATGGGAGCACATCACCATGGACTTTGTATATGGACTTCCACCGACTATGAGGAAGTTTGATTCTATTTGGGTCATTGTGGATCTGCTGACCAAGTCTGCCCATTTCATACATGTGTGCACTACTTATTCATCGGAGCGGTTGGCAGAGATCTATATCAGGGAGATAGTCTGGTTGCATGGTATTCCAGTTTCCATCATTTCAGACAGAGGCACTCATTTTACTTCATAGTTCTGGAGAGCCGTGCAGCAGGAGCTAGGCACTCGGGTGGAGCTGAGCACGACATTTCACCCCCAGACGGATGGACAGTCTGAGCGCATTATTTAGATTTTGGAGGATATACTCCGTGCGTGTGTGATTGAGTTTTAAGGGTCATGGGATTACTTCTTGCCACTGGTGGAGTTTGCTTATAACAACAGTTATCAGTATAGCATTCAGATGGTGTCGTATGAGGCCTTATATGGTAGGAGATGTAGGTCCTCGGTGGGTTGGTTCGAGCCGGGCGAGGCCAGGTTATTAGGTACAGAGATGGTCCAGGATGCGATGGACAAGGTCAAGGTGATTCAGGATAGACTCCGTGCAGCCCAATCCAGACAGAAGAGTTATGCAGACAAGAAGGTTCACGATGTGGCATTTATGGTCGGCGAGCGGGTTCTACTTCGGGTCTCACCCATGAAGGGCGTCATGAGATTTGGAAAGAAAGGGAAGCTGAGTCCGAGATTTATTAGGCCTTTTGAGATTTTGAGGCGAGTTGGGGAGGTTGCATATGAGCTTGCCTTACCTCCCAGCCTAGCCGGAGTCCATCCGGTATTTCATGTTTTTATGCTTCGGAGATATCATGGTGACCCGTCGCACGTGTTGGATTTTCGTTCAGTCCAGCTGGATAAGGATCTATCTTATGTTGAGGAGCCAGTGGACATTTTGGACAGACAAATCAAAAATTTGAGGTCAAAGAACATTGCTTCGGTGAAGGTCTAGTGGCGGGGTCAGCCGGCCGAGGAGGCGACTTGAGAGACTGAGCAGGATATGCACAGCCAGTACCCTCATCTCTTTGCTACCTCAGGTATATTTTCTATGCTCGTTCTAGGACGAACGAATGTTTATGTGTAGGATGATGTAACGACCCGGCTGGTCGTTTTTGGAATTTATGCCTCGATCCCCCATTAACTGCTTTCCCTAATTCCATTTCTGCTATTTTGGTTTGCCGGGATGTTCGGTTCTAGAATTCGGAGTGTTTTGGGATACTTAGTCCCTAAATGAGAGCTTAATGGTTAAAAAATGGTATGTATTCATAACTGTGTTAAGACGACCTTGGAATGGAAATCCGATGGTTTCGTTAGCTCCGTTAGGTGATTTCGGGGTTGGGAGCGTGTTCGGAATGTATTTTGGAGGTCCGTAGCTCATTTAGGCTTGAAATGCCGAAGTTTAAAATTTTTGAAATTCCGGTCCGATAGTGAATTTTTGATCCGAGGGTCAGTTTGGGATTTTGGAAGTTGATGTAGCTTCGTCTTGTCCTTTTGGATGTGCGTGCAAAATTTAGGTCATTCGGACAAGTTTTGGATAGGTTTTTGATTGAAAATGTGTTTGGTTAGAATTCAAAGTTCATAGGCTTGAATCCTTGGTTAATTCGTGTTTCCGGCGTTGTTTTAGGTGGTTTAAGGATTTGAACAAGTTTGAACGATGTTATGGGTCATGTATGTGGGTTTGGTTGAGGTCCCGGGGTCTCGGGTGTGTTTCGGGTGCCCAACGGGTGGTTTTTGGAACTTCATGGTTTGCCGAATTGCTGGTATCTCGTGTTCTTTTATGCGATCGCGTTCTTCCGTCCGCGATCGCATAGAGTAATTCTGGAGGGGGGCTGATTCCTTCATCGCGATCGCATGATTCAGCCTGCGATCGCGTTCTTCCGTCCGCGATCGCATAGAGTAATTTTGGAGGGGGGCTGATTCCTCATCGCGATCGCATTATTTAGCCCGCGATCGCGTAGCTTTGGGTCTTTCTCTTACGCGATCGCATGACCCCTAGTCGCGTTCGCATTGTATTAATTTTCCTTCTTACGCGATCGCATGGCACCCTGCCGTGATCACATAAACCAATTTCAGGCCCCAAAATTTTTCTTCTTCGCGATCGCGTCTCACTTCATGCGATCGCGGTGAATAAAAGACCTAGGCAAATTATATCTTTTCAAAAACGAGGGTTCTACCATTTTTACAAAACTGAAGCTGGGGAGCTCGATTTTGGGAGGTTTTTCGAGGGATTTTCAGAGGCAATTATTGGGTAACGATTCCTTACTCCATTATGATTAATATCCACTAATCTAAACTCGAATTCCTCCATTAATTTCGGATTTTGGATGAAACTTGAGGTAAATTTCTTAGAACTAATTTTGATGATTTGAGGGAGCATTTGACCTCCGATTGGAGATATTTTTATATGGTTGGACTCGTGTGAGTACGAGGATTCTGACGACGTAAAAATATTTCGATTCCGAGCCGATGGATAGAGGGGTATTTTGGTCATTTTACCTATTTTCGCGCCTTAGCTTTAATTTTATTAGTGTAATTAGTTACTTGCGATGTTATTTACACTATGTAATTGGTTTGAATAGATTTGGGCCACTCGGGGTCGGATACTCGTGGCAAGGGCATTATTTCTCAATGGTTTTGTACCGGGTTGAGGTAAGTGGCTTGTCCAACCTTGTGTAGGCGACCTCTCCCCTTAGGATATACTATGTGTTCATTTAAATGCCTTGTACGCGAGGTGAAGGGCGAGCACTTCCGCAAATTGTTGAATATCCACTTTACTTGAATTGTTCATTCGGTGTTATCTCTGTTATTTGACTGGATTAAATGCACGACTTATCCTGTCTTAGTTAGAGGAGCATGATTAGTTAGGATTAACTGTCTAAATGCCTATTTGTCTTAATTGAAATTACGTGGAACATGTTGAGATTGAATTTAATTGTTAATCGTAGTAGTGTATTTCATTTTTCTTTGCGTATTCTCCTTGTTTGATTGTGTTTATTCTGTGGACTGCGGGTTTAATTCCTGGAGATCCTGGCTACTGATATAAATGGACTGCGGGTTCAATTCTCGGAGATCCTGGCTATTGATATAAATGGATTGCGGGTTCAATTCCCGGAGATCCAGGCTACTGATACAAATGGAATGCGGGATCAATTCCTGGAGATCCTGGTCACTGATATAAATGGATTGTGGGTTCGATTCCCGGAGATCTTGTGCTACTGAGTTAAATGGACCATGGGTTCAATTCCCGGAGATCCCATGCTATTGATTATGTACTTTTTGTGTTATTTTTTCTTGATTAGCTTAACTGTCAATGAATTGTAGTTTCTATCTTATTTTGCCGTTATTTTAGATTTACTCCTGCTTTACACTGTTCGATATTGTTGTTATTATTCTCGGTAGGGCCCTGACCTTCCTCGTCACTACTCCATCGAGGTTAGGCTTGGAACTTACTGAGTACCACTGTGGTGTACTCATGCTACTCTTTTGCACACTTTTATTTTGCAGATCCAGGTTAATCTGATCAGGCACACTACCGGTGATCGAAGAGGTATTTCAGAAGACTTGAATTACGCATCTGCTGCGTCTGCAGATCCGGAGAGTCTCCTTCTGTTCTTCCTTAGCTACATTAGTTCATTTCTCTTTGTTTCGGTTGTATAGTGACTCTTGGAGGATAGAGCCATAGTTTTACACTCTTTAGCCTGTGTTTGCCCGTGAGTTTCCGGGTCTTGGAGGTTATATTTTCAGAAATTGTGATAAAGTGTATGTGCGAAGTGGCACCTATTACATTTTTCTATATTACTTTCGCTTTTATTTTTAGTTGTTCGTAAAGGCTATAAATTCCGCAATTGTGTTAGGTTTACCTAGTCGCGGAGACTGGGCGCTGTCATGACAAGTTCACGATCGGTGAACCAGGGTCATGACATTATACCTCCTCAATATACCACCCATATTACTCCTGTTGCGGCATGCAACCAATCCCACCATATAATAGCAGTTCACCCTTATTCCTCCTTGGTATATCACTCTTATTCCTCATGTTGCGGCATGCAACTCGATCATATCGTATCTGTACAAATCACACAATATGAACATGAAGTTCACAATTTAGCTCAAAACTCCCCTATATATTAAACCTCGACTAAAACAAACAGAAAGTTGTACAATTATGAAACTTCACTCAAATTATACTACTCGATGAAACTAATCCAAAATATACTATAAAACACACATAAACCAACTTGAGCCAATACTATGAGACAATAAATTACGAAATAGCTAATACCCTCATCAATGAAAAATAATATCTGAAAAGTAGCAATTAAGCATGGAAATACCAGTGAAGCATGTAGTAGTTAAGGCAGGAAACAACACATTATGAGCTGGAAGAAAAATAGGAGAAGTAGATAAATTGGCGGCTCATAGGTACTCTTCATCTCACCTACAAGCCACACACATATATTTTCACATAGCAATTAAGTTGGGGATCCCTAATCTCTCGAGTTAAAGTTAGACACAATATTTACCTCGATCCATAGGCCACTTGCTGATCAATTATCGTTTCTTTCTCTAGTTTTCACCTGCGAACCACTCGTATATGGTCATAATTAACTTAATAACATCAATTATCGCTAAAGAAATCAATTTCAATACGTAATTATAAATTTCCCAACATTTCCCCCCAAAAGTCAAAAATTGACCTGGGGCACGTTTGGTCAAAATTCAATGCTTGGATCAAAACTCATTCACCCACTCACCCCCGATCTGGAGTATGTAATTAGGTTAGGAATCCGACCCAAAATCAAGGTCTAAATCCCCAAATTTGTAAAATCCCTAATTCTCCCAAAATTCCTAATTTTCTACCCTTAAAGAACAAAATTTAGGACTAGGAATTCGATGGGTGATGATGGAAATTGAAAAAATGAGTTAAAGAGTGCAAACCTATGATTTGGTGTTGAATTCCCTTTTCAAAAATTGCCCTAGGCCGAGTTCTAGGGATGAAATATGAAATTTGGGAAGAACTCCCGTTTTTGTTATGTTTTGAAAATCACTAGACTGGTCTTCATCACATTTCGCGAAAGACATGTCATGATCGCCATGCACAACGGACTTTGCATTCGCGAAGAGTTTCACACGTTCACGATGGTCTGTCCCCCCTGAACTTCGCGTTCGCGATTGTCTGTCCCCCGTTCGCGTACAACAACTCGATGATTCTTAGCTCACATCCAATACACTACGCGTTCGTGTTAAGCCATTCACGTTCGCGTAAAGCAAACCTCTAGTGCTCCCAGTTCGCGACCATAGCCTCGCGTTCGCATAGAACAAATCCATCCCCCGCCCAGCTTACACTTCGCGTTCACGTGAGAAGCTTCGCGAACGTGAAGAAGGAAACCAACAAGTGTTGTAGAAAGAATTTCCTAAGTCTAAAACATCGTGAGGCCTATCTGAGACTCACCCAATCCCTCGGGGCTCCAAACCAAACATACACACAAGTGTAAAAATATAATATGACTTTATCGTGTGATCAAATCGCCAAATAATACCTACAAGTACGAATTTAGCACCAAATTGAACGAAATATTCAAAAAAGTTTTATAACTTCTAACTTCTCAATCGGACGTACTAATCACATCAAATCAGTGTCATTTCTTACCAAATTTCACAAACAGAGTATAAATATCATAACGGACCTGTACCAGGCTTCGGAACCAAAATACGGATCCGATACCAACAAGATCAACATTACCAAATTTTTCTAAACTATTATAATTTCAGTCTTTCAATTTTAATAAAAAATTCATATCTCGAGATAAGGACCTCAGAATTTGATTCCAAGCATGTGCCAAGTACCATATTTTACTACAGGTTCATCGGGAGCGTCAAAATACGGGTTTGGATTTGTTTATGCAAAATATTGATCGAAGTCAATTAAAATTAAAATTTTAGGCGAAAAAAATATTATTTCATTACATTTTCACATAAAAGCTTTCCGAAACACGCTTGGATTGTGCACCTAAATTGAGGAGGATGAAATGACGTTTTTAAGACCTCGAATCACAGAATTAAGTTCTATAAGAGAAGATGACCTTTTGGGTCATCACACCTGGCAGCAGTATGTCAACACAATTGTAGCTTGCTAAGGCAAAACTAAAGGACACTATCTTGTATCATCTTTCATGACATCACACATATATTGTCAACATGATGCAAGTAGTTCACTAAACACTTGAAAATAAGAAGAACTAATACCTCAAGGACGAAATCCAGAGATTGAAGATATCTTAAGTCCTTAGATTTGTTGAACTTTTGTCATTTTATTCTTCATTTGTAATCCTACACTACTTTCAAAAATTGTCTTTGTAAGAAATATTTCAACTATTGTTTGCTTTGTGTCACGACCCGGATTTCCCACCATCGGGGTCATGATGGAGCCTACTAAATGGAAGCTAGGCAAGCCAAATATTAATTACACCTCCATTAATTACCAAATTCTTATTAAGACTTATTATTAAAACATATAAATTACAGCGGAATAATCAAAATTAGCGGAAGATTTAGTCAAATATGATAAAGAAAACCCAAACATGATACACTACCCAAGACTGGTGTCACAATACTCACGAACTTCTAAGAATAATACACATAATTGTCTGAAAGAAAATACAAGTTGTTTATCTCGATTACATGAGATAACGGAATGAAAAGCATAGATAGAAGAGACAACGGGTCCTGCAGACGCCTGCAAGGCTACCTCGTAGTCTCAGTAGTCGGAAAATCCACAAGTCGCTACTGCCGCTGCTGCTGTCCGTAACCTGTATCTGCGCAAAAAGAGCGCAGAGTGTAGTATCAGCACAACCGACCCCATGTGCTGGTAAGTGCCTGGCCTATCCCAGCGAACTAGTGACAAGGCTAAGGCCAGTCACCCACATAAACCTGTACAGTTACAATACATATATATATATATACAAAATATTTATAAGGAAAGACTTTGCTCTGAAATAATAGTCAATAACTCGTGATATCCAGAATAATATAATCAACAGAATAAATCTTGCTTTCATGTCTCAATTCCTTTCTCATTTCATATCTCGTGGTAGGCGTACCACCCGCTCCCAAATATATCAATAGGCTACCGGCAACTATGGCCAATGCCAAGATTTAAATTACTTTGTGGTCGGCGTGCCACACGATCCCAATTCATAAATATATAAGTGGTCGGCGCGCCACACGATCCCAATTCATAAATATATAAGTGGTCGGCGCGCCACACGATCCCAATTCATAAATATATATATTACGGCATTTAGCCAATAATCTCTATATCAACAATATTTATAATTACCGGTTTTAAACCAATAATTGATAATAATTTCAACAATTTATCTTCATTACCGGCATAACACCAATAACTATTAATCAACAATTTATTCATAACTGAATTCCTATTCCTACAAACTAGGATAGAACAAACAACTTACCTCGAAAGTTTACGAACGATTCAATCCGTAGCAATGCCTTTTCCTTTTGAATTTGACTCCAATCCAATCGTATCTATACACAATTGATTTAATATCATCAATTCTACTTAACAAACTAGTTCATATTGCTAAATATGGTTTTTACAACATTCTGCCCGGAATAGTAAAAATCGACCCCGAGCCCACATAATCGAAACTCAAGTTTCGAACCAAAATAAGTTCACCCAATCCTCCATGAGTTCAAATATACAATTTGTTCTTAAGTTCGACTCCAAAACGAGGTCTAGATCGCAAATTCTTTGAAAGCCCTAACTATACCCATTTCTCCAATTTTTCAACCAATTTACACATGTTTAAGCCTAAGAATTTGATTGATGTTGATGAAAAAATGAAGAAGACGAGTTAAACAATACTTACCCAATGAACTTTGATGAAGAAATGCCCCAAAGATCGCCTAAGAGCTGTGGAGAAGAAAGGATTTTGTGAAAATGGGATAAAATCCCGTAAGTGCTCTGTTTTGGGTATTAATTCACTCGGCGGAAATTTACCCTACGTGATCGCGTGAATTGGGCTGCGATCGCGTAGAGGAAAGACCGGCCTCTTATGCGATCGCGTGCAAAAGGTTGCGATCGCGTGGAGAAAAGATTGGAAGCTACGCGATCGCGTGAGGGATGCTGCGATCGCGTAGAGAAAACTCACCGGGCAGCCTATTTGGCCTATGCGATCGCGTGAACATGACTGCGATCGCGTGGGGGAAGAACTGGAAACTACGCGATCGCGTAGAAGAACTGGCCAATGTTGTGCGATCGCGTGGATGAGGCCGCGATCGCGTAGAACAAAATCCCTCTGCAGAAACAGCAGAATTCCTGCTGTGTTTTCAAATCCAAAAACACCCCGAACCACCTCCGAAACACTCCCGAGCCCTCGGGGCTCCAAACCAAATAGGCACACTAACTCAAAAACATCATACGAACTTGCTCGCGCGATCAAATCGCTAAAATAACATCAAAATCAATGGATTGAGCCTTAAAACTCAAGAATTCTTTCAAATTTCATAATTTCCAAAATTTCCAATTTAAGGCCGAAATGCGTCAAACGACGTCCATTTTCAACCAAACTTTATAGGAAGTGCTTAACCAATATATATGACCTGTACCGGGCGTCGGAACCAAAATACGAGCCCGATACCAGTACTTTTTAATCAAATTTCAGTTTCATTTTCCTTAAACATTTTCAGAAAACAATTTAACAGAAAAATTCTTTTACCGGGGTTCTAGACCTCGGATTTCAATTCCGGGCATACGCCCAAGTTCCATATTTTTCTACGGATTTTCTGAGACCGTCAAATCACGGATCCGGGTCCGTTTATCAAAAATGTTGACCAAAGTCAACCATATCAATATTAATATCATTTTTATCCAAATTTTTCATAGAATTCATATTTTCTATCACAAAATCTTTCCGGCTACATGCTCGGATTGTGCACGTAAATCGAGGCAACATGGAATGAGGTTTTCAAGGCCTTAGAAGCTCGAAATGATTAATAAAATAAGTGATGACCCTTTGGGTCGTCACAATCTCCACCTCTAAAACAACCGTTCGTCCTCGAACGGACAAGAGAAGGAAGTACCTGAGTCGGGAAACAAATGTGGGTAGCGGCTCCGCATATCGGACTCGGACTCCCAGGTCGATGCCTCAGGAGGCTGACCTCTCCACTAAACACGCACAAAAGGATAACTCTTCGACCTCAATTGTCGAACCTGCCGGTCTAGAATAGCCACCGGCTCCTCCTCGTAAGATAGATCATTGTCCAATTGGACAATGCTGAAGTCTAACACATGTGTGGGATCGCCGTGGTATCTCCGAAGCATAGATACGTGAAAAACTGGATGCACGGCTGATAAGCTAGGCGGCAAAGCTAATCCGTAAGCCACCCCTCCCACTCTGTCTAGAATCTCAAATGGACCAATATACCTAGGGCTGAGCTTGCCCTTCTTCCCGAACCTCATCACGCCCTTCATAGGCGACACTCGGAGCAATACTCGTTCGCCAACCATGAAATCTACATCTCGAACCTTACGATCCGCATAAGTCTTCTGCTTGGATTGAGCTGAACGCAATCTCTCCTGAATAGTCTTGACCTTATCCAAGGCTTCCTGAACTAAGTCTGTACCTAACAACCGAGCCTCTCCCGGTTCAAACCATCCAACTGGTGATCGACATCGCCTACCATACAACGCCTCATACGGAGCCATCTGGATGCTAGATTGGTAACCGTTATTGTAGGCGAACTCTGCTAATGGCAGAAACTGGTCCCACGAGCCTCCGAAATCAATAACACAGGCTCGAAGCATGTCTTCTAGAATCCGAATAGTCGTTTCGGACTGGCCATCCGTCTGAGGATAAAATGCTGTACTCAACTGAACCTGGGTGCCTAACTCCTGCTGGACCGCTCTCCAGAACCGCGAGGTAAACTGCGTACCCCGATCAGAGATAATAGATACCGGCACTCCATGGAGACGAACAATCTCCCTAATGTAAACCTCCGCTAACCTCTCCGATGAGTAGGAGACAGATACTGGAATAAAGTGTGCTGATTTGGTCAGTCTATCAACAATGACCCAAATAGCATCAAATTTCCTCCTAGTCAAAGGAAGTCCAGTAACGAAATCCATAGTGATCCACTCCCATTTCCACTCGGGAATTTCAATCCTCTGGAACACACCACCAGGTCTCTGGTGCTCATATTTCACCTGCCTGACAATTTAGACACCGAGCGACATACGCAACGATATCTTTCTTCATTCTGCGCCACCAATAGTGCTGCCGTAAGTCCTGGTACATCTTCGCGGCGCCTGGGTGAATAGAATACCGCGAACTGTGGGCCTCCGCTAAGATTAACTCTCGAATCCCTTCGACATTGGGCACACAAACTCGACCCCGCAATTTCAATACCCCATCATCATCTAGATTTACCTGTGTGGCACCTCCCCGCTGTACTGTATCTCTCAACTCACGCAAATGAGGATCATCAAATTGCCTCTCACGGATACGCTCTAATAAAGAAGAACGAGCGACCGTGCGGGCTAACACCCTGCTAGGCTCAGAAATGTCCAATCTCACGAACCGGTTGGCTAATGCCTGGACGTCTAGAGCTAATGGTCTCTGACTGACCGGGATATATGCAAGACTACCCATGCTGGTAGACTTTCTACTCAATGCATCGGCCACCACATTGGCCTTACCTGGGTGATATAAAATAGTAACATCATAGTCTTTTAGCAACTCTAGCCACCTTCTCTGCCTCATATTCAACTCTTTCCGCTTAAACAAATACTGAAGACTCTTATGATCGGTGTATACTTCACATGCTACACCATACAAATAATGCCTCCAGATCTTCAATGCGTGAATAATCGCCGCCAATTCTAGATCATGCACTGGATAGTTCTTCTCATGAATCTTCAACTGCCTCGAAGCATAGGCAATAACCTTGCCATCCTGCATTAACACTGCACCAAGCCCAATACGGGAAGCATCACAATAAACAGTATAAGGTCCCGTACATGTGGGTAAAACCAATACCGGTGTTGTGGTCAAGGTTGTCTTGAGCTTTTGAAATCTCGCCTCACATTCATCGGACCATTCAAATTGCACACCCTTCTGGGTCAATCTGGTCGGTGGGGTTGCAATAGACGAAAATCCTTCTACGAATCGGCGATAATAACCCGCTAACCCCAAGAAACTCCGAATATCCGTGGCTGATGTCGGTCTAGGCCAGCTCTTGACTGCCTCAATTTTCTTCGGATCAACCTGAATACCTGCTGCCGTCACAATATGACCCAGGAATGCAACTGAACTTAGCCAAAATTCACACTTTGAAAATTTTGCATATAGCTGGCTATCTCTCAAAGTCTGTAAGGCCACTCTGAGATGTTGCGCATGCTCCTCCTGACTGTAGGAATATATTAATATGTCATCAATGAAGACTATTACAAACAAGTCTAAATAAGGCCGGAACACCCGATTCATTAATTCCATAAAAGCTGCTGGAGCATTTGTCAACCCAAAAGACATGACCAGAAATTCATAATGTCCATACCGAGTGCGGAACGCTGTCTTAGGGACATCGGATGCCCTAATCTTCAGCTGATGATAGCCAGATCTCAAATCTATCTTTGAAAATACCTTGGCACCCCGAAGCTGGTCAAATAAATCATCAATTCGCGGAAGTGGATATTTATTTTTGATAGTCACCTTGTTTAACTGTCGATAGTCAATGCACATTCTCATCGAACCATCTTTCTTCTTTACAAATAATACGGGTGCACCCCACGGCGAAACACTGGGCCTAATGAAACCCTTTTCAAGTAAATCCTGCAACTGTTCCTTCAATTCTTTTAACTCTGGCGGAGCCATACGGTATGGGGGAATGGAAATGGGCTGAGTGCCTGGGGCCAAGTCAATGCAAAAATCAATGTCCCTATCGGGCGGCATACCTGGTAAGTCTGAAGGAAATACTTCAGGAAATTCGCGAACCACAGGCACAGAGTCAATAGAAGAAACCTCGGTACTAGAATCACGGACATAGGCCAAATAAGCCAAGCATCCCTTTCCAACCATACGCTGAGCTTTAACATAAGAAATAACATTACGGCTAGTATGACATGAAATTCCTTTCCACTCTATACGAGGCGAATTCGGCAGGGCTAAAGTCACAGTCTTGGCATGGCAATCTAAAATAGCATGATACGGAGATAGCCAGTCCATGCCTAGTATAATATCAAAGTCCACCATATTTAGGAGTAATAAATCAGCACGGGTCTCGAGACCATCAATTACTATAATACATGACCGATGAACTCGATCAACCACAATGGAATCGCCTACTGGTGTAGACACATGAACAGGAACACTCAGTGGATCACTAGGCTGAACCAAGTATGGTGCAAAATAGGAAGACACATACGAGTATGTAGACCCAGGGTCAAATAATGCTGATGCCTTTCTATCACAAACCAAAATAATACCTATAATGACGGCATCAGAAGACTCAGCCTCTGGTCTGGCGGGAAGTGCATAACATCGGGGCTGTGCCCCACCACCCTGAGCAATATCTCTAGGACGATCGGCTGCTGGCTAGTCTTTACCTCTATCGGTCTGAGCTCCACCTCTATGACCTCTACCTCCACCTCTATGCCCTCTACCCCCGCCTCTAGCCGGCTGGGCAGGCTGTGAGGGAACTGGGGCCTGAATCATGGCACGAGAACCCTGCTGGTGAGATCTGTCAGAAACTCGAGGGCAATACCTTGCAATGTGCCTAAGATCACCGCACGTAAAACAAGCCCTCGGCTGCTGAAAATAGCGAAGTGGTGGTGCACTGATAGGCTGCTGATCAGAGTAGCGTGGCTGAGAATTACGATCACCTGAAGCATCATGAGAAACCCGAAGAGCTGACTGATAAGGCCTAGGAGGATGGCCTCTATCATAAAAATCTCTATCTCCAGACGAGGTACCACTGAATCTACCCGAATTACGAGATCTCTTATCCGATCCATGTCTCGCTCCCTGTGACAGAGCCATCTCGATCCGGCGGGCTGCATTAGCCGCCTCCTGAAAAGTGATTTCAATTCCTGCCCCCATAGCCATCTGTAGCCGAATTGGCTGATTCAAGCCATCAATAAACCTCCTCACCCTCTCCCGATCTGTGGGAAGTATGATAATAGCATGACGAGCCAGGTCCACGAACCTAGTCTCGTACTGTGTGACAGACATAGAACCCTGATGAAGACGCTCAAATTGTCTGCGCATAACCTCCCGCTGAGTTGCTGGAAGGAACTTCTCCAAGAATAATTATGCAAACTGCTCCCAAGTCAAAGATGACGATCCCGCTGGCCTGGTTAGACAATAATCTCTCCACCAAGTCTTGGCGGAACCGGATAACCGAAAAGTAGCAAAATCCACACCATTAGTCTCCACAATACCCATAGTACGGAGAACTTCGTGGCAGTTGTATAGGAAGTCCTGTGGATCCTCTGAAGGAGTACCACTGAATGTGGTAGTGAACAGCTTGGTAAACCTGTCCAATCTCCACAACGCATCAGCAGACATAGCTGCACCATCATTAGACGGAGTCGCAATAATAGGCCGAACCGCCTCAGCTGGCTGAATCACAGGATCTTGAGTCTGGGGAATTACCTGGCTCCGGAGTGCGCGTAGCAGGAGTCTGATTACCTCCTCCAGCCTGAGAAGTGGCTGGTGCTACCGGTAATAAACCTGCTCTGGTGATATGATCCATAAAACCTGCTATCCGGACCAAAGCATCCTGAAGATCCGGTGAAAATAAAGCTCCTCGTGGGACCTGAGCTGGGCCTACTGGAGCTGCTGGGGTTGGAACTTCCTCCTCGATATGAACATGAGGTTCTGCCACTTGTGCTGCTGCTCGGGGCTGAGCTCTGCCCCTACCTTGGCCTCTAGTACGACCTCGACCTCGGCCTCTGCCCCTAGCGGGAGCTGCCGCTGCTGGGACCTCGGGCTGCTGGTCGGTAGATGAGGATGCACGTGTCCTTACCATCTGCGGAAGAACAGAGTAGAAGTTCAATTAACATTTAAAAGATCAAGTCGCACGACTGGAAAGAATAAAGGGAATATTTTCCTAACTCCGTAGCCTCCGGAGGATAAATACAGACGTCTCCGTACCGATCCTTCAGACTCTACTAAGGTTGTTCGTGAGTTGTGAGACCTGTGCAACCTAGTGCTCTGATACCAACTTGTCACGACCCGGATTTCCCACCATCGGGGTCATGATGGCGCCTACTAAATGGAAGCTAGGCAAGCCAAATATTAATTACACCTCCATTAATTACCAAATTCTTATTAAGACTTATTATTAAAACATATAAATTACAGCGGAATAATCAAAATTAGCGGAAGACTTAGTCAAATATGATAAAGAAAACCCAAACATGATACACTACCCAAGACCGGTGTCACAATACTCACGAACTTCTAAGAATAATACACATAATTGTCTGAAAGAAAATACAAGCTGTTTATCTCGATTACATGAGATAACAGAATGAAAAGCATAGATAGAAGAGACAACGGGTCCTGCGGACGCCTGTAAGGCTACCTCGTAGTCTCAGTAGTCGGAAAATCCACAAGTCGCTACTGCCGCTGCTGCTGTCCGTAACCTGTATCTGCGCAAAAAGAGCGCATAGTGTAGTATCAGCACAACCGACCCCATGTGCTGGTAAGTGCCTGGCCTATCCCAGCGAACTAGTGACGAGGCTAAGGCCAGTCACCCACTTAAACCTGTACAATTACAATACATATATATATATACAAAATATTTATAAGGAAAGACTTTGCTCTGAAATAATAGTCAATAACTCGTGATATCCAGAACAATATAATCAACAGAATAAATATTGCTTTCATGTCTCAATTCCTTTCTCATTTCATATCTCGTGGTAGGCGTACCACCCGCTCCCAAATATATCAATAGGCTACCGACAACTATGGCCAATGCCAAGATTTAAATCACTTTGTGGTCGGCGTGCCACACGATCCCAATTCATAAATATATAAGTGGTCGGCGCGCCACACGATCCCAATTCATAAATATATAAGTGGTCGGCGCGCCACACGATCCCAATTCATAAATATATATATTACCGGCATTTAGCCAATAATCTCTATATCAACAATATTTATAATTACCGGTTTTAAACCAATAATTGATAATAATTTCAACAATTTATCTTCATTACCGGCATAACACCAATAACTATTAATCAACAATTTATTCATAACTGAATTCCTATTCCTACAAACTAGATAGAACAAACACTTACCTCGAACGTTTACGAACGATTCAATCCGTAGCAATGCCTTTTCCTTTTGAATTTGACTCCAATCCAATCGTATATATACACAATTGATTTAATATCATCAATTCTACTTAACAAACTAGTTCATATTGCTAAATATGGTTTTTACAACATTCTGCCCGTAATAGTAAAAATCGACCCCGAGGCCCACATAATCGAAACTCAAGTTTCGAACCAAAATAAGTTCACCCAATCCTCCATGAGTTCAAATATACAATTTGTTCTTAAGTTCGACTCCAAAACGAGGTCTAGATCGCAAATTCTTTGAAAGCCCTAACTATACCCATTTCTCCAATTTTTCAACCAATTTACACATGTTTAAACCTAAGAATTTGATTGATGTTGATGAAAAAATGAAGAAGACGAGTTAAACAATACTTACCCAATGAACTTTGATGAAGAAATGCCCCAAAGATCGCCTAAGAGCTGTGGAGAAGAAAGGATTTTGTGAAAATGGGATAAAATCCCGTAAGTGTTCTGTTTTGGGTATTAAATCACCGGGCGGAAATTTACCCTACGCGATCGCGTGAATTGGGCTGCGATCGCGTAGAGGAAAGACTGGCCTCTTATGCGATCGCGTGCAAAAGGTTGCGATCGCGTGGAGAAAAGATTGGAAGCTACCAGATCGCGTGAGGGATGCTGCGATCGCGTAGAGGAAACTCACCGGACTGCCTATTTGGCCTATGCGATCGCGTGAACATGACTGCGATCGCGTGGGGGAAGAACTGGAAACTACGCGATCGCGTAGAAGAACTGGCCAATGTTGTGCGATCGCGTGGATGAGGCCGCGATCGCGTAGAACAAAATCCCTCTGCAGAAACAGCAGAATTCCTGCTATGTTTTCAAATCCAAAAACACCCCGAACCACCTCCGAAACACTTCCCGAGCCCTCGGGGCTCCAAACCAAATATGCACACTAACTCAAAAATATCATACGAACTTGCTCGCGCGATCAAATCGCTAAAATAACATCAAAATCAATGGATTGAGCCTTAAAACTCGAGAATTCTTTCAAATTTCATAATTTCCAAAATTTCCAATTTAAGGCCGAAATGCGTCAAACGACGTCCGTTTTCAACCAAACTTTACAAGAAGCGCTTAACCAATATATATGACCTGTACCGGGCGTCCGAACCAAAATACGAGCCCGATACCAGTACTTTTTAATCAAAAATCAGTTTCATTTTCTTTAAACATTTTCAGAAAATAATTTACCAGAAAAATTCTTTTACCGGGGTTCTAGACCTCGGATTTCAATTCCGGGCATACGCCCAAGTTCCATATTTTTCTACGGATTTTCTAAGACCGTCAAATCACGGATCCGGGTCCGTTTATCAAAAATGTTGACCAAAGTCAACCATATCAATATTAATATCATTTTTATCCAAATTTCTCATAGAATTCATATTTTCTATCACAAAATCTTTCCGACTACATGCTCGGATTGTGCACGTAAATCGAGGCAATATAGAATGAGGTTTTCAAGGCCTCAGAAGCTCGAAATGATTAATAAAATAAGTGATGACCCTTTGGGTCGTCACACTTTGGTTTCTTGACAAGAGTTAGTCAAGGTTTGTTGCTTTGTAATAGAGTTATTGCATAAGGATTATAATAGAGTTATTGTACGGCGTGGAATATTGAAAGTTTAATTCCTAAATTGCAATAAGTTGTAATATGAAGTTTGCTCGGTTTATTATAGTTAAAATCCTACTAGGATGGTTTTTAAACCTTGAGTGAGGAATTTTCACATGAATATCACGTTTTATTTATTTACTGTATATTTACTCTGGGAACAAATAGATAACCTGGTTTCCTATACTGTTTGGTTTTACTTTCCACTTATTTACTCTAGAAACAAGATAGAGAATCTAGTTCGTTATATTGTTTGGTGGACTTCTAATTTCTATCAATATTTATCTTATTTGAATAATGTCTAAATTTTAAAAATCAATGTTTGCATTGTATGTAGGGTTGGCAAGTGGGCCGGTCCAAGACCGGGATCGACCTAAGATCGCGGCTCATATGGGTTGTGGGCCTAAACGATCCTAACCGTATAGGATTAGGACCGTGGAGAGGTGGGCTGTGTAGTGGGTCGGTCCTATGAGCAAGGCCTGAAAGACCAGGACAGGGTGGAAAGTGGGCTGGTTCAAGCGGTCCTAAATGATCCCTATGTCTCTTATTTAAAAAAAATTACCGTTAGGGCATTTAAAATATAGTTGTGGTCTATTTACAAAATAGCCATTTAATGAATTAATGAATGATCTTTATTCTAATCCAACTATTGATGAGGATGATGAGGAGAAAATAGATTTTGATGAAACTCAACCGGATGACGATAGACCCACTAGTCTTGTTCCTGAAGTTAACCCAACTAATGATAGTCCAAATGATGCCCCGTCTGACCCTACTATTACTACCCCTACTTTTTCTAGACAGCGTCCCAAACGGTAAGAAACATCTATTGTTTGACTTTTTTTTACTCAACTAATTCTACAAAATAAGGGCAAGTGATAAAACTTGTGGCAAAAAGTTAGCTTTTAAATATTTTGGCGGTCGGGAGGCTGCGAGGGGAGGGGGAGGGCAGGGGGACTTTAAAAAGATACATATTGATACACTATCGGGATAAGGCCAAATATATTTCTATGAAAGCCTTGGCCGATGGGACAAGTGCACCTACCCCTAGTCAGGTTGACACTAGTACCAGGTCTAATCAATCTCAACCGGGAATTAACACTATTATCGATGGTATTTTATATTATGATCCCAAAAAAGATCAGAAAAAATTGACAAAAATAATTACTGTTATGTGCTTATCCTATAATTTTCCTTCAAACCCTCACTTTGTGCATGATATTATAAATATTTGGAATCCTACTTATAAAGGTTTTCCTCGCACAACCGTAAAGAGCAATATTTATAAATATAAAAATAAATATGAACAATATTTGTACTATTTATTTACTCATAAAATTATCGTGTTACTATTACAATTGATATTAGTAGAAGTGATAACGACTATGATTACCTTACTGTTACCAGTCATTAGGTTGATGAGGAGTCGATAATGCAAAAGCGCATTATTGCTTATAGAATACTAATTCACATCACACATGATAGTTTATTGTTGGCACGGTTATAGATATTTGTAGATATTTTTGTATTATTGATAAATTCATGCCAGTTTCAATGGATAATGCTACTAGTAACACAAATGTGGTAGCTTTGCTTGCTACTACACTAAATCCTACATTAGTTACATTTTTCATGTAAGATGTATTTGTCATATTTACCATTTAATATTGAGTGATGGTATGAAAATTTTAAATATTGAAATTAAAAAGGTTAAAATGGCGCTTAACTGGATTTTTATTCAAACCGTGGAAGTAGAGTTAGAAAATATTTTGAAAGATTCGATGAATTTGGCCTAAGAGAAAGGAAGGTTCCTAAAGCTTGTCCAACTAGATGGAATTACATGTATAAAAGTTTAGTTGTTGCATATGAATATAAAAACCTCGTAAACTCAACATTTAATGCTCATGTAAGTGACGATGATGAGCACCTTACAAATACGGATTGGGCTAATATTAAAATGCTTGTAGATTTTTTTAGAAAATATTTATATTGCTACAAATAAATTTTTTGGGCAATATTATCCTACTATTTCTAAATGTTTAGTTTATATAGCAGAACCTGCAAATTTGTTTGCTCATTTTTTAGAGGGTGCGAAAATTTATGGACAAGCTATTGATTTTATGAGAAAAAAGTTTAAAAAATATTTTTCCCTATTCCTCCTATTTATGGTGTTGTTGCCTTGTTAAATCCTACTATGAAATTAGGAGTTCCCCTATTTTGATACGAAACTATTTATAATGGTTTAGCACTTGAAAAAGAGGAGTTTTCTAGACTTCCGGAAGCAATGTCCTCAATTAAAACAAATGCTCAAACTATTTATAATTCTTATCAAGTTGCATAGATTAGGCAAGGCCAAATATTCCAACTCCTTCTTTATTTTCTTCCGATTCTCAATCATCTAAAAGAACTACGGGAGTAAGTGCACTTGGTGCTTGGACCGAGTTCAGGAATTCTCAAAGTTCTAGTACTAGTGATTTTTCACAACTAAATGAGCTTGAAGTTTATTTGTCACGGGAAATTGAGGAAGTGGATCCCGAAGGCTCATTAATATTTTTGAATGATGGAGGGACAAAGAAAAATACTTTTCGATTCTTTCAAGGATTGCCTGAGATATTTTAACTATTCAAGCTTCAAAAGTGGCATCAGAGATCGCTTTTCAGTCAAGCAAGACTTCAATTCGATGATTATAGAGCGTCTATGAGAGAGCGCTTGAAAAAATTAGTACTTTTGGACTTGATGAATCATAACCAGAGGTAGACAAAGCTTACGATGAAATGCTAGTTGAACTTGCGAAGGATTCTGTTTCGCTAATGCAATAATAAAACTTATAATGGATTGCTTTGGATTTTTATTACCTTTTTTTTCTAACTTCTATAAAAAAAATTAAAAAATAAAATGTTTATCCGTTGGGACCACTTAGAATGGGGACCTGACCACTCATTCCGGGACCATTAGTTTGTGGTCCCGGGCTAGTTCTTACAAAAAGAACATGAAACCAGAGACCACTTAGGACCGACCCACTTAGAACTGGGGCCGGCCCACTTGCTAGCCCTAACGGTATATATTGTAGATACCATGAATAAATTAGAAAAAATGGCATGGTATGACTACTCATAAGGAGAATTGGTAATAATTTGGCCTTATAATAGATTTGGCAAAGGTAACAAAAAAAATTGGCATTATATAGCCAAATCCTAAATAACCCTAATTTCGTATTTTTTCTCTTTTCCTGTTTCTTTTCTTCTCTCTCCTTGTATTTCATCTCCAATTTTCTTCTTCATTCTTTTTTTTATTCTTCTTCAATCTAGCAATATTTTCTCTTCAATCCAGATCAGTAAGGGCGTGTGCTCTTTGATATGGGAAGTAGTAATGGTTGAATACATTTTTTATTTATTCTCCCTCTCTCCCTGTCATATTCGTATCTATACAAATAAGAAATTGTTCTAAAAGTGACTATGATGATGATGATGGCAGCGACATTTAACAATGGTAGATGTCGATTTCCTTTGGCAGATTGCTATGACAATGACGACAACAACAATTAGCAATCACAGATTTCGATTTGTTTCGTATCTCTTTGGCGATTTCGATTTTCTTCTTATCCTCTATTATTTTTTTTAGTGTTAAAACAATATATATATATATATATATATATATATATATATATATATATATATATATATATATATATATATATATATATATATATATATTATATACCCATGTGTATACCATATTGTCTATCATGATATATATGTTAAGTTTTGCAATATAATGTTAGATCAGAATAAAATTGTCCATTAATTATAAGAGGGTGAAATCATTCCGAATAAATTTGTTTCATGATATATACATTCTTAAAATTGGCATTGGACAGAACTTAATACTTTTTTCCTCTTCTTTTTCTTTTGATTAAGAAAATAATTCTAATTCTCATTTTGTATATCAATATAACTCCAGCAAATTGTGTATATCCACAAGAAACTATATGTTATACACTGAATTGTACAAAGAACAAAAAATATCTTTTATTTTATATTTTGATATACAAAAAAATTGATATACATTTTGATATACATGAAGAATAAAATAAACTTGTATTATGTATTTGGTATACACAGTATTTGATGTGTTATACACCGTGATGTATAAATAATACAATTATTTTTGTTATAATATACATTGATATACAAATTAAAATAAATTTTAAATAATTCTATTTATCATTTATATTTTATAATAAAGAAGGAAAATACAATTTTAATATATATTTTTATATAAAAAAGAAGAAAAATAAAGTTGTGATATACATTTTGATATACACGAAGAATAAAATAAACTTGTATTATATATTTGGTATACATTGTCACACCTCCTTTTGGCGTGCCCCCTTTCGAGGGAGCATGTAAAGGAGTTTTACCAATTAAGTGATAATATTCGAAACGGAATCATTTTATTTATTTTAAAGTCGCCACTTGGAATAAATAATGGTGTCCTAAGTTACCGATTTATTCAAATTTCAAATCGAGGAAATTTCGACTTTCCAAACAAAGTCTGCGAACTAGAAATTCTAAGTAAGGAATTCTTTTGACCCGAGGGAAGGTGTTAGGCACCCCCGAATCTCGTGGTTCTAGCACAATCACTTGAACTATTGTAAATGGCAAAAATATCTGATTTTAATACATGTTATAACCTATGTGCTTCTAATCAATTTTAAACCACTTTTACTAAGTTTAGAACTATACATTTGGAACCTTTAAACAAAACGGGTATGATCTCAACCCGGGCCCTATGCAAGTCAAATGTATGATTGGATCATTTTATTTAACTTATGCCGGGTAAAATGGTTATCGAAGCTCAAACTACATCTTTTAATCATGCAAAACAAAGGTCTGTTCGAAATTATTTCCGATTACTCTGTGGAAGCAATATTGCACGAAGTGATTCCGATCTTAATTAATTCTCTACCAATCGATCGAAAAGGGGGATTCAATTCAAATGAGACTCTTTTAATAGGAGGCGAGCATTTATCTATCTTTTGATTTTACATGTATACATCTCAAATTTCTTGTCAAATTAGATTGTAACTATTTATTCGGGCCCGATTTACTGGATTGGGACAAGTGATTTAGCGAAGGGCCAACAAGCTGATGAGGAGACTAGTTACTATGTCACAAAAATAATTCGGCAGTTCTTTATCTGTTGGGGATCGTCTATTCAACTTACTATTTTTATCCACCCGTTAGCCATCACTAATTATGAATTATAACCCAAATCAAACTAACGCTAATGCCTAACAGTTTCAGCATGCTCAGAAAGACATAAAACTCATTTTTTACAATACATGGATTTGGATAGAGTACAAACAGTCTGGGTCATGTACATATATCTACTTTGCAACTTAAACAACTACATATGACAAATTAAAACTATCCATGAAACAGACAACGACAATGATCCAAATACTAAAGAGGCCAATGAGTATTTCTATTTTTTAACTTTAGTTCGAATCTTTCCCAACAAATGAGTTCAAACTGTGCACCTGGAATCTGACAACACAAAAGGAGGAAATGTCAGTAATAGCTCACAGCAAGCAAACAACCACCAACAAAAGATTCCAGCAAAAGACCCATAGAACCAATAGTAAAAGATAGCAAGAAATTCCAGGAATGGTTTAAACCAACAGTGATCTTAAAACCAACGGTCAGCAATTCCAAAAAAAAACCAAACAGCAACAAACTAAACTCAAATGAACTCAGCAGAACCCTTCAGATAACTTGAACACTCAAGTAGGGAAATAGAAACAAAGAAAGCTCAACTGTTTCTGAATCTCGAAGGCAATGTAACAATGTTATAGGGACATGATTACTAGTTCAAAAGCACTATTCTTCTGATCTTTTGAAAAAAGAAGAAGAGGCTTATAAGAGTTCAATTCCACTTATGAACTGAAACAAACAAACTTAAAACAAGAAACAAGGGTAGTGGAATAGTGTTTTCTTTTAGCTTTTCTCTACTGCTCTCTATTACATAATTGTATCTATTTCAGAATGGGTATTTTCGAATGTCTGTATCTCTTTTAAAAATGTCTATCAGGTCTATCTTTCTAAGGCTGGAAAGGGCTCTCCAAAGACTGGAAATCAGAAGCTGGAGGAAAAACTCTTAAGATTAAAACTGATAGGCCCCCAAAAAAAACTCCCTTATTCTGAAAATTTTCTCTCTTTTATAACCAAAACTAATAGCTTGGCAGCCCCTTTTTAATAGTCTAAGTATGGGTTTTAACTATTAAAAAGCTCATGAAGTCAGAAACTGGTGGAACACCCTTCTGTCCAACAGGTTCCACCAGTCTATTCCATGTGCATTGCACTTTTAAGCATTAACTGAAGTTAGTTTCTGACTTCTGTTAAGATTAACAACTATAATCAATTCAATTCCCTAAGTTTAAACCACAAACAAATCAGACTTCAATTCAATAGTGATTTTGGACCAAGTTAACAGTGTCAATAATGTCACTGTCCAATGTTCTAAACGGACGTACCTATGAAATTAATCGACCACATTTATTTAAATCAATTACATGTAATCGATAAGAAATAATTGACATATCAATCAGTGATTCATATTTTTCGGGCAGAACAGGGGATCAAAAAATGTGAACTAACAGTCTGACGACCTTAAAAAACTAAACACATAACTTAATCACAATAAATACAATTAACGAACAAACAGAAGAAATCGACCAAATAAAAGGTCTACTGAAGATGGACAGAAAATTAACAAAAATCGGAAAAGATGAAAATAATAACACTGCTAAACTAAACCCCACATAAATAAATAGATAAAGACAGAAGAAAGAAAAGAAATACCTCAAAGGTAAAAAGATCAGAAACAAACGGACTTGGACCACTTCAAACTCAAAACTTTTGAGGCCAAACGGGTTTTAATCGAGAGTTCTCAAGTGAGAACACTTCGACTAAAGCCTATTGAACCATCAAAAAGCTTCAGGACAAGCTCGAAATTCTTCTAGGGTTCTTGGGGCTGAGATTGGCGTTCAAATGTTTTGGGCTCGATTTGAACCAAACCAAGGTCGATTTGGTGACGAAGGAGGCTATGAAAGTGTTTGGGGTGAGTTTTGGGTTAGAGGGATCTGGCGCTGCCATCGGGGTCTTGTGGCGGCGGCAAGGGTTCATAACGTGAAATAGAAATTTGAAGGGTTCTGGCTTGATTCGAAGGGGGACAGGCTCGGGGTTGGAACGGGATGAGGGAGGGTCTTGGAGGTGCTATGGTGTAAAGGTGGGGTGGTTTGTGGTAGGTTGAGTTTTAGCTCAAATCTTCGATTGAAGATTCAAGAAATTCAGGGATGATTCGAGGTAAACAAGTACGAGGGTTGGGACGGGGAGGTTACGGGAGTTCCAGGGTGTAAAAATGGAGGTCATTGGCCTACCGGAACCGCCGTGAGGCAATTTCTGATAGACGGAGGGCGGTGGTTTGGCGGCGGTGTTACGTCGTCTCTGAGAGAGACGAAGGGGTGATCTGGGAACTGAAGTGCATACGGGGGCTTGGGGGCGGGACATTGGTGTATTGAAATGATTTAACTGATCCGAGCCGCTAGATCGAATGATCTCAACAGCTTGGATTGATTGTGGAGAAAGAAACGGGGTCGTTCCGGCACAAAACGGGGTCGTTTGGTTTAATGAGGGGTTGGGTCGAGACGGGTAACGGGTCAGGTGGGTAGTATTGGATTAATATCGACCATTGATCAATTTTAGATCAACGGCCTAGATCACTTGTGGTCAAAGCGACGTCGTTTGGGCGTCTCTGATGTGGATTAGTTTGGACCGGGTACATGCCAGTGCTTTGGGCCTGTATTTTGATCAAAAGCAAGGCGGCCCAAAGCCATTTTTGTACCTTTTTTTCTTTTATTTCCATTATTTCTTAATTAAAACTAGAAATCCTAAAATCCCACAAATACTAATTAATTCCTAATTGTAGAATTGAGTCCTCAATGCAATATTTTGTATTTTTAATTAATTTAAACAAATAAACATACATACACAAATGCAAACAAATAAGGGAAAAATAACGACAAGATCCACAAAAGTTGCAAACAATAAAAAGACTATTTTATTTTGAACTTTGGGAGTAATTTTCTTGTAGGACAAAAATCATATGCTCACATATACAATATTTCATGTGTTATACATTGTGATATATAAATAATACAATTATTTTCATTAGGATATACATTGATATACAGATAATAATAAATTTTAAATAATTCTATTTATCTTTTTATATAATAAAGAAGGAAAATAAAATTTTAATATATATTTTTATATATAAAAAAGAAGAAAAATAAAGTTGTGATATACACATTATTGTTCTAATATACATATGTGGGCTATTTGTGTCAATATCTATAACTACGACTATTTTATGCTAATTGTGGGAGTACTTTGTCATGCCAAAACCCCAATAAATTAATACGTAAGTCAGAAATAAATAAAACTTACGTATTATTTTTATAAAAGTTTAAAATAAGACCGTCCGCGTAATTTGACTAGACATCGTCTTTTTCAACTAAAGCAACCAATAGGAATGCAGCTCCACATAACAAGTAGGGAAAAAGACTTAAAAGCAAAGACTTTCCCTTCATTTCTATGCCCTAAAATGCGTCTGATTATGTCTTGAGAGCAATTATAATTCTTGAATTGTGCGTTTATTCAGCTGAGAAAAAGAAAGGAAGATGGCGGATATAGTGTTAAAATTTGTAGTAGAGAACCTGTTGGCGATAATAAAAGAAACTTGGACACTGATTGGTGGCGCAAAGGAAGATTGTGCACAACTGCTGGAAGAAGTTGATAGTTTGAAGGCATTCCTAGAGGATGCTGCACAATATCGTCAAAGCAACAGCAAACAATGGAAACATTTCGTCAACAAAGTTCAAGTTATTGTATATAAAGCTGAGGATCTCATTGAAAAGCTCCATATTCAAGCCAAACAGCACCAACAGAAATACAGAGTTTTGACAAACTACGTCAAAACCGTCAAGGAATCTGTAATAAACATCAAAGCTGTATTAGACAAGGTGAAGAAAATTCGGGAAGAAAATCAACATGCTTTTCAAGCAAAGCCAATGCTAGATTTTCAGCAGGAAATTATTGCCCATGGGTCATCACAGGTATGCCCGGAACAACCTAGATTTATCTGATTTATGACATACGTACCTAGCTAGGCACAGTCTGTATTTGAAGTTACTGGCCTTTTTATGTTACTTAGTTCTAAAGTAAGAATTTGTACTTATTCAATGGATTAGGTTTGCGCTTAAGCTATTTGATTCAGCCGAACCCGTTGATTATGAAGCTCTAGCTTTGCCCCTGGCTATTTGACTGTATATCACTTTGAAAACAACTGATTTGTGAAATTTAATTTCTTTTGCAGTTATCTACTATCATTTTCATATTTACCTTATTCTAGATAATAAATATTACTCCATCCGTTAATGTTGTTTGACTTGACATACTATTTAAGAAAAGAAAAATATTTTTAAATATGTGGTCCAGAAAGCTCAAAGGTGCAAAAGCTTTCGTACAACTATTTTAAATTTGTTTTGCAACACAAAAATTAAGATGCTCTACTTGTTATTGTTAAGTGTCCCTACTGCAGAGAAAATAAATTGTTGCCTTATTACAATTACTCAACCATAGAGAGAATGTCACAGTAATATCATAAAAATTAAAGTCTATTTTTAATATCCAAACTATTTTTGATGATCTTAGAAGGAGATTTTGCTGGAAGAGACCGAAGTTGTTGGCTTTGATGAGGAAGCGGAAACAGTGATCAAACGACTCGTTGAAGGAACTGATGATTTGGATGCTATTCCTGTGGTGGGTTTGCCCGGACTTGGCAAAACCACACTGGCATTAAAAATCTATAAAGATTCTCAGATTTCCTATCATTTTTACACGACTATTTGGATAAAGGTAGGCCTGCAATACAAACTAACAGAGGTTTTTCTTAGCATTCTGAAAGTGTTCACAAAACTAACTAAAGAACATCAAGATATGAATGTGAATGATTTGGCCAAGATAATACGTGAGTTCATTTCCAAAGGAGGCAAATGTCTCATTGTCTTGGACGACGTGTGGAAGCCAAACATCGTGCATGCTATCAAGGAAGCTTTCCCGAAAAATAGAAAAGGTCATCGAATCATGATCACCACTCGTGACGAAAGTGTTGCTAGATATGCTAATGCTCATCCTCATTCGTTGAAATTTCTTAAAGACGAGGAAAGTTTCCAATTGTTGGAAAATAGAGTTTTTGGAAGTAATATTAGGTGTCCTGAAGAGTTGGTAGCACATGGAAAAAGTATTGCAAAACAATGTAGTGGAGTGCCACTTGCTGTAGTGGTAATTGCAGGAGCTCTAATAAGAGGACGTACAAGCGAAAGATGGTGGCAAATAGTTAAGGACAATGTGGGAAAGCACCTTATAAATAAAGATGACCCTGAAAGCTGTTTGAAATATGTGGAAATGAGTTATATTCATCTACCCGAGAAGATGAAGGCGTGCTTTCTGTATTGTGGTGCCTTTCCACAAGGCTTTGAAATTCCTGCTTGGAAGTTGATTTGCTTGTGGATTTCAGAGGGATTGATTAACTCCGAACTAAATGCCAGCCTCGAGGAACTGGCAGAGCAATACTTGAACGAACTTATTAACAGGAATTTAGTGATGGTAATGCAGAAAAGGGTTGATGGACTAGTAAAAACATGTCGTATTCACGACATGTTGCACCAGTTCTGCAAAATGGAGGCTAAAAATGAAGGTTTATTCCAAGAAGTATGTGAAAAAACCGATCAGCCTGGTCTTTCTATACCAGATCTAGATATTTCTCGTCGGTTGCTTATTCAACTCTCTCTTTTGGAGGCTTTTATCTCCAAAGAACCATTTGCTGAGCATGTTAGGTCTTTCTTATGTTTTTCCAAAAAACATAAAGGAAGTGAGCAGCTTAGTGACATTCGACTCCTCCACAAAGCATTTCCACTGCTTAGGGTCTTGGATGTTGAATCCCTCGATTTTAGTTTCTCAAGTCATTTTAAAGAGCTATATCATTTGAGGTACATTGCTATCTCAGGTAACTATGCAAACCTTCCTGCATACGTTGGTAAGTTTTGGAATTTACAAATTCTTATACTTAATACGAAGGCGTCCACCATTGAAATAAAAGCAGACATATGGAACATGCTACAGTTGAGGCATCTGCGCACCAACGTCCCTGCAAAATTGACACCCCCAGCTACCCAAACAACGTACGAATCGTCTTGCCTACAAACTCTTTCCAAAGTTGCACCAGGTAGTTGCGGAGATGTGCTTGTAAGGGCTTGTAATCTCAAAAAAGTGAGTATTCAAGGGGAAATGGCTGAATTTTTGGAAACTAACAAGGGTGGGTTCAGAAACTTTGCAAAGCTAAAGTTCCTGAAACATTTGAAGTTGTTGAATGACTTTGGCAGGTCCATGAGAAAAGTTGTTCAACTTCCTCCAACATTCGCTGAGTATCTGCAAAAACTGAATAAGCTAACTTTGTCAAATACAAAGTTTCCTTGGAGTGATGCAAATATACTAGGGCGATTGGAATGCCTCGAGGTACTAAAGCTGAAAGAAAATGCATTTAGTGGGACGACCTGGGATTTAGATATTGGAGGCTGTTTTAGCCAACTCAAGGTGTTGTTCATTCAAAGAGCAGACTTTGAGATTTGGAAGGCATCAAATCTTTCATTCCGAAGACTTAAGTGTCTTGTTCTTATATCCTGTGATGAGCTTAAGGTTGTGCCATTTGAGCTGGCTGGTGTAGGTAGCCTTCAACAGATGACGCTGGAGAACACAAACAAGGCAATCAAATCTGCCAAGGCAATCGAATGCAGAAAGAGAGAGCTGATACAAGAATCTAAAAAACGCAAATTTGGAATGGAGATCAGTCAAGCTTCAGATTGTTCCAAATTCAAGCTCATGATATTCCCCCCTGAAACTTTGGATTGCAACGCCACATAGCAAAGTTGAAAAAGGTCAGCAGAATTTATTTTGTTTTGTTTTTGTTATTGTTTTAACCAAGTGTGTGACTAGTACTAGTATAATATTTATGCGATATTCATATGCTGGAAATTTGGCTATGATCCTGGAAATAGCCTCTCTACCACTACCCTCCCCAAACTCCATTAGTGAGATTTTACTGGGTTTTTGTTGTTGTATATTCATATGCTGCAATCCATTATCTTCTGTAGATATTGGAAAGAGACTAAGTAAAAATACATCTATATGATACGTGTTCAATTTCGTATAATGTTCAATATATATGTTTTCGTAATAATTTAATTCCTCAGAAAAATATAGCAATTCATGAAATTCCTTAATAACTTTTCCCATTAAAATCCAAAATTATTGCAACATCTCTCCGCTCTTTTCTTTCGTTGTTCGTCATTTACCATACGTGCTAATATTCATTTTCTCTACAGGAGAAATCAGGGCAGTATTGACCTTGCTGTGAGCCTGGGGTGAAGAACAATTAGCTGGAATACTTGAAATGGTGTCAACTCATGCATGTATTTGATGTTTACTGCAGTCCAATCATCTGATGCAATAAAGAAAATTAAAACCTGTTTGTCTTTTATTTATCCAATCATTTTGATGTATAAAACTAATCCCTGAATTTCGTTGGATTTTGTTGCATTTCGATTTCCTGGATATGAATTTTTAATTTTTTTTCTTAGATCACTTACAAAACGTACATAGTATTGAATTGCAACTTCTAGGTGCTGAAGTTTCGAATATTTTGAAATTTGAACGAACTTGTGTGTTGTCTAATTAAAAAGGAAAAAGCTCAAAATTATATACTATTTTCCTTTATTGACGTGAAAAAGAAAAGTAGCATGAGTAATATATTAAAAGAAAAAGAATGTTACTTTCTCCGGTTCACAATAATTGATCAGTTTACCTTTTTATTTTGGTTAAAAAAAAGTGTCCGTAATCAAGAAAATATTCAATTTGTTTTTACTCTTTTACCCTTATGTGCATATCCCTAAAAAGTTTTTCCACTTCTCGCTATAACTATGTGACCAATATTTAATAGGTAAAATATCACATAAGAACGATTGAGCTCCCTATTTTTTAATTTTTTAGCCCAAATTTTAATTTACAACTAACTAGCCCAAAAATAGTAGGCTAAGATTCAACATTCAATTTCAATAGATTCTCAAAATTACTATTTAATTTTTAAAAAAGATTGCTCAAGCTTTGAACTTAATTTTAGAATTAGTAACTATGACTCAAATATTAGTTGAACAAACCAAATTCATTTGAGTGGTGAAAATTTAATTTTTAACAAGCTTAAATATGTGGATTTAAATTCCAAATTTTATTTTGTGAAAAGTTTGGAGTAAGTGTTATTTAGACTTATTAGACAGAGTATAAGTAGGTTATATATAAATTTGAAGTTATTTAATGGAGATTTGGACTAGTTTTGAACAAGAATTGCAACTGAAAATCGTGGAAGAAGTTCGTCTACAAACGCTTGTATAAAAGTGTATAATGGTGTATATGATGATACAAGATTATATCTAATTATACAAAAAACTGACTTCGCCTTCTTCTTTGTATCTTTTTCTAAAATTTAACTCAAATCTACTCCAAATCACTTCAAATTTAAATTTTGAACTCCTTTTGATATTTTCGATCAATTGGAACAACATCCAATCCAAACAACTAACAAATTAAAAAAAATTCTATTTTCAAAGGCAAAGCTTTGAATGGACTTTAATAGGGCACTTCTACTCTTTAAATTTTTTACATTACAACTAGGTGATACAGGGGGAGAAAGTAGTAATGGCGAACAACCCCTAGCCTATGTAAAATGTGTTAGAAGAAGAGAGAGTGAAGTAATAGTTGTGATAACACAAATATAACTCCATAACTTTTAGAAGTAATGATTGTAAGAACATATATTTTGAATTTGCCATAACAATATTTTTAAAATATGTACAATATGATTTAGGTTGGATAAAACTTAAAAATATGAGTAATTTTTTGTTATGATGTGAAGTCATGTATATATTCTTGTAATTATTTTTATTTAATAAGAGTAATTTAATTATACTAGATATTTTTATTTAGGAATTAATATTTTGTTAACGAGTACTAAAAGGAAATTGATTGAATCGGAAAAGAACCTAATTGAGTCCAACTCATAATAAGTTTAGTTAATGACAAATGTTTGACAAGGGAACGTAGAAATTGAAGTTAAAAAAGTGCACACACCTTTGGTCGGATCGAGAATACAAATTTCTTAAAAACTACAGTACCTAACAAACATATAAGAGAAAATAACAAAAGATTTCCACTTCAAATCCAATTACCTCTAATTCGTTTTTCACTTTTCACCTAATATATTCTCTTTTTTTTGTCTCCATCGTTGAAAAGCATCGGACTTTCATTAGGATTTTCTTTACTTTTTTTTACTTTTTTATTTCGATGCTGCACACAATATTCACATCTTTTTCACACACTTGAGTAAAACTCCAGTTATTTTTTGCCAGTGCGACAAACATTGCGTGGATTTTTTAATCCTGCCCCAAACTTAATTTGTTTGTTTATAGCCACCTTCCTGATTGGGGACTAATATAAACATAATTGTTTATTTATTAAATTTAATAATCCCAACCACAACTATGAATCATCACTCCTTTACTTCTGTTTCTCCATCTTCTTTCCTATTCCTAACTCCTCTATTCCAAAACAATTAATCTTATCTGCAGCGGCTTTCTTAGTGCAAGGTGAGATTTTCTGTGCTTATATTATGTCTATGTATGGATCCTTTTTGAATAATTATTATCTTTTAAGTCTGACCTATTTCTTGAGCCTTTTCTTTTTTAATTTATTGTAATGATTTTTATTCTTTTTAAAATCTTTTTAGTCTGAGGTTATGCTTTGCTAATGATTTTCTTTCCACGAAACCCCCACCCGATCTAGCTATTAAGGTTGCTTGAATTTTATCCTTATTGAGGCCTTAAACGGTAGTACTCTAGACATAAAAATGAAAAGAAATTGGAAAAATGACACTGTATAACAAAGAGAATGGCCTAACCAAGATCTCATATGTTTTATTATAATTTCCTGTATTATATTCTATTAATCTTCATGGATAAATGTCATATAACAAAAGGATATTTGTAATATGCCATCAGACCATATGTTATGTATATGTGAAAACACCTCCTTAATTTGAAACCATTTTCAAATTGTTTTTGGAGGCTAGGTTGCCATCCCGCTCAATCCAGTTTGAAGTCGTCTGAACCTGATACTCTGCTCCAGATTTTACTCTGCTTCTACTTCAAACTCATCATCCTCCATAGTTCACCTTCATAAAGCGGGACTTTCCAAACAAAGAATTACCTCTCATCCTATTTTGGTACTCCACATTGGTCTTCTTTTAATTTGACGTGAAGAATAGAATGTCTTTCAACAACAGGGATGGGGGAAAGAATAAGTTTCTGTACAGGGGCAGCAGGGGAATCAAGAAGAAAAGGTACTTCATAAGATTTAATTTGAATATTACGCGACAACACTTTGCCAATCGATCTAACATAGTAATATTTATTTCTAGCAGCCGAAGAGAGACAAAGCTAATTGACATGGACAACATTCAGGGTGGTGAAAGATCTCTTGCTCATGCAACAGCTTCCACCCAACATAGTCTTCCATCATTGGAAGAGGAAGTAGTTGGTTTTGAGGATGATGCACAAAACATAATTCAACAATTGAACGGAGGAACAAAGGAACTAGACATTATCTCTATCGTTGGAATGCCAGGACTCGGAAAAACCACTTTGGCTAGAAAGGTGTTTCATCATTTTATTAATAATAGACACTTTGACGTTAGAGCATGGTGCTCTATTTCAAAAGAATATAGCTCGACGAAGGTGTTCTCTGAGATTCTTAAACAAGTCGCAGGCAGTACGAATAATATAAGTGATGAAGACATACCTCACGAGTTGCGAAAGAGACTAATGCGCAAGAGATACCTCATCGTGTTAGACGATATATGGGAAGCTAAGGCATGGGAAGAGTTGCGATTATCTTTCCCACATGGTGAAGATGGAAGCAGAGTAGTGGTAACAACTCGAGATGAACAAGTGGTTAGGCAGCTTAAGCTCCACAGCGATCCATATTTTCTTCGATTTCTCACGGAGGATGAGAGCTGGGAATTACTCCAGAAGAAAGTTTTTCAAGGAGAAATCTGTCCACAAAAGCTACTCAAAACAGGATTGCAAGTTGCCAAAAACTGTAAAGGATTACCACTTGTGATTGTCTTGATTGCTGGAATTATTTCAAAGAAAAGGAAAGCCTCTTTGTGGTTTAAGGTCGCAAATGATTTGAGTTCCCATGCTTTAGAAGATCAAAGCATGAAGATAATAGAATCAAGTTACGACCATCTGGAAGATCACTTAAAGGCTTGCCTTCTTTACATGGGATTGTTTCCAGAAGACTACAATTTTCCAGTTTCTATTTTACTAAAGTTGTGGATAGCTGAAAATTTTGTACAGAATTCGGACACATATAACTTGGAGGAAGCATCTACAAATTTCTTGAATGATCTAGCGAGCAAAAGCCTTGTAATGGTTTCTAAAAGGAGAGATAATGGTGAAATAAAGTACTGCACTCTTCATGATGTAGTGCGTGAGTTTTGCTTGAGAAAACTTGCCAAAGAAAAGTTTATGCAGCTCATAATCCCGTATAATCCAGACCAAACTTTAGGTGCAACGGAACCTCGGTTATGCATGTATGTCCATGACAATCTGGTCAAGCAGTTTGTGGAGCATGGATACTCATTGGATAAAATTCCAATGTTGTTGGAGTTGAGAGAAGTAGGATCATTTTCTCAATATCATGGTAGGTATCTTGAGTTCATTGTTCATCCAAAATCCTTTTGTTCCTTCCAAACCCCATTCATCCCAAACTCCCTCATCCCTTTACTTGATTTCATTAGACATATTCGGGTGTTGGATTTGTTGAATTTCTACTTGAGGGAAAATTCTTGGGCTAGGGCAATGCAAGCAGTAACTCACTTGAGATATCTTGCAATTCATACCCAAGAATTTTGTTTCCAGTGGGTATCTCACCTACTCGATCTACAAACTTTGCGGGTGGGGTGGGAATCTTTTTCATTAAGCCGTAAGATATCCCCTGCTGGTCTTTGGAAAATGCAGAAGCTAAGGCATGTGGATATCAAGGAAATTAAATTCGTATGGGAAGACAATGATCGAGCAATTTTCGAAGAATCTTCACAAACTGTGTTACCGAACTTGAAGTCTTTCGGGAAATGCTGTATATATTTGGCTGATATGACTCGGGAGTTCTGGTGGAGATTTCCAAATATTGAACAACTCAGGCTCCTCATTGTTGAACCTAGACATCATAAGCTCTCCACACCAGAATTTGATATGCCGAATCTTGAAGAACTCCCACTTCAATCTCTCGAAGTGGGATTCTCAGACAACCCGGAGATACATGAATTTGGAATCGGAAGGGGCGATTACTGTCTTGTTTTCCCCTCAAATCTAAAGGATTTGTCTCTTCACAGCATTATCCTAGCAGAAATGGTTGTTTCAAATATTGCAAGACTGCGAAATCTTGATAGACTCAAACTTCGTAGAATATACTTCAAGGATGAAGATATGGGATGTTGGGATGTAGGTGATTACAAGTTCCCATCACTCAAGTATTTGAAGTTAAGGGGTGTTTATATGACCGAATGGCGCTCCTCAGAGGCATCTTTCCGGCCCCGTGCTTGAGAAACTGGTTATACGTCGTTGTGAGAAGCTTCAAGAGATCCCGTCTAGCTTCGCGAATATCCAAGCACTGAAGTTGATCAGATTGAGGGGCTGCATGAAGTCAGTTGAGGATTCAGCTTTGGACATTAAAAAAGAAGTAGAAGATATCACAGGATGTGACTCTCTCCAAGTTCAAGTTGATTTTAAAGATATGCCTCATTTAAGAAAAATATTATTTAAAAATTCTGTTTTTGTATGATTAATCTATTCACAAATGGACTTACTAGAAAAGGACATTTAAACCTTCAGCAACAATCATACACAAATATTGACATACCAAAAAATCGATGCATAAAATTTCTGCTTTAACCTGTGATTATACTTCTCAAAAATCAAATAGGTTATAATTTAGAACAATTGGCTCAACCTAGATAACTAAAGAACTTCAACAACTCCGTTTTGCTATCCTTAGAATAAGTTGCTTGATTTTTGTGTGAATAGCAGTAAATGTCTCTTTATATAAGAGTGAGGTTGCCCAAAAATCTTTACTTGATAATTGAATCTTTACTTGAGGAAACTTAGGATAAAAATTGCAAAAAAATTTGTCAAAGGAAAAAGAATCATGTTAGAAAGAAATGTCACCTACCTCATTTGTATTGGTGGCATCACACCAATTGTTATTCCCCCGAAAAAAAATCATCTCATAATTAAGTTGTTGAAACAAAATTTAAGCTCTTTACTTTCATGTGAGAGATCAAACTCTTACAAATCAATTAAACAAAGTAGCAAAATTGACCCAAACAAAGTAGAGAGCTTAAAAGAATATGCACGAAGAAATACCTCATATTATAAGAAAAGTAAAAGAGGAGATATATATTTGAGGAGTGGAAGAAACATGTATCATTGGGAAATAAAAGATACAACAGTTTCTTTAGAAGATTAATAATGAATACATAGTTGTCTTTTCATTTGGTTTCAGATTTAGATTAATTGAACTTAATGTAAAAATGCACGATTCTTAAAAGAGTACAATAACAATAGTAATTGAAGAAAGATATATGTGGATTATATAGTTTATACATAAATGTTATATCATAAATAGATTGAAATCATTTAATGAAAAGTTCTTTTTCCGATGATTAAATGGTATTTTAAAGGATATTTTTGTAAATCAACTTTAAAGGTAGGGTCTTCCTACTTTTAGTATTAATACTAATTTCTATGTATGTGCATCGCACGTAATGCTTTAGAACTAAAATAAATATAAGAAATAAAAAAAAGGTAATGACTATTTAGTTGTAGATTTTTAGTTGCCTAATTATATATTTTTTAAGTTATATCCTTCAGCATTATTAAGCTTTTTAAAAAGTTGTTCTTGCTAAAAATAGAAAGGAAGCATGTTAACTTGTGAATTTAAAGTTATAATTGTTAAGAATAGAATTCTATTTGGAGTGAATGTCTATAATTCTATTTGGAGTGAATGTCTATCTTGTGGAGAGTTTTACTTTGTGACTAAGTCATATTTCTCCTATAAATAGAGGGATCTTACCCCATTGTAAATCATCCCAAAATTCAATAAGAATTTCCTCTCTCTTTCTCTGCAATATTGCTCTTGTTCTTTTATTATTTCATAACACGTTATCACCACGAGACTCTACCGTCTCAAGAAGCTCTTTCAGAAGATTAAGGTAATTTTTCTCCTCTTTTTTAATTATGACTAACATTATGAAAAGAAAGTTCGTTGCCCTTGAGATTTCGGGCAAGAACTATATGACATGGGTGTTGGATGCTGAAATCCACTTAGATGCAATGGGTCTTGGAGACGCCATTAAAGACAGAAATAAAGCATCCACCCAAGATTGTGCTAAGGCCTTGATTTTCTTGCGCCATCACCTTGATGAAGAGTTGAAAATTGAATATCTCACAATCAAAGATCCACTTATTTTGTGGAATGACTTAAAGGAAAGATATGACAACTTAAAGTTGGTCACCCTTCCACAAGCATGATATGATTGAGCTCATCTGAGACTCCAAGACTTTAAGTCTGTTTCTAAATATAATTCTACGATGTTCAGAATTACTTCTAAATTGAACTCCGTGGAGATACTATCAGTGATTATGATATGCTTGAGAAAACGTTTACAATGTTTCATGCCCCCAATATGGTTCTGCAACAGTAGTACAGAGAGAAAGGTTTCAAGAAGTACTCTGAGCTGATTTCTCTTCTTCTTATGTTTTGAATCAATTTAGTATTTTGAATTAGACAATGTACGTATTACGTACCTGATAGTATATAATTAAATACACGTGCAATCACGCCCATACAGTTCACGTCGTAACTCATGTGTCATATTTTCCCCCCTTTCTGAATGTTTCCTCACTTATATACACAACTTGTTTAAGATGGATATATTTGATATTGAATGCAAGGCAAGCCTTATCTATAGTGTCAAGCCTTATGTTGTGAGAAAACAGTCTAATATGCAATGACCACTAAAGCTTAACAGTCACGGAAGAGATTGACCAAGAAACAAATAGAAATAATTTTTTTTTCTTCAAACAATGTGTACTCATAAAACTGATTTTTAAATTAGTTTGTCTTTTTCTTCCACAATTATAATGTCACATTGTATTAATCGTATTTAGATGTTTACTAATATTTATTCGTATATTTCTTTTGTATGTCAAACTATGAGAATCAAATATGGATATCCCTCAAAGCAAACTTGAATCAAATTTCAATTGTGAAAATATTTGTTTAGTTGATTCATGTACAACACATACAATACTCAAAGAGAAGAAATATTTCTCTCATTTAAGTATGTGTAAGGCAGATGTTACTACAATTTCTGGTAGTAGTAAATTAATTGAAGGCTCTGGAAGAGCTACTTTAAATCTGCCTAAGGAAACAATACTTATCATAGAGAATGCAATGTTCTCCTCCAAGTCCAAGAGGAACTTGTTGAGTTTTAAAGATATCCGCAGAAATGGATATCATATTGAGACAATAGATGAGAATAATATTGAATATCTCATCATTACCAAAAATGTCTCTGGCCAGAAAAGGGCTATTGAGAAGTTCCCATCTTTGTCTTGTGGCCTGTATTGGACAAGAATTAGTGCAATTGAGGCACATTCTATTGTAAACCAAAAAGTTACCGATTCCAATACTTTTGTACTTTGGCATGATCGATTGGGACACCCTGGATCAATTATGATGAGACGAATCATAGAAAACTCAAATGGGCATCCATTAAAGAATTTAAAGATTCTTTTAAATGATGAATTTAATTAATGTATTGTGTTGTGCCTCTTATGGTAGTAACCGATTGGTATTATTGCATGTCATTCTACTTTTGGTTTTATGTTTAGATAATTATTTATTTGATTTATCCCGGATTTACTAACATTGTTTTGTTTTGTTTTGTTTGTTGATTTTCTCTCTCTTTTTCTGAGCCGAGGGTCGGCCGGAAACAGCCTCTCTACCCTTTCGGGTAGGGGTAAGGCATGTGTACGTATTACCCTCCCCAGACCCCACTTTGTGGGAACATACTGGGTAGTTGTTGTTGTTGTTGTTGTTTTAAATGATGAATTTTCTTGCACTTCTTGTTACCAAGGCAAGTTAATTATTATACCATCACCAACAAAGGTTGGAATTGAGTCCCCTACGTTTTTGGAACGTATACAAGGGGACATTTGTGGACCTATTTACCCATCTAGTGGGTCATTCCGATATTTTATGGTCTTGATAGACGCATCCTCTAGATGGTCCCATGTGTGCCTATTGTCATCTCGCAACCTCGCGTTTGCAAAACTAATGGCACAAATAATTCGATTACGAGCACAATTTCCTGATAATCCAATTAAGTCTATTAGACTTGATAATGCTGATGAGTTTTCATCCCAAACATTTAATGATTATTGCTTATCAATTGGGATAAAAGTGGAACATCCTGTAGCTCATGTTCACACTCAAAATGGTCTTGCAGAGTCTTTAATTAAACGTCTGCAATTGATAGCAAGACCGTTACTCATGAAAACGAGGCTGCCCACTTCGGTTTGGGGTCACGCCATTTTGCATGCAGCAATGCTAGTTCGTCTCAGACCGACAAATTATCATAAATATTCCCCGTTGCAATTAGTTTTGGGTCATGAACCTAATATATCCCATTTAAGAATTTTTGGATGCGCAGTATATGTGCCCTGTAGCACCGCCATATCGCACCAAAATGGGTCCGCAAAGAAGGCTAGGAATATATGTTGGGTTTGAATCGCTCTCCATTATTCGCTACCTCGAGCCATTAACGGGAGATTTATTTACTGCACGATTTGCAGACTGTCGATTCGATGAGACACTTTTCCTAAAATTAGGGGGAGAAGTTGGTGAAACCAAACGGGAAATTTTGTGGAAAAATCCATCATTATCTCATTTTGATCCACGTGCCTCTATTTGTGAAAAAAGGGTACAAAAGATTATTCATTTGCAGAGAATAGCAAATCAAATGCCCGATGCATTTACGGATATGAAAAGGATAACAAAATCACATATCCCTGCGGAGAATGTTCCATTCCGCATTGATGTCCATATTGGACAATCTTCTAGTGTCATAACTAATGAGTCAAAAGCACGACTGAAACGTGGAAGACCAATAGGTTCCAAAGATCGAAATCCTAGAAAAAGGAAAATAAATGATCAAAATGACACTATGAAAGAATCTCATGAAGAAATCCACGACTTAATAAATTCTGAGATTCATGAGGAATCCACCGAGCCCGAGACTCAAGAAAATAAGGAACTATCAATAAATCCAATCGATATTGAGACAAATTTGAATCGATTGGATATAGTGGTGGATTATGTCTTTGCATATAATGTTGCATCCATCATTATGCAAGAAAGTGAGGATCTTGAACCTCAATCTGTTGGTGAATGTCGACAAAGACTTGATTGGCCAAAATGGCAAGAAGCAATCCAATCAGAATTGAATTCACTTGCAAAACGTGAAGTTTTTGGGCCTATAGTCCAAACACCTAATGGTGTTAAGTCTGTTGGCTATAAATGGGTCTTTTTACGCAAGAGAAATAAGAAAAACGAGGTACAAAGATATAAGGCACGCCTTGTTGCACAAGGATTTTCACAAAGGCCTGGTGTTGATTATGAAGAGACATATTCACCCGTTATGGATGCTATAACATTCCGTTATCTCATTAGTTTTGTTGTCCATGAAAAACTTGACATGCATTTAATGGATGTGGTTACTGCCTACCTTTACGGCTCACTTGATAATGAGATATACATGAAAATTCCCGAGGGCTTCAAAATGCCTAATAATTCAAAATTTCGGGAAATGTTTTCAATCAAATTGCAAAGATCTTTGTATGGTCTAAAGCAATCAGGACGAATGTGGTATAATCGTCTTAGTGAGTATTTATTAAAGGAACGCTATATAAATGATGCCATTTGCCCATGTGTTTTCATAAAGAAAACAACATCGGAATTTGTTGTACTTGCCGTATATGTTGATGACATAAACATTATTGGAACTCCTATAGAACTCCAAAAGGCAATTGATTATTTAAAGAAGGAATTCGAGATGAAAGATCTCGGAAAGACAAAATTATGTCTTGGTTTGCAAATTGAACATTTGGCAAACGGAATTTTTGTTCATCAATCTACCTACATATAAAAGGTACTTAAACGGTTTTACATGGATGGAGCACATACATTAAGTACTCCGATGGTTGTTTGATCACTTGATGTGAACAAGGATCCATTCCGACCTCAAGAAGAGAATGAAGAGCTACTTGGTCCTGAAGTACCATATCTTAGTGCAATTGGTGCACTAATGTATCTTGCCAATACTACAAGGCCCGACATAACTTTTCCAATTAATGTCTTAGCAAGATATAGCTCTGCTCCCACAAGGAGACATTGGAATGGGATCAAACACATATTGCGGTATCTAAAAGGGACTACCGATATGTGCTTATTTTATGATAACAATTGCAGTCCCGATCTTGTTGGTTATGCTGATGCTGGGTATTTATCCGACCCACACAAGGCTCGATCTCAAATAGGTTATGTGTTTACCTGTGGAGGCACTGTCATATCTTGGCGATCGACTAAGCAATCAATTGTGGCTACTTCATCTAATCATGCTGAGATAATTGCTATTCATGAAGCAATTCGAGAGTGCGTGTGGTTGAGGTCTATAATACATCTTATTCGAGATAAATGTGGTGTGAAATGTGACAAGTTACCCACTATTTTGTATGAAGACAATGCAGCATGCATAGCTCAACTGAAGGGAGGATTCATAAAAGGAGATAGGACAAAGCACATTTCACCAAAGTTATTTTTCACACATGATCTTCAAAAGAATGGTGATATTGATGTGCAACAGATTCGTTCAAGTGATAATATGGCTGATTTGTTCACAAAATCTCTACCGACGTCAACCTTCAAGAAACTAGTGTACAAGATCGGGATGCGAAGGCTCAAGGATGTGAATTGATGCTCTCATCAGGGGGAGTTAATGCGCGTTGCACTCTTTTTCCCTTACAAGGTTTTGTCCCGCTCGGTTTTCCTTGCGAGGTTTCTAACGAGGCAACCAAAAGGCGTATTATTAGATATGTGTACTCTTTTTCCTTTTTTAGATTTTTTTCCCATAGTTAAGGTTTTAATGAGGCACATTACTTATTGAGTAGACATTCAAGGCGGAGTGTTAAGAATAGAATTCTATTTGGAGTGAATGTCTATAATTCTATTTGGAGTGAATGTCTATCTTGTGGAGAGTTTTACTTTGTGACTAAGTCATATTTCTCCTATAAATAGAGGGATCTTACCCCATTGTAAATCATCTCAAAATTCAATAAGAATTTCCTCTCTCTCTTTCTCTGCAATATTGCTCTTGTTCTTTTATTATTTCATAACAATAATATTATTAAACTCAAATAAATTTTAAGTTGAAATATTAACTTATGATTGAGGATTTTTAAGAGACCTTTTTTATTTTTAAGTTATTATACACTATTAACAAGAACTAAGACTATTATTTTATTATTTAAACAAATTAGTATTGAGTGAGATAGAATACACGCGCATCGCGCCTACCTTGAGACTAGTCTTAGGATACGCGCTTTGCGCTTGTTATAAAGCGTGTATTTCTTATATCAATAAATATATCGTCTTAAAATTTAAAAAAAAAGCATTAAGCAGAGTGTTTGAAACACATAGTAAGTTCATAAAATTGATAGAACATTGATCTCACTTTAGTTAGTTCGATTAAATAAGAAATTATGCATCATAGAAGTCCTTAGAAATATGTGTAATATCTTATAAAAATTGTTATCAGTTTTGTATTTAATATCAAAAAAGTAATATAAAAATACTTTTTGCAAATAACATAAATTTAAAAATATAATCTATTGGTCCATTTGAGATGTGGGCATGATAGATTTACCTTATGGCTCTTAGAAAAAAGTTACATGTGATTAAAGTCTAAAAATAATTTATATTAAATAAATATTTTACAACAAACAACTAAATAAGTTGGAAAAAATATATAGAGTTCAATCTGTGGGAATGTTTACAGAAGGAAAAAAGAAAAATAACAAATGACAAATCATATAAAATATAATTTGTCTAATATTGTGTCATTTTTATTGTTTTAATTTTGCATTTTTATTGATTTGACTCTTAATACACAATACATGGTTTTACAGTATTTCTTATTATTTCATATATCCTAGTAGTTTTGGGAACTACCCACGATTGCAAAGAATTCATTTTAGGTCATTATTAAAAAAGTCAACAAAAGTGAACACTAGGGTCCGCTTGATCCAAATCCGAAATTCATACCAAAACTCGATTACTCATTCACCTCCGAGCTAGGTTATGTACTTTGTTTTGGAATATGACCTCAATTTGAGGTCTAAATCCCCAACTTACAAAAAATTCCTAATTCTATCCAAAACCCCTAATTTTCATCATGAAAACACAAAATATTTGGTTGAGATCTAAAGAATATAGTGGAAGATTGAAAGAAACTAGTTTAAAATCACTTTACTAACGATTTGGGGTAGAAAATTTCTTTGAAAAATCGCCTTTAGGGTTCTTGAGTTTTAAAATTTGAAGAATGAACAAAAAATCTCGTCTAAGTCAAGTTTTGACTAGTCACATTTGCGATATGGGGTTCGCAAATGCTAAGAATCCATCGCATATGCGAAGATCATTACATCTCTGCTTTCTTCGCAAATGCGAAGAATAGTTCACAAATGCGGACTATGATCCATCTGCAACTGCGACCTATTGATCGTGTTTGCGATCTTTGCCTACCCAGCCTCCACTTTGCAAATGCGAAGCTTTGTGCGCAAATGCGAACTCTGGCCTCCCCAGCTACTCTTCGCAAATGCGATGAGTAGATTTCACATGCGAACCCAACCGTGGATGCAAATGTGACGATTGACTTTGCAATTGCGTGGTCTGAGTCCCGCAACAAAATTTTAAACACACCAGCAATGTTCTAAGTCCAATTTTCACTCCATAGCCTATGTGAAAGTCACCCGAGCCTTCGAGGCTCTAAACCAAAAATGCACACAAGTATAAAATATCATACGAACTTGCTCGCGCGATCAAATCACCAAAATATCACCTAGAACTACGAATTGAGCACCAAATCAAATGAAATTTTCAAGAAAACTTTGAAACGCTTATTTTCACAATCGGACGTCCGAATCACGTCAAACCGATTCTGTTTCTTATAAATTTTTACATACAAGTCATAAATATGATATTGGGCCTACACCGGATTTCAAAACTAAAATACGGACCCTATATTCAAAAAGGCATACATTGGTCGAACATTTCAAATTCATTTAGCCTTTAACTTTTAAATTTCGACAAGGTGCGATATCTTGGGTTAGGGACTTTCGAATTCGATTCCAGACATACACCAAGTCTTAAATCACGACACAGATCCACCGGGATCGTCAAAACATAAATCTGGGTCCGTTGACTCAAATATTGATCGAAGTCAACTCAAATGAAATTTTTAGGCAAAATTCTTATTTTAATCTCTTTTTAACATAAAGCTTTCCGGAAACACGTTCAGATTGTGCACGCAAATTGAAGAAGGATAAAATGAGATGTTTAAAGCTTCAGAGCCTAGAATTGGATTCTAAAATACAAGATGGCCTTTCGGGTCAACACAGGTAAGATCTGCATACACATTCTCCCAGAACCCCATTTATGGGATCCCACTGGGTTGTTTGTTATAGAGCTGAATCCTCAAGTGACTTTGTGCGGCTCTTCAACTTAATCAACTTAAAAAGGGAAGCCTGGTATACTAAGCTTCTGCTATGCACAGGGTACGGGGAAGGGTCGGACCACAAGGTTCTATTGTACGCAGTTTTACCTTGTATTTCTTCAAGAAGGTGTTTTCACGGCTCAAATTCGTGACCTCCCGGTCACATGGCGACAACAATACCGATTAATTTAATCAACTTCAATGTTTGGATATCCACAAAGCTAGAAGGGATCTCTTGAAGCTTCTCAGAATTATGTATAACTAGTTTCTCAAGCATGGGGAAGGTACAAGATGCATCTGAGCTGCGCCATTTTGTCATATCAACAAACTGTAATTTCAAGTATTTGAGTGCTTGCAACTTGTAATCATTGATATCCCAACATCTGCTACATCCTCTGTTTAGGACCTTATAATAATCTTGATCCTTGAAGTATGGCGAAAATAATGTAAGTCTCTCAAGCCTCAAGGTTTTTGTCTTGCGATTTCTGAAACAGGTTTTTTCGTTAGCATAAAGTCCTTCAGATTTGAAAGGAAGACAAGATAGTTGCTCCATTTAATGATCTTAAGAGTCCTGTGAAATTGAGCAAAAAACTGTTGGAAAATATTGATTACGGAGAATAACAATGAGTTTGAGGTGTGTCAAGGATACTGTCCTTAAGTATAATTCGCCGACACAATAACATTTCTTTTTTAAAATGAAATGACAAGTATCGTGAATAAAGGGGAGGTTTTGTAAAAAGATGTCAATTTATTTGAGAATGTAATGCTTGCACAATTGGGGTCTGGGAGGTTAGGATGTATGCAGTCTTGCCTTACCCCTACCCTGGAAGGGCAGAGAGATTGTTCCCGATAGACCCTCGGCTAAAGAAGGTGAGTGAAGCCCTGATAGCAAGTAATGGCAAGACAAATATTAAAAAACTAAATCGAAGATAACAACAAAGAATATGAAAGGGGTACCGATAACAAGTAATAGCAAGATAACATATGTAGAAAACTAATTCTAAGGTAGCAAACAAGAATACGAACAAAGTACTGCTGGCAAACTACGGAATTACCGATGGCAAGTAACACCGGAACGAGACATGCGAATGCTTGCACATGAGAATAAAGATCAAAAGATGTACTCCTATATGATATGTCAATGAAAAACATAGAGATGCGACATTGAAGTTAGATGTGGAAAAAGTGTATGATCACTTACATTTTTGAAAATTTGAGATCAATTACAATTTGCACTATGCTGAATTTTACTAAGACACTAGTCTATTCTCCATTTCATTAATAGGTAACTTGAACCAAATCCACATGAATAACTGTGCTCAAGGAGTCTGAATAACCCTACTTCAAGACATGAACTTGGAGACTGTCACATCCTGCCATCTCTTCTACTTCGTTTTTAATGTTCAGAGCTGAATCCGTAAGATACTTGCTGCAGCGGATCAACTTCTGCGTTGGAATATCCACAAAGCTATAAGGAAGATCATGAAGTGCGCAACTACGTATGACAAGTTTCTCAAGTATGGGGAAGGATTCCTCTGAACAGCGCCATTCTGTCATAGCAACAAACTCTAATTTCAAGACTTTGAGTGCTTCGAAATTGAAATCACTCACATCCCAACATCTTCTATATTCGACATCTTGGAAATCTACACTACATAGTTCAAGTCTCTCAAGGTTTCGCAGTCTTGCAATATTTGAAACAAGTTTTTCTATAATGTTGATGCAATGCAGGAACAAATCCTTTAGATTTGAAGGGAAGACAATACAGCTGCCACATTCAATCGATTTGTACCTTGATTTCCAGCTTGACAAACCGACTTCGAGAGATAAGTGACAGTTCTTTAAGATTAGGCATATGAAGTTCCGGTGCAGGTACATTTTCAACTTCAGGTTCAACAAAAAAAAGCTTGAGTTCTTCAATATTTGGAAACCTCCACCAGAACTTTGGTGAAATATCAGCCAAGTATATAAAGCACCTCCCAAAAGTCTTCAAGTTTGGTAACACAATTTCTGAAGATTCGATGAAAATTGCTCGATCATTGTCTTCCCACGTGAAGGAAAAGTTTGCTATATCCACATGCCTTAGTTTCTGCATTTTCCAGAAAGAAGGTGAGGTCTCAAAATGTTGCGATAGTGTTAACACTTTTCGGCACCACTCGCAAAGTTTGTAGATCGACTAGGTGTGATACCCACCGAAAATCAAATTCTTTGGTAAAAATTGCAAGATACCTCAAGTAAGGTACTGCTTGCATTGCCATATCCCAACAACTTTCCAAGTAGATATCCAACAAATTCAACACCCGAATATGTCTAAAGTTATCAAGTAAAGAGAAAAGACTTATATGGTCCCATGGACAGAATGTTGGATGAGCAATAAACTCGACAGATCTTTGACATCGAGCTAAAGCCTTCCCTCCATTCAAGCCTGCCAACATTGGAATCTTATCCAATGAATAGTCATACTGCACCAATTGTTTGACAAGATTGTCATGGACATACATGCATAACCGAGGTTCCTTTGCATCTAAAGGTTGGTATGGATTGAACGGGACTATGTGCTGCATAAACTTTTCTTTTGTAAGTTTTCTCAAGCAAAAATCACGCACTACATCATGAACAGTGCAATACTTTATCTTACAGTCATCTCTCCTTTTAGTAACCATTACTAGGCTTCTGTTCACTAGATCATTCAAGCAAATTTTAGAAACTTCATCCATACATTTCTCTGTGTCTATGTTCTGTACAAAGTTTTCAGCTATCCCTAATTTTAACAAGTCGGACAATGGAAATTTGTAGTCTTCTGGAAACAATCCCATGTAAAGAAGGCAAGCCTTTAAATGGTCTTCCAAATGGTCGTAGCTTGATTCTATTATCTTCATGCTTTGCTCTTCTAAAATATGGGAACTTAAATCGTTTGCGATCTCAAGCCACAAAGAGACTTGCCTTTTCTCTGCAATAATTCCAGCAATCAAGACGATCACAAGTGCTAATCCCTTACAGTTTTTGGCAACTCCTAATCCTGCTTCGAGTAGCTCTGGGGGACAGATCTCTTCTCGAAATATTTTCTTCCGAAGTAATTCCCAACTCTCATCCACCGTGAGAAATCTAAGAGAATATGGATTACTATGGTGCTTAAGCTGCCTAGCCACTTCTTCATCTCGAGTTGTTACCAGTATTCTGCTTCCATTTTCATCCTGTGGGAAAGATAACCGCAACTCTTCCCATGCCTTAACTTCCCATATATCATCTAATATAATAAGATATCTCTTGCGCATTAGACTCTTGCGCAACTTGTCAAGCATGTCTTCATCTCTGATACCATCTGTATTGCCTATAGCTTGTTTAAGAATCTCAGAGAACACCTTCCTCAAACTATAGTCTTTGGAAATAGAGCACCATGCTCGAACGTCAAAGTGTTTACTATCAATAAAATGAGTGAACACCTTCCTAGCTAATGTTGTTTTGCCTAATCCAGGCATGACCTAATGTTCTTATTTACTTGTTGGACACGTTTGAGTGTGGATGGCAAGTGAGTGCCGGCTTTTCAAAGAGATATTTGGATCCATCCTTGCCAACAAGGATTTTACCTCTGCTGGACCTAAAGCCTAAAAATCGGAACCTTAAAGGTAAAGGCCAGGCGCTACTTCCTTGGTGAAGTATCTCATTCCACAAAATATGAACAAATCTCTCGTGCTTAAGACATGAGAATTGGAAGGCGTATCCCTTACGTACTTTTTCTTAGCCGGTGTGTTGATGATCCATAAGCCCTATTCACTCCTTTTTTATTTTGAAAGCTGTCGACAACTTAATTAAATGTTCCTGCTATTTTATATTTCCTTGAAAAATGGGCTCAACCTACAGGAACTGTTCAGGATATTTTAAAGAAGGCGGAGGTTTTTAAGTTCCTTTGTTCCTCCAGTCAGCTGTTGAATTATACTTTCTGCGTCATCCTCAAAACCAACAGGTTCTTCTTCAATTGATGGATGACTACGTTGGGTGGAAGCCGTTGCATGAGCAAGACTTCTTTCACCAATCGAAATGTTCTCCATGTCACTTATTTCTGTTGGAAGTAAATATAACTATGTTAGAATTGATTGCTCGTCATACAATTAGATACATTGCCAAAGAAGTCAGTTTAATGGTCTACAAGACCTAGGAATCGAAAGAATTTTAATAACGGTGGTGCCGGGTCAACTGGAATGAAACTAAGGCCTGGTCAGGGGTGGTCCTTCCATAAAGCAAGTAAAACAACTGCGTTAGGTTCTACATTATTGAGGCCCCATTTTTTGTTACCCTAAATAGGCTATGTATAAGTTTATTAAATGGTTCTGTGAAGTAATTTGATCTCTTTCTTTAACAAGTATAGAGAAGAAGGATTTGCAACGTCTATTATGATTTCGGCTAAGAAAATTGCACTTGAAATGAATATCGAACGTGAATTTCATAAGAAACGTATAAGATATAGAAAGTAACAATTTGATGAGAATGTTGATAATAAAATATCAAAAACTTTCGAAGTATCCTTTGGAGTTGATTACTTTATACATAGTAGACAAGACTATTTTGTTCACTTCAAATAGATTTGAACAATTCGAAGCATATGAAAACATTTTTAGTTTTCTATTTAGCGGTAAAAATTAAGATCACTAGAGAATCAAAATTTAAAAAATAATGTCTTAATGTTGAATGTTCCTCAAAACATAATAATCAATTCGATATTGATGGTTTAAATTTATTTTCGGAATTAAAAATATTAAGAAAAATAATACAATTAGAAGATAACAGTTTAATTGATATACTCGATCAAATAAAAAAATTAAATTTTTTTTCCAATGTCTATATTACTTACGGAATAATGTTAATAACTTGTGTTTTTATCGTTTCAGCGAAAGAAAATTTCGAAAATTAAAACCAATAAAATCTCACATAAGATCAACAATGTCTCAATAAAGGTTAAAATGGATTAACTATATTGTCAATTAAGAAAGACTTATTAGGAGCTATTACAATTAAAAATTTATTAATAACTTTGTATCTAATAAACGCTAGAAAAATAAACTTCAAATAAACAAATAAATAATATATTGTTTTAAAAAGTTAAGGCCCCTCATAAAATTTGGCTTTAGGCCACAAAACTCTCCGGGCCGCCCCTGGCCCCGGTGTGTGCTACCTCCCACTAACACAGAAACCGGGTTACTTTGTCTACTAAAGTTTAGGCACATGGAAACAGTGGTGTCAGGATCAACTTGAACGAAACTAAGGAAGGTATTTGCTACCTCCCACCAACAGAGGTACCAAGTTACTTTGTCCACTAAGGTTTAGGTAGATGGAAGCCGGCTTGAATGAAACTAAGGCCAAGTATATGCTATCTCTCACCAACACAGGTACCCCGATTACTTTGTCACCAAGGTTTAGACAGATGAAAATGGTGGTGTCAGGGCTAATTTGAATGAAATTAAGGTTAGGTATCTGCTACCTCCAACCAACATAGGTATCGGGTTACTTTATCCATCAAATTCTAGGCACATGGAAACGATGGTTTTAGGGTCAGCTTGAATGAAACTAAGGTCAGGTATCTACTGCCTCCCACCAACATAAGCACCGCGAGTTACTTTGTGCCCCAAAAATTTAGGCAGATGAAAACAGTGGTGTCGAACTCAGCTTGAACAAACTAAGGCCAGGCTGAAATCTTGTGTCGAGAGAGGGAGTAAGATAGGATTAATTAACTAGAAAAGAAATGAAATTTGAAACAACTAATAATTGTTGTGAAGAAGATTTAGAGTACCTAATAATGATTCAGAAAATAATACGAAGTGCTTTTAATCTTCTAGCTTCCTCTCCGGCAGAGCTTCAATTGTTGTTTGTTGATTGACTAATTGTTGTGCTTCTTTAACTTTATGGCTTTGAACTAAAAGATAAACAGAAATTGAGGAGCTACGAATAGGAAAGGAGAGTTATACTTCCTCCGTTGTAATGTACGTTGAACCTATTATATTAGGTACGATGGTTTAGAAAAGGAAAAAAAAATTATAGAATTTATGATCTTAAATAAATCAAAAATAGTTTTAATATATTTGTGTGATAAAAGCTTCTCATTAAGTTAAAAGTTTAAGTTAAATTATTTTTATATTTAAAATGAGATTATTCTTTTTTAAATAAATTTAAAAATAGATCGGTTCAATAAATTAAAATGGAGGGAGTAATCAATAAACAAATATGTAATTAAATAAATAAATAAACAAATATTTATTTATCAAACTTAAGTTCAAATTTAATAAAAATTTAAAACTCTCCATCACATGATTATACGTATCCTAATGGTACGACTAGAATATAATAATGATTCTGATTATCTGATATGTGCTCCACGATTTTTTGGAGAATATGAATTCTCGATACATGAAAAAGTGTACCTATTATTTTAATTAAGGAGTTATACAGATTAATTTTAATCAATTTATAACTCAACGTTCCTTTGTGTGTAATGATCAAAGTAACTAGGAAAAGAAATGAAAAACAGAAATGGAAAGGAAACATAATTTTGGAGCAATTTTCTAGTTTATCGTATAAAATTAAGAAGCTAACTATTACAATGGAAATAAGAAAGTTAAAATAAAGTGATCCGCCATTAATGAGTTACCTGAAATGAAGAAGAAAATTTGCAGTGAGAAGAAGAAGAAGAGAAGAAGCTCAAGAAGAAAGAGGAAAAGAATCAGAGAGAATCGAAGAAAGAGAGAGAGCTTACTGTGCTGAATGAGCTGCTCTTGCACTGCTCAGTTAGTTATAACTAACTGAGCTGACGTGGTAAAATCTCAACCTTTGAAGCTCATTAATTCTACTTCTAATCTCAGCCGTTGATTTGAATTTTTGTTACTCCTCCTTTTCCAGATTTCAGTTACTTCAGTTACCCCTGTTTCCTTCTTCTTTATTCAATACCATTTAGCAGCAATTATTCCAGATCATTACATACCCTCCCTCTTTAAACAATCCTTGTCCTCAAGGATTGGAATCGAACTCAGTAAACTTTGCTTTAATGAACTGGTAATCCTCCTATGTAGCATCCTCAGGTGGCAGATTTGACCACTGTATGAGCACTCGTACCACATCAGCATTGTATCTCTTAATCATTTGCCTTTGTAAGATCGCAACAGGCTTGACAAGGAATTGGCCATCTTCGTTCGTAACAGGCAAGGCAGTCTGCATTACTACCTTGTTACCTACTTTCTTCTTCAACAGTGAAACATAAAACACAGGATGAACCTTTGATGTAGGAGGAAGATCCAATTTGTAGGCCACCATACCTATTCGAGCTAGTACTTTATAAGGACCATAGTATTTGGAGCTTAACTTCAAGTTCTTTCTCAATGCAATAGAAGTCCGCCTATATGGCTGCAGCTTTAAATATACCATGTCTCATACTTGAAATTCTCTTTGAGTTCTTCTCTTGTCAGCATAGTGTTTCATCCTCTCTTGAGCCTTACTAAGATTATCCTTTAGTAGTTGTTGCATTTGTTGTCTCCTCAATATTGTATCCTCTGCAGCTGGAACCAAGGTTTCCAATAAGGGTCCTAATGGAAGTTGTGGTGGTGTGTAACCATACAATGCTTCAAGGGGAGTACACTGCAGACTGGTATGGAAATTGGTATTGTACCACCATTCTGCAGCAGGCAACCACTGATCCCACTAGGTTGGTCTGCTGGCTGTCATGCACCTAAGATAGTTCTTCAAGCACTTGTTGACCCTCTCAGTTTGGCCATCACTCTGAGGGTGGTAAGTAGTGTTGTAATTCAGTTGTGTTCCTAATAACTTGAACATGGACTGCCAGAAATTGCTAAGAAATACCTTATCTCTGTCAGTGACTATGGATTCAGGAACTCCATGTAAACAATGTATTCTCTTCCAGAATATGTCTGCAATTGTGGCTGCTGTATAAGGGTGAGCAAGTGCAACAAAATGTGCATACTTAATAAACCTATCAACTACTACAAGAATCACCTCCTTGTTGTTGGATTTGGGCAACCCTTCAATGAAGTCCATGCTAATATGACTCCAGGCTTGGTTTGGGATTGGTAAGGACTGCAGTAGACCTGGATAGGCCCTAGGATCATCCTTATGTCAGAGACATACATCACAGCTGGCTTGTGAGAGTCTTTTCAAAGTTCCTAGCTGGCCTGAGTGTCCATTTTGATGTATAAAACTAATCCCTGAATTTTGTTGGATTTTGTTGCATTTCGATTTCCTAGATATGAATTTTTAATTTTTTTTCTTAGATCACTTACATAACGTACATAGTATTGAATTGCAACTTCTAGGTGCTGAAGCTCCGAATATTTTGAAATTGAACGAACTTGTGTGTTGTCTAATTAAAAAGGAAAAAACTCAAAATTATATACTATTTTCCTTTATTGACGTGAAAAAGAAAAGTAGCGTGAGTAATATATTAAAAGAAAAAGAATGTTACTTTCTCTTGTTCACAATAATTGATCAGTTTACCTTTTTATTTTGGTTAAAAAAAAGTGTTCAATTAGGTAATCAAGAAAATATTCAACCCTTATGTGCATATCCCTATAAAGTTTTCTCACTTCTCGCTATAACTATGTGACCAATATTTAATAGGTAAAATGTCACATAAGAACGATTGAGCTCCCTATTTTTAAATTTTATAGTCCAAATTTTAATTTACAATCAACTAGCCCAAAAATAATAGGCTAAGATTCAACATTCAACTTCAATAGATTCTCAAAATTACTATTTAATTTTTTAAAAAGATTGCTCAAGCTTTGAACTTAATTTTCGAATTAGTAACTATGGCTCAAATATTAGTTGAACAACCCAAATCCATTTGAGCGGTGAAAATTAGATTTTTAACAAGCTTAAATATGTGGATTTAAATTCCAAATTTTATTTTGTGAAAAGTTTGGAGTAAGTGTTATTTAGACTTATTAGACAGAGTATAAGTATGTTATATATAAATTTGAAGTCATTTAATGGAGATTTATATTGGTTTTGAACAAGAATTGCAACTGAAAATCGTGGAAGAAGTTCGTCTACAAATGTTTGTATAAAAGTGTATAATGGTGTTTATGATGTTTTTATACATTCATATAAACTATTATACAAGATTATATCTGTGAGCACGTGATTTTTGCCTTACATGAGAATTACTCCCACAAAACCAAAACAAAAATTGTCTATTTTACGGTGTGTATTTTTGTGAATTTTCGTTGTTATTTTTTGTATTTGTTTGCATTCGTATATGCGTGATTATATGTGTTTAAATTAATAAAAATATAAAAATATGTCGTGTTTACATTTTTTATCTAACTTTGCAATTAGGAGTAATTAATTTTATCTTACAAAATAAAAATCACAAAAATAGGCATCTTTTGCATTTTAGCCTTTAATGTCCAAATTGTGTGATTGTATTTTAATTACCATTTAAATTTATGTGACAATTATTATTATGAGTTAATTAGTATTTCAAGATAATTTTAGTTTTTATAAATTAATTTTAGTATTTTGGGCTTTATTAATTAGGAAGTTGAATAATGGAGAAGAACAAAAAGAGAAAAAAATTGGATTGGGCCATCTTGCAAATTAAGTTACAAGCCCAATCCTAAGCACTCTTACCCAACCCAAAATCCTTTGGCCCAAAAAGAAAATTTCAGATTTTTTTTAGCCAAAAATAATCATAATCACATAACATAAAGTAGCGGGGGCAAGGAAATCAAGGAAGAAAACAAGGAGAGGAAAACATGAATTAGTGGGTTTACTTTAAATTAAAAAATATTTTCTTTTTTAATAACAAATCTGAAAATTTTCGAAATTCTTGCCTATAAATAGAAGAAAAGATTTATGAAAAGGGGGTGGAAAAAAGAGAGGAAACAATAGGAAGAGAAGAAAAATAAGGAAAAAAAGAGAGCAGTATACACTCGATATACACTCTGGATACCGAAATATACATGGACATAATTTAATTTTTGGAGAGTTTCTTTTGAGAATTGAAGAGAGTTCAAAGCTAGAGAGAGAAAGCAAAGAGAAATTTCGGAATATATTTTTCTTCTCTATTTTTACTGGTTTTTCTCCATATTGCTGGGATATGCTGGATTGAGGTGTTGAAGCTACTGCTGGTTGTTATTGTTGTTGTTGCTGTACTTTCACCGGCCTGTTGATTTTCCATCTTTCCCTTCTTTTCAATACCATGTACACATTCTAAAAATTATGTGATGATATATGATCGAATTGGATGTTGAAGTTTTGAAATGAAATAGAGAAGTTGTTGATTAATATTTGTTGTTATTTTCCGTTTTATTAGTTTTGTCAAATTGTAGTTAGTTCTATATTTTGAAGAATAAATTTGTCATTTAGTCGGCTTGTGAGGGAACACCTTTTGTACTAATATAGAATAGCATTTTAAGCATGTAATTAATTAGGACTTTTTCTTTTCTTTTAAAGATAAACTAAATAAAAAAAATGTAGTCACTTTAGGTTTATCCTTTTAAATAAAAAATGTTACGAGCCTTGCTAAATAGAAAATAAAATCGCGGGGCCCCTCAATAAGAATGTTCACTTTTTCTTAAAAAATAATCAAACGCGGTAAATGATTTAAAATTGCATTATAGTATTGAACATGTTTTAAAATCGGATATTTAGCCATTACAATAATTTAAGCGACCGTGCTAGAACCACGGGATCCGGGGGTGCCTAACACCTTCCCTCGGGTCAACAGAATTCCTTACTTAGAATTTCTGGTTCGCAGACTTTATTTGGAAAGTCAAAAATTTCCTCGATTTGGGATTTAAATAAATCGGTGACTTGGGACACCATAATTTATTCCAAGTGGCGACTCTGAAATAAATAAATAATCCAATTTCGAATATTGTCACTAAAAATTGGAAAAACTCTCTTATGCATTATCCTTCGGGGTAAGCGCGCCAAAAGGAGGTGTGACAATATCTAATTATACAAAAAACTGACTTCGCCTTCTCCCTTGCATCTTTTTCTAAAATTTAACTCAAATCTACTCCAAATTACTTCAAATTTAAATTTTGAACTCCTTTTGATATTTTCGATCAATTGGAATAACATCCAATCCAAACAACTAACAAACTAAAAAAATTCTATTTTCAAAGGCAAAGTTTTTAATGGACTTTAATAGGGCACTTCTACTCTTTAAATTTTTTATATTACAACTAGGTGATATATGAGGAGAAGCAGTAATGGCGAACGACCCCTAGCATATGTAAAATGTGTTAGAAGAAGAGAGAGTGAAGTAATAGTTGTGATAACACAAATTTAACTCCATAACTTTTAGAAGTAATGACTGTAAGAACATATATTTTGAATTTGCTAGAACAGTATTTTTAAAATATATACAATATGATCTAGATTGGATAAAACTTAAAAATATGAGCAATTTTTTGTTATGCGGTGAAGTCATATACATATTCTTGTAATTATTTTTATTTAATAAGAGTAATTTAGTTATACTAGATATTTTTATTTAGGAATTAATATTTTGTTAATGAGTACTAAAAGGAAATTGATTGAATCGGAAAAGAACCTAATTGAGTCCAACTCATAATAAGTTTAGTTAATGACAAATGTTTGACAAGGGAACGTAGAAATTGAAGTTAAAAAAGTGCACACACCTTTGGTAGGATCGAGAATACAAATTTCTTAAAAACTACAGTACCTAGCAAAAGGTTTCCACTTCACTCCTTTACTTCTGTTTCTCCAAAACAATTAATCTTTTCTGCAAAACAATTAATCTTTTCTGCAGCGGCTTTTCTTAGTGCAAGGTCAGATTTTCTGTGCTTATATTATGTCTATGTATGGATCCTTTTTGAATAATTATTATCTTTTAGTCTGACCTATTTCTTGAGCCTTTTCTTTTTTAAAATTTATTGTAATGATTTTTATTCTTTTTAAAATCTATTTAGTCTGATGTTATGCTTTGCTATTGATTTTCTTTCCACGAAACCCCCACCCGATCTAGCTATTAAGGTTGCTTGAATTTTATCCTTATTGAGGCCTTAAACAGTAGTACTCTTGAATTTCTGACGAGATTGCTAGATTTTTGGGTGAATAGCGTTAGCTTTGAATAGCAGCAAAATGTCTCTTTATATAAGTGAGGTTGCCCAAAAATCTTTACTTGATAATTAAATCTTTACTTGAGGAAACTTTCTTACAGTATCGATTACACAATCAAATAGGAACATACTTAGGAAAAAAATTTGCCAAAGGAAAAAGAATCATGTTAGAAAGAAATGTCGCCTACCTCATTTGTATTGGTGCTATAAAAGCATCACGTCAATTGTTATTCCCTCGGAAAAAAAAATCATCTCATAATTAAGTTATTGAAACAAAATTTAAGCTCTTTACTTTCATGTGAGAGATCAAACTCTTAAACATCAATTAAACAATATGATTTATATGATAGATGAGAAGTAAGAAGCAAAATTGACCCCCAAAAAAAAAAAAAGAGAGCTTAAACGAATATGCACGAAGAAATACCTCATATTAGAAGAAAAAGTAAAAGAGGAGGTATATGTTTGAGGAGTGGAAGAAACATGTATCATTGGGAAATACAAGATACAACAGTTTCTAATGAATACATAGTTGTCTTTTCATTTACTTTCAGATTTAGATTAATTGAACTTTGTTTGGTGGAAAATTATTGAATATTTTCTAAGGAAATCAATCTAAATAATTCAAGGAATAAATCATAGGCAATCGTAATTAATCACTAAAGTGTAAGACAAACTTGAGATACATAAGTAATCAATTAAGGAACAATATAAACGAGATTTTATTTATCACATAACTTGACCTGCTTCTCCTTGAAGAGGTTCTGGATCTTACATTGATCTTATTTATTACTCCACTTGTGGAGTATAACTTTCTATCTCCGATGTATTCAAAGTTCTTCGTCAAAGTAGCTTGATTTGCCTCTCCTTAAAGAGGCTCAGGACCCTATATTGATCTTGTTTTTTTGCTCCACTTGTGCAATATAACTTTTTTATCTCTGGTGTAATAAGAGTTTTGCCGAAGAAGAAGCCCCCTTTGAGAGGTTCTCTTTCTTGGTATTTATAGTCTCAAACTCTTTTGGCTGGTCACGAGTGGGCCCATTGTTTGGTTATGGATATGTCCCCTCATTTGTTTCAAGGACAGCTGTCATAAGTCAGAAGTCGGCGGCGTTGATTATTTACTACAGATTAGTCGTGATAGGGTTAATCCCCTGGCCACAGAATGGTCGAATATTTACCAATACAGTTAGTCCCTCCGTTCGTCGAGGTCGCGCCTGTGTCGACTTCGACGAACGGGAGCGACATAATCGGGGAGGGTCCTTAATCATGAGGTTTCGGAATCGAATTGTTGATTGGCGAGGCGGAGTGTCATCCTACACGATTGTTTGTAATAGCGCATGTTTTCATGAAACTGAACCGCTTCGTGTACGATTATGCTTTAGTGGCGATCGTTAGGTTCTGTGGAGACAAAATTCGTTGTTTATAACTAGAGAAGACATGTCATTTTGTTCTTTACACATTCATTTTTGTTCTGAGAGGATTTTTGAGAAGCATTTTATTATGTCAAATCACATTTTTTCTATTCTTTCGATCATTGTCTTCATTGATTTCTCCCTTTCCCTCATCAAAATTCTTCTTTCTCTCCCTCGCGAATTGATTATGGCAGGCATTTATTCTTGCGGCAATCGTCCGGTTAATCCTCCAGAGATCGAAAATCTCGCTCCGGAAAATAAAGGGTTAGAGTTGGTGGAAGATGGAGGAATTTCTTTGGTCGACAAAATTCTACCTCGATCAAGAGATCAACTGATGGATTTCAGTACACCGGGGAGCGTGGAACATGGGGACATTTATTCTCTAACGGGGGAAGTGGGAATAGACCAAATACGGGAGCGATGGCATGTCCCACATTATACCGAGACTGCTCTTGCGAAGATCGAGGATAAGGTACACGTTGATCGCCGAGGTATTGCTCGTTCTATGCTTACATTTTCCACGTGAGGTGCACACTCCTGCTCCTAATGTTGATAGTGGACTTCTGCCGACATTATGAGGTATGCCCAGCTCAACTTTCTCCTTACCTCTACAAATTGCTCCTCATGTTCATCAAGTATGTGGAGCTAGCGGGTAGGGAGGTCACTTTGAGGCATGTGCTTAGTCTCTTTGCTCCCTAGAAATTCCGCGACACCATGATTCATGCATGCCCATGAGGGTCAAAGAGTTTGATGGTTGGGCTGGATGATGGGGATATTCGTCACGCCTTTGAGAATTTCTTCTATATTCGGAATGAGCACCTGGTGGCGCACCCAAGTGGATTCCCGCAAGTTTGGAATTTTGCACATAAGACCTCGTTCCTAGCTGGGCATCTGCCATACTTCGATTTTACTTATGCTTTGTACTTATGGTTATTGATCTGCCTTTGTTTTTGTAGCTAAAATGTTGCCGTCGCCCCCCTTGGAGGGGATCCGAAATTGGGTTGAGGCAGTGCTTTCTCGTACTGAGGGCATTCGTACCTATCGACTTTCTGGGAGAGGCATGGTCACAGGCCCGTGACAGGTAGGACTCCGGCCCTTTCTATTCTCTATTTCACTTTGTTCTAACTGCGTCTATTGACTCGTTTGTCCATTGTATCTAGAGAGACCTCGTCGTGTCAAAGCTCCATAATTGGCTTTCCGTCGGCCGGGTGCACTCACTAGACTAGCTGCTGCGCCAGTGCCTCATCGAGTACCGATGGCACCGTCGAATGAATTGTTAGCGATTGCATTCCCGATTTGAGCTATGTCACAAGATGAGAGGCCGACGGGGCTTGTTCATTCTCTGACGGGTTCGCAATCAAATGATGAGGAATATAGGGCTTCACAGAAGCGACGAGTGGCATTTTTGACTGCTCCTCTATCGGTGATCAACTTGGATTCTCCCCCGACATATTCGGAGGGCGGAGCGGTTGTGGCTTCGCTGGGGGGGGGGGAGGTGGAGTTAATTGGAGTTGGAGCTGTTGGTTCAACTTGGATTCTCCCCCGACAGATTTGGAGGGCGGTGCGATTGTGGCGCTCCCTAGCGTGAAGGTGGAGTTAATTGGAGTTGGAGCTGTTGGTTCTGGCCATGGGAATGTAGGTGCCTTGACGACCCCGTCTGAAGTTCCCGTTGCCGAGGCGGAGGGTCGATCCTTATAGGTCATCATCGGGACTTCTGCCGTGCCATTGTCAGCTATAGTAAGTTGCCCTACATTAAAGGCGGTGGAGAGGGAGAGGGACGCGATGGATGGTGAGTATGAGTCTGATTCTGATTTGGACCCCGATTCAGCTAAACTTTTGTGGTCCTAGACCTAATTAACAATAGTTATTGCTTTGTCATGGTCGGTCCATATTATTTTGTGTTTTAGAGCCACAAAATAGGAATTCAAGACAATTTCAGGATTTTTGTGTGCTATAGTCCACGTCATGTGCATGAATTCGGGTGGCCGACCCCGAATCTTGTAAAAATTTCCGAGCCCATAAAAAACTAATTAATGAACAATAGTCATTGCTTCACCATGATCATTCCTCATTTTTGGCGTTTTAGGGCCACAAAATAAAAATTTGGGATGATTTCTAGATTTTTGTGTGCTATAGTCCACGTCATCTACATTAATTCGGGAAGGCGGCATGAATCTCTTAAAATTTTGTGGGCCCATAAAAATGACCAAATTAACGATAATCATCGCTTTCCATCATCGTTCCTCTTTTCTTGGATTTTTAGGGTCATAAAATAGGAATTCAAGATGATTTTGAGATTTTCATGTGCTATAGTCCACGTCGTCTTCATGAATTCGGGAAGACGACCCCGTATCTCCTAAAATTTTACCGGCCCATGAAATATGACTTAATAAAAAATAGTCATCATTCTCCATGACCTTTCTTCGTTTGAAATTTTAGGGCGATAAAACACGAACTCTGGACGATTCCTCCAAATTTCATGTGCTATAGTCCACGCTATCTATATGAATTCGGACTATCGGCCCTCATTAAATTTTGCATCCCCATAAAAATGACCTAATTAACAATATTCATCGCTTTTTCATGATTGTTCCTCATTTTTTGGTATTTTATGGCCATAAAATAGAAATATAAGCCGATTTCCATATTTTGGTATGTTATAATTCACTACATTTGCATGAATTAAGGGGGCGGTCCTAAAGCTCTATGCCATCTGTATAAATTCGCGAAAAACAATGAGGAATGGTCATGGACAAACAATGAGGAACGGTCATGGACAAACAATGACTATTTTCATGTGTATGCCATCTATATAAATTTAGGAATCATCGTGAATTCTTGTTTTATGGTCTTAAAACGCCAAAAAATAGGGAACATACATGGCGAAGACTATCGTTCATTAGGTCGTTTTTATGGGCCTGCAAAATTTTAGGAGATTTCGGGCCGATCGCCCGAATTCATGCAGATGACGTGATTTATAGTACACGAAAATCTGGTAATCATCTTGAATTCCCTTTTGATGGCCCTAAAATGCTTCATGGCGAAAAAATGACTATTGTTGTCATTTTTGATGGGCACGAAATTTTTTAGGAGATTCGAGGCCACCCGCCCGAATTTATTTAGTGGCATAAACTATAGTCTATAGTACATGAAATCTAAGAATCGTCCTCCATTCCTATTTTATGACACTAAAACGCCAAAAACGAGGAACGGTCTTAGTAAAGAGATGACTATCGTTCATTTGGTCATTTTTATGAGTCCCCCAAATTTTAGGAAATTCGGAGCCGCCCGCCCGAATTCATGCAGATGGCGTGGGCTGACACACAAAAATCTGAGAATCATCATGAATTCTTGTTTGATGGCCCCTAAATCACCAAAAGGAGGAATAGTCATGGTGAAGTGATAACTATTATTCATTAGGTCGTTTTTATGGGCACGTAAAATTTTAGGGGATTTGGGTTGCCTGCCCCAAATCTCCTAAAATTTTGCAAGCCCGTAAAAAATGACCTAATAAACAATAGCAATCGCTTTGCCATGGTCGTTCCTCATTTTTGACCTTTTAGAGCCATAAAACAGAAATTCTAAACGATTCCCAGATTCTTGTGTGCAATAGTCCATGCCATCTATATTAATTCGGGTGGTCGGTCCCGAATATCCTAAAATTTTACTGGCCCATAAAAATGACCTAATGAATAATAGTTATCGCTTCACTATGACTATTCTTCCTTTTGGTGATTTAGGAGCCATTAAACAAGAATTCATGATGATTCTCAGATTTTCGTGTGTCAGCCTACGCTATCTGCATGTATTCGGGCGGGCGGCCCCGAATATCCTAAAATTTGGGTACTCATAAAAATTACCTAATGAACGATAGTCATTTTTCATTATGACCGTTTCTCATTTTTTGGCGTTTTAGGGCCATAAAACAGGAATGCGGGACGATTCCTAGATTTCATGTACTACATACTATAGTTTATGCCATCTAAATGAATTCGGGCAGGCCGCCTCGAATCTCCTAAAAAATTTCATGCCAATAAAAAATGACAGCAATAGTCATTTTTTCGCCATGATCGTTCTTCATGTTTAGCATTTTAGGGCCATCAAAAGGGAATTCAAGACGATTATCAGATTTTCGTGTGCTATAAATCACGTCATCTGCATGAATTCGGGCGGTCGGCCCGAAATCTCCTAAAATTTTGCAGGCCCGTAAAAACAACCTAATGAACGATAGTCTTCAACATGTATGTTCCCTATTTTTTGGCGTTTTAAGGCCATAAAACAAGAATTCACGACGATTTCTAAATTTTCATGTGCGATAGTCCAAGCCATTTGCATAAATTCGGGCGCCCAGGTGTAATGTTTGTATCCTTTATGTTTTCTTTTGTGCTTTCTTTGGTGTTTAGTATAGCTTTTGTGTTCTATTTTTTTGGATTTGATGGGAATTTTCTCGTGTTTAAGATTTTAAAAAGATCGTAATTTTACCGAACCTAAATTGTTAAATATTCGATGAAATTAGAGTGGTACAAAAGGGAATTCAAGACAATTACTAGATTTTTGTGTGCTATAAATCACGTCATCTGCATGGATTCGGGCGGTCGGCCCGTAATCTCTTAAAATTTTGCAGGCCCATAAAAACGACCTAATGAACGATAGTCTTTGCCATGTATGTTCTTTATTTTTTGGCGTTTTAAGGCCGTAAAACAAAAATTCATAATAATTCCTAAATTTTCATGTGTGATAGTCCATGTCATTTGCATGAATTCGGGCGACCAGGTGTAATTTTTGTATCCTCTATGTTTTCTTTCGTGCTTTCTTTGGTGTTTAGTATAGCTTTTGTGTTCTATTTTTTAGGATTGGATGGGAATTTTCTCGTGTTTAAGATTTTTAAAAAATTGCAATTTTACCTAACCTAAATTGTTAAATATTTGATGAAAATTAGAGTGGGTACAACCTTTACAAACTTAAAAATATCCCATTTTTATCATTTTCTCAACTAAGCAGTGTCCAACTTGTTCCTCTCCTTCCTTTCGGCAGCGAACTCCACACTGACGGAATCAAATTGTATGTTCCTCTTTTTCACTTCATTTCTGTCTTTAATTAGAGCAAAACTCTTATATTAAAGTAAACCGCGAATTCTACTGAATTTGATTTTGATTTGCTCTGTTTTCTCCTATTTCTCACTGAGCTTTGATTATTACCACATTAATCTGCTTTTAAAGTAGTACTAATAACTATCAAAAAGCCCAACTTCATCTTCTAACAAGTACAGGTAAAGTCCTCGGTCCTCCCCTTTGCTCTCACCTCTTTCTATTTCTTCTACTTTTCCTTTTTTTTAGTCTTCTCCATCTGCAAGGTTTTTACTTAAATGGGAATTATGTAACTTCCACGGAGAAATCAATTAGAGAAGCAATCGGGATGTGATACAATGTACCAGCTTTTGTAGCTTATTAATCATAAATAAATAATGAAAATATAAGAAAAATCAGAAATTTACAGCTATATTTCCATTAATATATATTTATACTCATTTTAGAAAGGAAATTTTGTGGAATGGCTCTGCGTTGTAATATTATTGACAGTTTTTATAATATGGAAGTGCATTGCGGTCAAGTATAAAAGGCTAATCTATTTATTATGTTATTATTAAATTAATGATATTTGATCATTTTAATGTTTATACTTTGCTCATTATAACACAATCATTATATTTATATTTTAAGAGAGTTGAACACCAAATTATATTAAAGATAGTGGTGCCCTGTCGTCTCCAAATTCTGGTCCGCCTTTGGTTATATATATGTGAAGTTCTGATTATGAGAAAGCTTGATATTTAGTGATGTTTTTTTAAAAAGTGAGATATGTTGAATAATAAATGAGGGCAGCCCACTAGCCCGGTGCACTAAGCTTGCCGGGGTGGGGGTTGTCCAGGGAAGCGCCGGACCCCATTGAGTCCTATATATGCAGCCTTACCTTGCATTTTTTAATGAGGCTTATCTGCGGCTTGAACCCGTGAGTCACGGGCCGTGACTTCATGGCCACACAACGATAACTTTTACCTTTGCAGCAAGGCTCCGCTTCATATACAAATAATAAATAAGAACAAAGATGTCTTAGGAAAGTATAAGCATTGAAATTAATAGCGAGCATACTCAATATGCAGTCACAATTTTGTGTTAAGGACACCAAAAAACATTTCATTTGTCTTTGTTTCGAGTTTGAATGTATTTTTGCTTAATCGATAGGGTGTGAAATCTATGTGATATTAACATGTAGTTTAAGTTTCTGTACATTAATTCATAGATAGTGCGGAAAGTTAGTAATTCTATTACTTGAACTTCTTATAATGATAGAAATGAGTCTTATTAACTTTTCAGGAAGTGTTACAGGTTATTGGTTTCAGCCATGTAGGATTTACTTGTCATGTTGCTAGCTGGATGTTCTAAACTTTTTACTAAAGGAGGTATCTAGGCTAGCTTGTGCACACCTCAGGTGTTTCACCCCATACTTGTTATATCCCGCCAGTAAAGGTCTAGCGTAACTCTGCCCACCAAGGAGGAAGATGGAAAAAAAATACTTAGGGGTTTGAAATTTTGTGTCCAAGGTTTGATCTCACTTGTTGGACCACAGGGCCACACCCTTGGGTGCAGTTGGATGTTAGAAATTTACACTAAAGTCGACAGAAAAAATAAATAAATAAACAAATTCAATAACATTCTTGGATCCCATGTTTGTAATATATTGAAGGATGATAAAACAATTGCGCATCATAGATGTTTTGGTTATCACGTGATATGGGAGTATCCTAACGTGGATCAGACCCACATTTTGTTTATCTTATACATAATTCCTTGCATGCCAATCAGTTAACCTCACAAATTTTGATGGTTGGCCGTACACTTTTCGAGCAAAAATTTAGTTAAGTAATGTGGGGAAACATTGTGGTTTTCATATTGGCCTCTGAAGGACAAAAAAAATTGCAGTTTGGACCGTGGTGGTTTGATTATCCGAGCCTCACAAGATCCACTGGATTCAGAATTCTAGGAACTACCATGGTCTTGAACTATGGGAGAAAACCTCCCATTTTTATGGGGAACATAAAAAAGAGCCATAGGAAAAAATTGCTGGAATCTTTCCGTCTGTAGTTTTTATTTACGGAAAACAGCTCTTTTCTCCAAATCTTGTTTACGCTTCAAATATTCAAGCTGAATTGCATTCCAACAATTTGACCTGATGCCTCAATGCCCGTCTCTATTCTTTTCCAGATGCATAAATGTATGAGGATCTTCTCACTAATTGAGTCTCGAAAATGGTTTACATTCGATGGAAGGCAAAGATTATGCCATCCACTGCCATCCGTGAGAGTTGGACATATGTGGGTGCAAATCATGTTCAAAACCAGTGGAGGAAGGAGGCCTAAGAAGAAAACATACTATAGAGTAAATGAACTAGACAGAGTCATGGAGCTTCAGAAGAAACCATCATTGATTTTACGCCTAAAATCCATCGTTCAATCACAGAAAAACCAATGCCTCCTTCTTAGAGACTTTGAGAAAGAAGTTGGATTTGTGCAAAAGTGGAATTTCATAGGTATAATTGAGAAATATCCTTCGATATTCCGTGTCACTTGTGGTAATAGAACTCCACCGATGGTTATGCTCGCCGAAAAAGCTGATAAAGTTGAAGAAAGTGAAGCAAGAGCGCAAATGGAACCCATTTTAGTCAAGAATCTAAGGAAGTTGTTAATGTTGTCGGTTGATTGCATGCTGCCACTGGAAACCATTCAACTGATTGAGAATGAATTGGGCTTTCCTAGTGACTTCGAGCAGTCGCTTGTTCCAAAATACCCACAATTTTCTCAGTGAAAGATGTCAATGGAAGAACTTTCCTTCAATTGGAGAATTGGGATTCTTCACTAGCAGTCACTGCCCGGGAGGAAAGGTTGGTGCATGAAGGGGTCCTGACTTCGAAAGCTAGAATATTGAAGGATGGAAACTATTGTTGGCCCTTTTGCGTTTCAGTTATGTTATCCTGCTGGCTTCAGGCCAAACGTGAACTACCTCAAGGAAGTTCTGAAGTGGCAGAAGATGGAGTTCCCTTCTCCAAACTTGAATGCCAGAAGATTTGAACTTGCTGATCCCAAAGCTCAAAAAAGAGTGGTAGCTGTGCTTCATGAGTTCCTCAGTTTGACTATGGAAAAGAGGTTGACATCTGGTCAAATAGATGCATTTCATTCCGAGTTTCGGTTACCAGCTAGACTTCTGCTTTACTTAATCAAACATCATGGTATATTCTACATTACTAATAAAGGTGCCAGGAGTACTGTGATACTTAAAGAGGCTTATGATGGGTCTACTTTAATTTGTAAATGCCCTCTTTTACTGTTTAGGGATAAATTTGTAGAACTCTCAGGCAGAAGAGGCATTGATTCATGTATCAGTGTTCCTTCATCGTAGGTTAATAAGAATATTGGTGGATAAGACAAAATCATGGTTTTCCTACAGTTCCTGAAGAATTATTACAGTGGTGCAGTTGAGGCTTATTGCTGTTGTAGGTTGTTTTCTGTTTCCTTTTTTGCATTTCGGCATCTTCTGCCTTCTGGTGCCTAGTTATCAAAACACATTTAAAGTGTCATCCCAGTTGGTATCAGCTGGTTGTTGTTTCGATACATATTTGGTACTAAGATTGATTGATACTGTATCATGTCTTTTTCCCCTGTTTCTCGTAGGTATTGATCAGTATTGACTATTGACTGTTAATTAGTTATACCGATGATTAAGATATTGGCAGCTGTAAAGTTTTTGAAATTTGAGTAAAGCTTTTGTATCAGTTCTAAGTTGAAAAGGACAAAGCTTCCCTAATATTAAAAATTGAATCAATCATATTATTTTGACTTTTAGCCAATTTGAGGCTGTGTATTACTGATACTTATGGATAATTTTCCTAACAAATGAAACATATAGGTAAGAATTTTTAGAATTAGGAGGTAGAAATTTGGAACATGAGAAAGCCGGGAAGAGAGACACAGGGGCATGTAGGAACAAAATCTTCTTTCTAAAGGTCATAACTTATCAGGACTGTTTATACTAAGGATATCTTAGTTATTAAGTGGTTCTTTGATCCAAACTATTATAATTTACATTGTTTTGTTAATTTTAGAAAAGTTGAACTGCTCCGTCGGTTTAACATGTTGCATTTATGTACTCCCTCACTTGATGACCTGGGTTCGAGACCCAACACCAGTTCTCTTTACCCCACTTTGTGGGAATATACTGGGTTGTTGTTGTTGTTTTGTTAATTTTTTTAACTTGGTTGAGTTTACATTTTGTAAAGATGATAACATAGTGTGATCTTATTGAGACCTTACCAAGTAATTCCTCCTATATGGTTGTATCTATAACTAGAAAACTGAGGTTACCCAATTTGAAGTGATACCATTTACTATGATAGAATCGAAACTTAAAAAGGAAAGCCTCGTAGGTTAAGATCAAATGCCTTCTTTGTGTATGGGCTGAGGGAAAACTCATTGTGCGACTGCTTCGCATGTTTGAGCAGAATTCAGAGTTACACAAATCGAAGGAGTTGGGGAAAGTAGATGGATCGCAATCAAAGTCCACAAGGTTAGTGTTTAATTATCAAAACTCTAATTTGGAGATTTGAAGATTTCTTTCCTCTTTATTTTTAGCAGGAGGAGAATAGGTGATGTTCATTGTGAAATTGCAGGTGAAACCGCCCAGATTCTCGTAGAGTTCTTAGAAGTTGCCATTACGTCAGTTGTATTCCTCAAAGGAGTTTATCCAAGTGGTAAAAGAAGAATTGGCAGAAATTCATAGCACTAGTTTTTTTGCTCAAGCTAGATAATCTCTGAATTAGTGATCTTGTTCTCTGAAGGGGCATTTGAAAGGCGCCGTTACATGAATGTTGTGGTTCAAAAAGCTAGACACCCGGAGCTTCAACAGTATATCCATTCTACTGTCAATGGACTTCTTCCTTTCATACAAAAGGTTTATTCCATTCCCCTTCAACAGGCCCATAAAAGTCATTGATTAATTGCTCATCTTAGTTCCAGATGGCTAAATGTAAATAGATATTTCCAACTTCCCCCCTCCTCTCCCGACCTCGGCCCATGTTTCGCTCGGGTGTCTGTAAAAGAGGAACATTTTGTTGTGTGCTTGAACTTATAACAATTGTTTGATCTTGTTTGTTGGAAAGATCTTATTGCTTTTACAAGGGAAGTGAGAGATTGGTCTATAAGCTGTTATTCTTGTGCCGTCTTCGCTGTGCAGAAGTAATCATGCTTTTCTACACAGGAATTGGTTGAGAGAGTGGCTGTGATTTTTTCTGATAGCAACAACGTACCTCTTGAGAGATTTGTTTTCAAGATAAATGTGAACCAGTCCTATGGTTTGAAGTTGGAGGAAGCTGATCTGGAGTTCTCTCTTAAATCATTTTTGATCAAGCTTCCTTTGTCACAATCGATGATGAAGGTTCTTCCACCAGGTAAGCTATATTAGAAACTTCATTTAAAACGTCACTTCAGATCTTCTTCTAATCACATTAGATTAGTGTGTTTGTATTTACTAGATGTGCTTAAGATTAAGTATCTAAGGGAAGGGAGGTTAATGCTATAGAACCTTTGTGCTGAATTGATCATTTTAGGTGACATCTTATCCTTGTGACATCCAACTCTAGCCACGTTATGAATTATTTTAGCCAAATAGAGTAGACAAGCGAAAAAGAGCATATAAGGTAAATGGAAAATTTTGACGGAGAGCAACCTCTTATACCTATGATATCCCACTTGGTTGAATTTCTTTAGCCAAATTGTATGCAAGTATCATACACTATGCTAGCATCTACAGCAATATGAATCTGACATGGCCGAATATGATCCTATATCATGTCTTATGTACAAATTGATTTCTACTATATCAACACCACTATTTCAAAGACCCCTACATGATGGACTTCATGGCGAACGAATATTCTGTTGAACAGGGGTGTGCCTGGCAAATGATTTTGTATTGTAGCAAATATTTCGTTGTTAATCTCATCATAGGACAATGCATGACTGAAAAGATGAAAAAAATCTTTTTGTTTAGCCATGAATAGATATATCGTCCTTTGGCTTTTGCGGTATGCCTTTGTGGGAATTAGAAATGGATTCCTCAACTTGTCAGCTTTTGATAGATTGCAGGTGGGAGATAACAGCTTACTTTCGGGCTCTCCCGCAAAGTAGTACAAGCAAAGACGCCGAAATTTGGGTCCCAACAGATACCCAGCAGTGGCAACAAGCACCTCTTATAACTCCTATTAAGTCCATGAGTAGTGAACCTCTAGGTGTCCAGCTATATCTTGAACATCCAAGTCTCTCTGAACCAAAGGCTTAGAGAGAGGCCATCTCAGAGGCATTTGTCGTGGAGCTCGTCCAACATCTTAAGCTCAAAGGTACAAAAGCTTTCGTACAAAGCTATAGAAACTAGTTTAATTAAAGAAATGTGAATATATTTGTTTCACCTTTTCTATTTTAAATTTGTTTTGCTTTTGCAACACAAAAATTAAGATGCTCTACTTGTTATTGTTAAGTGTCCCTACTGCAGAGAAAATAAATTGTTGCCTTATTACAATTACTCAACCATAGAGAGAATGTCACAGTAATATCATAAAATTAAAGTCTATTTTTAATATCCAAACTATTTTTGACGATCTTAGAAGGTGATTTTTGGAAGAGACCGAAGGCTTTGATGAGGAAGCGGAAACAGTGATCAAACGACTCGTTGAAGGAACTGATGATTTGGATACTATTCCTGTGGTGGGTTTGCCCGGACTTGGCAAAACCACACTGGCATTAAAAATCTATAAAGATTCTCAGATTTCCTATCATTTTTACACGACTATTTGGATAAAGGTAGGCCTGCAATACAAACTAACAGAGGTTTTTCTTAGCATTCTGAAAGTGTTCACAAAACTAAGTAAAGAACATCAAGATATGAATGTGAATGATTTGGCCAAGATAATAAGTGAGTTCATTTCCAAAGGAGGCAAATGTCTCATTGTCTTGGACGATGTGTGGAAGCCAAACATCGTGCTATGCTATCAAGGAAGCTTTCCCGAAAAATAGAAAAGGTCATCGAATCATGATCACCACTCGTGACGAAAGTGTTGCTAGATATGCTAATGCTCATCCTCATTCGTTGAAATTTCTTAAAGACGAGAAAAGTTTCCAATTGTTGGAAAATAGAGTTTTTGGAAGTAATATTAGGTGTCCTGAAGAGTTGGTAGCACATGGAAAAAGTATTGCAAAACAATGTAGTGGAGTGCCACTTGCTGTAGTGGTAATTGCAGGAGCTCTAAGAGGACGTACAAGCGAAAGATGGTGGCAAATAGTTAAGGACAATGTGGGAAACCACCTTATAAATAAAGATGACCCTGAAAGCTGTTTGAAATATGTGGAAATGAGTTATATTCATCTACCCGAGACGATGAAGGCGTGCTTTCTGTATTGTGGTGCCTTTCCACAAGGATTTGAAATTCCTGCTTGGAAGTTGATTCGCTTCTGGATTTCAGAGAGATTGATCAACTCCGAACTAAATGCCAGCCTCGAGGAAATAGCAGAGCAATACTTGAACGAACTTATTAACAGGAATTTAGTGATGGTAATGCAGAAAAGGGTTGATGGACTAGTAAAAACATGTCGTATTCACGACATGTTGCACCAGTTCTGCAAAATGGAGGCTAAAAATGAAGGTTTATTCCAAGAAGTATGTGAAAAAACCGATCAGCCTGGTCTTTCTATACCAGATCTAGATATTTCTCGTCGGTTGCTTATTCAACTCTCTCTTTTGGAAGCTTTTATCTCCAAAGAACCATTTGCTGAGTATGTTAGGTCTTTCTTATGTTTTTCCAAAAAACATAAAGGAAGTGAGCAGCTTAGTGACATTCGACTCTTCCAAAAAGCATTTCCACTGGTTTGGGTCTTGGATGTTGAATCCCTCGATTTTAGTTTCTCAAGTCATTTTAAAGAGCTATATCATTTGAGGTACATTGCTATCTCAGGTAACTATGCAAACCTTCCTACATACGTTGGTAAGTTTGGGAATTTACAAACTCTTATACTTAATACAAAGGCGTCCACCATTGAAATAAAAGCAGACATATGGAACATGCTACAGTTGAGGCATCTGCACACCAACGTCCCTGCAAAATTGACACCCCCAGCTACCCAAACAACGTACGAATCGTCTTGCCTACAAACTCTTTCCAAAGTTGCACCAGGTAGTTGCGGAGATGTGCTTGTAAGGGCTTGTAATCTCAAAAAAGTGAGTATTCAAGGGGAAATGGCTGAATTTTTGGAAACTAACAAGGGTGGGTTCAGAAACTTTTCAAAGCTAAAGTTCGTGAAACATTTGAAGTTGTTGAACAAATGCGGACTCTGATCCATCTGCAACTGCGACCTATTGACCGCATTTGCGATCTTTGCCTACCCAACCTCCACTTTGCAAATGCGAAGCTTTGTTCGCAAATGCGAACTCTGGCCTCCCCAGCTACTCTTCGCAAATGCGATGAGTAGATTGCACATGCGAACCCAACCATGGATGCAAATGTGATGATTGACTTCGCAATTGCGTGGTCCGAGTCCTGCAACAAAATTTTAAACGTATCAGCAATGTTCTAAGTCCAATTTTCACTCCATAGCCTATGTGAAAGTCACCCGAGCCCTTGAAGCTCTAAACAAAAAATGCACACAAGTCTAAAATATCATACGAACTTGCTTGCGCGATCAAATCACCAAAATATTACCTAGAACTACGAATTGAGCACCAAATCAAATGAAATTTTCAAGAAAACTTTGAAACTCTTATTTTCACAATCGGACGTCTGTATCACGTCAAACCGACTCTGTTTCTTATCAAATTTCATAGATAAGTCATAAATATGATATTGGGCCTATACCGTATTTCAAAACTAAAATACGGACCCTATATTCATAAAGGCATACATTGGTCGAACATTTCAAATTCATTTAGCCTTTAACTTTTAAATTTCGACAAGGTGCGATATCTTGGGTTAGGGACTTCCGAAATCGATTCCAGACGTACACCAAGTCTTAAATCACGATACGGATCCATCGGGACCATCAAAACATAAATCCAGGTCCGTTGACTCAAAATATTGACCAAATTCAACTCAAATGAAATTTTTAGGCAAAATTCTTATTTTAATCGTTTTTTTAACATAAAAGCTTTCCGGAAACACGTTCAGACCGTGCACGCAAATTGAAGAAGGATAAAATAAGATGTTTAAAGCTTCAGAGCCTAGAATTGGATTCTAAAACACAAGATGGTCTTTCGGGTCAACACAGGTAAGATCTGCATACACATTCTCCTAGAACCTCCCCATTTATGGGATCCCACTGGGTTGTTTGTTATAGAGCTGAATCCTCAAGTGACTTTGTGCAGCTCTTCAATTTAATCAACTTAAAAAGGGAAGCCTGGTATACTAAGCTCCTGCTATGCGCAGGGTACAGGGAAGGGCCGGACCACAAGGTTCTATCGTACGCATTTTTACCTTGTATTTCTGCAAGAGGGTGTTTTCACGGCTCAAATTCGTGACCTCCTGGTCACGTGGGGGCAACAATACCGATTAATTTAATCAACTTCAATGTTTGGATATCCACAAAGCTAGAAGGGATCTCTTGAAGCTTCTCAGAATTATGTATAACTAGTTTCTCAAGCATGGGGAAGGTACACGATGCATCTGAGCTGCGCCATTTTGTCATATCAACAAACTGTAATTTCAAGTATTTGAGTGCTTGCAACTTGTAATCATTGATATCCCAACATCTGCTACATCCTCTGTTCAGGACCTTATAATAATCTTGATCCTTGAAGTATGGCGAAAATAATGTAAGTCTCTCAAGCCTCAAGGTTTTTGTCTTGCGATTTCTGAAACAGGTTTTTTCGTTAGCATAAAGTCCTTCAGATTTGAAAGGAAGACAAGATAGTTGCTCCATTTAATGATCTTAAGAGTCCTGTGAAATTGAGCAAAACACTGATGGAAAATATTGGTTACGGAGAATAACAATGAGTTTGAGGTGTGTCAAGGATACTGTCCTTAAGTATAATTCGCCGACACAATAACATTTCTTTTTTAAAATGAAATGACAAGTATCGTGAATAAAGGGGAGGTTTTGTGAAAAGATGTCAATTTATTTGAGAATAATGCTTGCACATGAGAACATAACAACCACCCAATATAATCCCACAATTGGGGTCTGGGAGGTTAGGATGTATGCAGCCTTGCCTTACCCCTACCTTTGGAAGGGCAGAGAGACTATTTACGATAGACCCTCGGCTAAAGAAGGTGAGCGAAGCCCTGATAGCAAGTAATGGCAAGACAAATATTAGAAAACTAAATCGAAGATAACAACAAAGAATATGAAAGGGGTATCGATAACAAGTAATAGCAAGATAACATATGTAGAAAACTAATTCTAAGGTAGCAAACAAGAATACGAACAAAGTACTGCTGGCAAACTACGGAATTACCGATGGCAAGTAACACCGGAACGAGACATGCGAATGCTTGCACATGAGAATAAAGATCAAAAGATGTACTCCTATATGATATGTCAATGAAAAACATAGAGATGCGACATTGAAGTTAGATGTGGAAAAAGTGTATGATCACTTACATTTTTGAAAATTTGAGATCAATTACAATTTGCACTATGCTGAATTTTACTAAGACACTAGTCTATTCTCCATTTCATTAACAGGTAACTTGAACCAAATCCACATGAATAACTGCGCTCAAGGAGTCTGAATAACCCTACTTCAAGACATGAACTTGGAGACTGTCACATCCTGCCATCTCTTCTACTTCGTTTTTAATGTTCAGAGCTGAATCCGTAAGATACTTGCTGCAGCGGATCAACTTCTACGTTGGAATATCCACAAAGCTATAAGGAAGATCATGAAGTGCGCAACTACGTATGACAAGTTTCTCAAGTATGGGGAAGGATTCCTCTGAACAGCGCCATTCTGTCATAGCAACAAACTCTAATTTCAAGACTTTGAGTGCTTCGAAATTGAAATCACTCACATCCCAACATCTTCTATATTCGACATCTTGGAAATCTACACTACATAGTTCAAGTCTCTCAAGGTTTCGCAGTCTTGCAATATTTGAAACAAGTTTTTCTGTAATGTTGATGCAATGCAGGAACAAATCCTTTAGATTTGAAGGGAAGACAATACAGCTGCCACATTCAATCGATTTGTTCCTTGATTTCCAGCTTGACAAACCTACTTCGAGAGATAAGTGACAGTTCTTTAAGATTAGGCATATGAAGTTCCGGTGCAGGTACATTTTCAACTTCAGGTTCAACAAAAAAGAGCTTGAGTTCTTCAATATTTCGAAACCTCCACCAGAACTTTGGTGAAATATCAGCCAAGTATATAAAGCACCTCCCAAAAGTCTTCAAGTTTGGTAACACAAATTCTGAAGATTCGATGAAAATTGCTCGATCATTGTCTTCCCACGTGAAGGAAAAGTTTGCTATATCCACATGCCTTAGTTTCTGCATTTTCCAGAAAGATGGTGAGGTCTCAAAATGTTGCGATAGTGTTAACACTTTTCGGCACCACTCGCAAAGTTTGTAGATCGACTAGGTGTGATACCCACCGAAAATCAAATTCTTTGGTAAAAATTGCAAGATACCTCAAGTAAGGTACTGCTTGCATTGCCATATCCCAACAACTTTCCAAGTAGATATCCAACAAATTCAACACCCGAATATGTCTAAAGTTATCAAGTAAAGAGAAAAGACTTATATGGTCCCATGGACAGAATGTTGGATGAGCAATAAACACGACAGATCTTTGACATCGAGCCAAAGACTTCCCTCCATTCAAGCCTGCCAACATTGGAATCTTATCCAATGAATAGTCATACTGCACCAATTGTTTGACAAGATTGTCATGGACATACATGCATAACCGAGGTTCCTTTGCATCTAAAGGTTGGTATGGATTGAACGGGACTATGTGCTGCATAAACTTTTCTTTTGTAAGTTTTCTCAAGCAAAACTCACGCACTACATCATGAACAGTGCAATACTTTATCTCACCGTCATCTCTCCTTTTAGTAACCATTACTAGGCTTCTGTTCACTAGATCATTCAAGCAAATTTTAGAAACTTCATCCATACATTTCTCTGTGTCTATGTTCTGTACAAAGTTTTCAGCTATCCCTAATTTTAACAAGTCGGACACTGGAAATTTGTAGTCTTCTGGAAACAATCCCATGTAAAGAAGGCAAGCCTTTAAATGGTCTTCCAAATGGTCGTAGCTTGATTCTATTATCTTCATGCTTTGCTCTTCTAAAATATGGGAACTTAAATCGTTTGCGATCTCAAGCCACAAAGAGACTTGCCTTTTCTCTGCAATAATTCCAGCAATCAAGACGATCACAAGTGCTAATCCCTTACAGTTTTTGGCAACTCCTAATCCTACTTCGAGTAGCTCTGGGGGACAGATCTCTTCTCGAAATATTTTCTTCCGAAGTAATTCCCAACTCTCATCCACCGTGAGAAATCTAAGAGAATATGGATTACTATGGTGCTTAAGCTGCCTAGCCACTTCTTCATCTCGAGTTGTTACCAGTATTCTGCTTCCATTTTCATCCTGTGGGAAAGATAATCGCAACTCTTCCCATGCCTTAACTTCCCATATATCATCTAATATAATAAGATATCTCTTGCGCATTAGACTCTTGCGCAACTTGTCAAGCATGTCTTCATCTCTGATACCATCTGTATTGCCTATAGCTTGTTTAAGAATCTCAGAGAACACGTTCCTCAAACTATAGTCTTTGGAAATAGAGCACCATGCTCGAACGTCAAAGTGTTTACTATCAATAAAATGAGTGTAACACCTTCCTAGCCAATGTTGTTTTGCCTAATCCAGGCATTCCAACTATCGAGACAACGTCTAGTTCCTTTGTTCCTCCAGTCAGCTGTTAAATTATACTTTCTGCGTCATCCTCAAAACCAACAGGTTCTTCTTCAATTGATGGATGACTACGTTGGGTGGAAGCCGTTGCATGAGCAAGACTTCTTTCACCAGTCGAAACGTCCTCCATGTCACTTATTTCTGTTGGAAGTAAATATAACTATATTAGAATTGATTGCTCGTCATACAATTAGATACATTGCCAAAGAAGTCAGTTTAATGGTCTACCAGACCTAGGAATCGAAAGAATTTTAACGACGGTGGTGCCGGGGTCAACTGGAATGAAAATAAGGCCCGGTCAGGGTGGTCCTTCCATAAAGCAAGTAAAGCAACTGCTTTAGGTTCTATATTATTGAGGCCCCATTTTTTGTTACACTTAATAGGCTATATATAAGTTTATTAAATGGTTCTGTGAAGTGATTTGATCTCTTTCTTTAACAAGTATAGAGAAGAAGGATTTGCAACGTCTATTATGATTTTGGCTAAGAAAATTGCACTTGAAATGAATATCGAACATGAATTTCATAAGAAACGTATAATATATAGAAAGTAACACTTTGATGAGAATGTTGATAATAAAATATCAAAATCTTTCGAAGTGTCCTTTGGAGTTGATTACTTTATACATAGTAGACAAGGCTATTTTTTTCACTTCAAAATAGATTTGAACAATTCGAAGCATATGAAATAATTTTTAGTTTTCTATTTAGCGGTAAAAATTAAGATCACTAGATAATCAAAATTTAAAAAATATTGTCTTAATGTTGAATGTTCCTCAAAGCAGAATAATCAATTCGATATTGATGGTTTAAATTTATTTTCGGATTAAAAATATTAAGAAAAATAGTACAATTAGAAGATAACAGTTTAATTGATATACTCGATCAAATAAAAAAATTAAATTCTTTTTCCAATGTCTATATTACTTATGGAATAATGTTAATAACTTGTGTTTTTATCGTTTCATCGGAAGAAAATTTCGAAAATTAAAACCGGTAAAATCTCACATAAGATCAACAATATCTCAATAAAGGTTAAAATGAATTAGTTATATTATCAATTAAGAAAGACTTATTAGGAGCTATTACAATTAAAAAATTATTAATAACTTTGTATCTAAGAAACGCTAGAAAAATAAACTTCAAATAAACAAATAAATAATATATTGTTTTAAAAAGTTAAGGCCCCTCATAAAATTTGGCTTTAGGCCACAAAACTCTTCGGGCCGCCCCTGGGTATGTGCTACCTCCCACTAACACAAATACCGGGTTACTTTGTCCACCAAGATTTAGGCAGATGGAAATAGTGGTGTCAGGATCAACTTGAACGAAACTAAGGTAAGGTATTTGCTACCTCCCACCAACAGAGGTACCAAGTTACTTTGTCCACTAAGGTTTAGGCAGATGGAAACGGTAGTGTCAGAGTCGGCTTTAATGAAACTAAGGCCAGGTATATGCTATCTCTCACCAACACAGGTACCCCGATTACTTTGTCACCAAGGTTTAGGCAGATGGAAATGGTGGTGTCAGGGTCAATTTGAATGAGATTAAAGTCAGGTATCTGCTATCTCCAACCAACACAGGTATCAGGTTACTTTGTCCATCAAAGTTTAGGCAGATGGAAAGAGCGGTTTTAGGGTCAGCTTGAATGAAACAAAGGTCAGGTATCTGCTACCTCCCATCAACACAAGCACTGCGAGTTACTTTGTGCACCAAAAATTTAGGCAGATGAAAACAGTGATGTCGAACTCAGCTTGAACAAACTAAGGCCAGGCTGAAATCTTGTGTCGAGAGAGGGAGTAAGATAGGATTAATTGACTAGAAAAGAAATGAAATTTGAAACAACTAATAATTGTTGTGAAGAAGATTTAGAGTACCTAATAATGATTCAGAACATAATACGAAGTGCTTTTAATCTTCTAGCTTACTCTGCGGCAGAGCTTCAATTGTTGTCAAGAAGATGTAGTTGATAGATTAATTGTTGTGCTTCTTTAACTTTATGGCTTTGAACTAAAAGATAAACAGAAATTGTGGAACTATGGAGAGTTATGTAATTTATGTTGAACCTATTTAATTAGGTACAGAGGTTTAAAAAAGAAAAAGAAAAAGATTTATAGAATTGGTGATCCTAAACAAGTCAAAAATAGATTTAACATATTTTTGTGGTTATAAAAGCTTCCCATTAAAAATAAAATAAATTTAAGCTAAATTATTTTTATATTTAGAAAGAGGTTATTTTTTTTAAACAGAATTAAAATTAAATCGGTTGAGATAAAGTGGAATGGAGGGAGTAATCCATAATGGGAGTATTAATATGTAATTAAATAAATAAATAAACAAATATCTGATTATCAAACTTAAGTTTAGATTTAACGAAAATTTAAAATTTTCTATCACATGGCTGTACGTACCCCAATGGTATGACTAGAGTATAATAATGATTCTGATATGTGCTCCTCAATTTTCTGGAGAATATGAATTCTCGATACATGAAAAAAGTGTACCTATTATTTTAATTAAGGAGTTATGCAGATTAATTTTAATCAATTTATAACTCTACGTTCCTTTGTATTGTCGACTAAAAAAACTTATGAGCTAAACTCTAATATGTGAAATATTTTAATATGTTAACAAAAGATGCTCGAGCTAAGGAGGGTTTTGGATTTTTTTTTTTTTTTTGGAATCAGAAATAATTATATTTGCGACTGATAATTGAAAATAGTCACAATTTCAAAAGTTATCGAAATTTAGTCATTTTTTCATATAAAAATAAAATTTGAACAAAAACACTGTTAAAATTACAGAGTTTGAATTTTTGCTGGAGTTCCAACATAATATACTAGAAGTTAATACGAAGGAGGAGCTCCATAATATAGTATATTATGCGGGAACCTTTCATGTTTGAGCAAAATAGTGACTAGTTTTCAATGACTTTGCAAACGCTGACTATTTTTCAATTACCAGTTAGAAAACTAGCTAACTCGTGCTATTTTTACTTTCTTTTGCTTAGCCAAAACACAATTAAAGGGCAGCTCGATCACAAGGCCCGCAAGGTCCGAGAAAGGGTGGCATCCCATGGCTAGAACCATTGACCGATAGGTCATACAGAGATAACTTTATTGTTGCTCCAGGGCTCTGTTTCCGCCAAAACACAATCATTCCTTAAAATATTTGAAACTTTAGCACCTTTGTATACGGTCAAAATCATATGCCTCCTACTTTGCTTGAGGTTCTGTCCTAAGCTTGAGCCCGGGCGAAGTCGAGTCGAGCCCATTGGACCAGACTCACGATCGAAGATAGAATGCAAGGATCAGAGATAGGAGTACGAGGAATACCGAAGTTGAGTATGCTCGACCCTAAAATAGTATCGTTATGGATTTGTAACAGAATGAGCTACTTTCCTTCCACGTCCCCAAGATCATGGTGCAAATCCCGGAATACGATTGTACGATTCTGTACAAGGCAGCTAGATAGTTGTTCCAATAATATTCCTTACTATAAATAAGAATATACTTTATTTAGGTTTCTCCTATTATATAAAAGAGATACCAATCATTTGTAACATCATCTAATCATTGAGTAAAGATTATACTCTCTACTGTTTGCCTATTGTTTATCAGAATTATCTTTTAGCGCTATTGTTCTTACTTTACTCTTTTTATTTAATTGTTCTATTGTTGTAAACCCACCTCGAGGTCGCTAAGCTCGAGGTCACTGCTGCTGAGTAACATTGGTTTGATTCACTTGTTTCTTTCATTTCTACTTCATATTTCTTGATTATTAATTGGTATTAAATAAAATTACATATCTTTAAAATTACAAATAAAATTTAATTGTTACTCATATTTTCGAGGTAAATAGTTTGGCGCCCACTGTGGGGCTAAATATAATAGTGATTGTTTCTTTACTAATTCTCATTACACACGTTGTTTTTACAATTTTTCTTGTTAAACTTTTTGATTCTCAGGCTGAAACATGTCTAGCTCACAAAACTCACTCATTCATGGCAATGAAGGTCTTGGAGAAAATAACAACGCATGGGCCAGTGTACCATCGATAAACCCAGGGGAAGTGCCATATGTGGAACCAGTTGATGTTAGTTCTCACATCACTTTCGAATGCAGCTCTAGGCGTGGACCCCGGAGGAAATATACACAGAAAAGCCCGATCCGGTGGCCAAAGAACACAAGGAATGGGAGATGGGGGAGTCAGCCTCCAAGTGATATTCGAGATGTTGCAAGCTCAGCAAATCGCCATCTCTCAACTTCAGAGTCAGAATAAAACTCCAAACACAAACGAACCAGTAAACACTCGGCATACTGAACCAGCGCTAGAAAGGTCCGATGAAAGTGGCTCGAGGACTGACCCCATGATTATGAGAATGCTTGAACAGCTAACCAAGAGGATCGAGTTCATGAAAAATAAAATTGAAGACAATGACAAAAGGGTGGAGACATATAACTCCCATGTAGACCAGATACCGGGGCACCTCTAGTTTTGAAAGGTTTAGACGCCAAAAAGTTCATACAAAAACCATTCCCTCAGAGTGCGGCTCCGATGCCCATTTCTAAAAAGTTTTGCATGCCTATTATACCCAAATATAACAGAACAACCGACCCCAATAAGCATATTACTTCATACACTTGCGAAATCAAAGAAAATGATTTGAATGACAATGAGATCGAATTAGTTTTGTTGAAAAAAAATTGGAGAAACGTTGTCGAAAGGAGCTATGATTTGGTATCACAACTTAGCTTCTAACTCTATTGACTCACTTGCTATGTTAGAAGATGCCTTTGTGAAAGAACACGCTAGGGACATAAAGGTGGCCACAAGAAAATCAGATGTCTTCAAAATAAAATAAAAGGAACGACGAGATGTTAAGGGGGTTCGTGTCCAGGTTTCAGATGGAAATAATGGAATTACCACCGGTATTCTATGACTAGGCACTACAAGCTTTCATGGAGGGTTTGAATGAAATAAGTTCGATTGCGTCTCGACAATTAAAGCAGAACTTGATCGTGTATCCAGCTGTGACATGGTCGGATATGCACAACCAAAACCAATCAAAAATTAGGGTCGAGGACGACCAACTAGGAGCTCCCTCATTTTCAGTTCATCCTAACAAATTCGCAGCCAAGCCCCCGAGGGATACGGATAGGGAATCAAGATCAAATAGGGAATGATATCAGTCGTATGTCGATCGAAGGAACAACGGTTCAGGTCGAAATGCTCCGCATAATGATTGGAGAAACGATCGAGATCAAAGTTCTCGGGGACTCATGAGTAAAAGCGTATTTGATAAGCCCACTGATCTCGTAGAGGCACCTCGATTATCAAGGTACAACTTCAGCATAAATGCATTAGGGATTGTGTCAGAAATTGGAAGATCAAAGACACCAAGTGGCCCAGGACTATACAGACCGATCCTTCTCAAAGAAACTCAAACTTAATGTGAAAGTATCATGACACACACGATCATAGAATAGAAGATTGCAGGCAGCTAAGGGAAGAAGTGGCTCGGTTGTTCAACGAGGTCCACCTCCGAGAATTTTTAAGTAATTAGGCTAAGAACTACATCAATGAGAGAGATGCTAGGAAAAATGAGCAAGAAAAACCACAACATGTAATAGACATGATCATTGGCGGGGTCGATGTCCATCAATGACTTGTATTCAAACGCACTAAAATATCAATCACCAGAGAAAAATGGACTAGGAGCTATGTGCGTGAGGACGTCTTATCATTCTGTGACGAGTTCAACCAATGCTAAAACATACTAAGTATTTAAGGAAAAGAATAAAGTAAAGTTTAGGTATAGAATAGGTAATTAAGGGTAAATACACAACAGTTTAACTAAGGAAACAAACCAATAATAATCAGAATACAAAACAAGGCAGGAAAAACAATTAAGGCGGGTAAATTCAGTCAAATTGAGTAAAGAGGTAAGAATCAAACGTTTAAAGGGAAGTATTCTAATTAAACCAGGGAGTAAGGGATTTAGAATAATCAAGGGCTCGGTCAAAGAGAAACTCATGAAAGAACCATCATGCTTAGCATATAAAATGAGGTAAAGCATGAATAGTCGGGAATCGATTCATAATTTTAACAAAACAAAAGTTAAACAATGTTGATTCAAGGAGAAGTATACAAGTCTTGTACGAATGGTCAGCATGAACACAAGTACATAATATCTGTGAAAGGTTGAACTAAGAAAATTCAGTAGAAGTATAATAGGACAAGTAAATCATGAGAAGTCACAAGAACCCAAGGCAAAAACATAGTTAGGGGTACCAGTATCCAGAAACCAAAAGAATAACCCCAAAAAAATTTGGGGTTTTAGTACAAACGGGCTAGGGTTACAGCAGGTTTATAAAATTAGTCAAAATGTATGAGAATCGGAAGTTTAAACATAAAGGATCATCAATCAAATATTAAAAAGAAATTTCGGAAACCCTAGTTTAGAAAAAAAAATGAAAAAAATCACTTGAAATCATGCGATTCTTGTAAAGAATCTCGAGGCTATTGTAAAACTCACAGAAAACAAACTCAAATCATCTTAGACCTGTACAGATCTAGGAGGTTTTGAAACGAAAATTAGGGTTTCGAAGAGAACCATATAGAGATGAGGAAACCTATTTAAAAACCCATAGATCTTAGCTAATATAGGAGATCTCACTCAAAATCACACTGAAATGGCCTGGAACAGGCAGGAGATAAACCCTAGATGCGAGTCGACATAGCCATGGTCCCTTGAATGCCTTAGAGATGGCAAGAATAACATGAGAGAGGCCATTAGAGGCCCGATAGGTGGTGAGAGGTCATCGGAGATAGCCATAGATGGGTGACATTGAGATTGGAGATTAATGTTTAGGTTGGGAGTGTTTGAGAGCAGAGAGGATTTCAGGGCGGCGGAGTAGGTTGTGAAATGAATTCGGTTTGGGGGGTATAGGTTAGTTTGATTAGGAAATGGGAGATATGGACCGTTGATCAAAATGATCAACGGCCACGATCTAATAAGAGCCGAGTCGAGTAGGTTCGTTAGGGTCAGACGGGTATTGGGCTGGGTATTGGGCTAAAATTGAAATGAAATTAGGCTATATTTTAAATAGCCATTTTAACACTAATAATTTATAAGAAATAATAAATGATTTCTAAAAATAATTTCGTGTACTAAAATGATTCAAAATAGTTAGTTAACATAATAAAAATATAAAAGATCATTTTATGCATCAACAATGTAATTATTCATTAATAGGGCTATTATTGCAAATATGTGCAAACTAGCTTAAAATATAAATGCAATTATAAAAAATACATTAAAAATATTTAAGCAATATTTTGGCATAAATATAGAATTTGTATGGCTAAATTACCCCAAAAATAATTTAAAGGATAATTATTGGAAATTTTATGATTAAAAAGGAAAGAAATAAATCAATTTGAAGCCTTTAAAATTATAGAAAAATTACAAAAAATGCTTATGCATTCTTATATATGCATATATGCTATTTTGAAAGTATATACATGTATTAAAAATATAAAGAAAAAAATTGAGTATCAACATAGGCCTCCCACAGCTCCACTTGAACAGTTGCGGCATCTCTTAAGTACATAGAAATGGTCTTCTTAGCCGTGGCCTTCGTCTCCTCAACTTCAGCCTTAGCTTGTGCAGCTTCAGTCGGAGCTCTAGCAATTTGCCTCTAACTCCTCAATTTTCCTGGCCTGTGCTAGACCCTTTGCTTTAATGCCTCGGAGTTGAGTTTCAGCCGAGGTCAGTTGGACTATAACAGCTTCATTATCGGCAAAGAGCTTATCCGTGTTATTTTTTCACCTATGGCAATCAGCCTTGACTTGATCAACCTCACCCTGGAGCTGCCTAATCATCTCCAACTTTTGATGCAGACGAGATATCGAATTTTTAGCCTCCGAAGTAGATCCAAGAAGACCATACTCTGTTAATATCACAGTCACCTGCTCATCTAGCTCGGCCTTATTTTTTGGAGCTTTGGCCAATTCAGCCCGGGGGTCCTTAAGGTCCTCTTTCTTTTGGCTACAGAGGAGCCTCAAGGGCTTCTCTTCAACCGAAACTTTCCTGAGCTCGGCTTCACATTGGCTCAGCTCAGTTCTAAACTTGACGATGGCCTATACATGAACCGAAGATATGTCAGTCAAAGGAAAGGAAAGAAAGAAAAAATTACAAGAATGAAAGTTAGTATTTACCCAAGAGGGGAGATGTTGAGCTTCTTCGAAGATGGTGGATGCATCATTAAGGTCGGTAGTGTCCTCAACCCCAGCAAAGCAACCATGAAAGGGATCTTCCTCGAGGACCTTGCTCAGATTGGGAGTACGTAGATCATGAGCATCTTCGATTGCCTTCTCAGAATAAGATGGTAGAGAAAGGGAGTGATCTGTTATCACGGCCCCGAGCTCTTCACTCGGGGAGTTCTGATTAGCTTCAAGGGTTTTTGCCCTCGCCCCTCCCGGTATATTTGTTGAAGGCAGAGAAGTGATCTCCACCTCCAGGAATGCGGGGGCCTTGCCCAAATCTTTCTTTGGGGTTCCCTCACCACGGTATGGGGTCTCTAGTTCGAAAGGCTTAGCAATCTTGATTGGTTTCCTGGTTCGAGGCACCAACATCGACTCTTCAAACATTATTTTCTTTGCCATCCGGTTTCGTGGGTCGAATCTCCGTCTACGTGAGCTAATCTCTTCTGTAGCCTTCGAGCAGGGGTTTTCTTGTCTTGAGGGTCTTCAGGATTCGGAACCCTCTTTCTTTTGTTGTCCTTCACCAATTTCATAATCGAAGACTTGGTTCCTTCCCTATGTGGGGTTGGCCTCATTTCGGATATATCTCTGATGCACAAGTAAATGTGAATGAGTCGACACCACCAATATATGAGAAGTATTTGAAACTTGGGAAAAGCACTTACCATCATGTTTGGCTTCCCACTTTCCACTCGATACTTCATGCCATTTGCGCTCATTGTAGGAGGAGGTGGCGGCTAACTTTCAGACACAGTCCTCAAGTTCAGGGACCGCATCAGGCACCCAGGTAGTGGCTGCAGAAAGAGTAAAGACATTATGAGACGTGAAAGTTGAGAATGAATAGATATTGGGAAGAAGAACTCCATTTACGGTTAAAGTTCCATCTCTCCAGAAATGGCATTTTATCTCTAGGGATGACATCCGAAGTCCTTACTCTGATGAACCGACCAATCCATCCTCAATATTTGGCTTTGTTGTTACTAGCAAAGAAGGCTTTCTTTGTTCGACGTTGCAGCTTGACAAGCCCTCAAAACAGTTGAGGTCGATACAATCGAATCAGATGGTTGAGGGTGAATTTCAAACCCTTGGCATTTTCGGAGCATCATGATCACGATGCGCCAAAAAGAGGGGTAAATCTGGCGAGGGTGAATTCATATGCTTTGCAGAAGTCTTATCACCACCGTATCGAGGGGACCTAGTGTGAAGGGATAAGTGAAAATACTTGAAGAAACCTCCACGTGGGTAGCAATGCTTTCCTCGGGGCTCGGATCTAAACCAGGACCTCGTCTCCCCAGCCGCAGTCCCTTTTCATTGCTTCGAGGTTCTTCTCTGATATCAAACTAAGATATCGAGATGCATGTTTGCACCGACCTGGGACATCGAGGTATTTTCAATACTAAAGTCGTTCTTAATCACGCAAGGGGCGGGGTGATTTCTTTAAGAGTCGGCGGTGCCACCGGTTTGGCCGGCTGGGAGGTAGAAGAAGACGATGATTTTATCATTTTTTGGGGACCGTTTTGGAAGTTTTAGCCATGATTTTAAGCTAAAGAATACATACCGTATCGGCATGCAGTGTTTTTACAAGAACATGTCATTTTCTGGCGCTTAAGAGGCGGTGAAAATAGATTATTAGAGAAAGATATGAAGACGGGAAAGATGTAATGAAAGAGTAAAGTTCTTTATTCAAAGAATAGCCTCATATTTATAGAAAGGCAACGACGGTTCGGCGGCACTAGTGGCCAATCAGTACTGGCATGCAATTAATGTTTTGGGAAAGCAGACCGACGGGGCATTTCAGTCACTTAGAGTGCCCGCATCACAGGGATGACATCATTGTTATGGACTCTGGGGATCGAGGTTCAAATCGTTTCTTATCATCTTATTCTAAGAAATATAGGGACTATTTGTATACGATCAAAATCATATGCCTCTAACTTATAAGCTTGAGGGTCCGTCCTAAGCTTGAGTCTGGGCGAAGTCGAGTCGAGCCCAATGGACCAGACTCGAGATCGAAGATAGAATGCAAGGATCGGAGACAGGAGTACGAGGAGTACCAAGTTGAGTATATTCGACCCTGAAATAGTACCATTATGAATTTGTAACAGATGAGTTAGATTCTTGCCACGTCCCCAAATTCATGGCGCAAATCTCGAAATAGAATTGTACGATTTCATACTAGGTGGTAAGACAGTTTTACCAAGAATACTCCTTACTGTAAATAGAAATATATCTTATTTAGGGTTCTCATATTATATAAAAGAGACACCAATCATTTGTAACATCATCTAATCATTAAGCAAAGAATATACTCTCTACTTTTTGCATACTGTTCATCAGAATTATCCTTTAGCTCTATCGTTCTCACTTTACTTTTCTTATTTAATTGTTTTAATGTTCTAAACCCACCTCGAGGTCGCTAAGCTTGAGGTCATTGATGCTAGTAACAGTGGTTTGATTCACTTGTTTCTTTCATTTCTACTCCATACTCCTTGATTATTAATTGGTATTTAACTAAATCACATATCTTTAAAACCACAAATCAAATTTATTATTACTTGTATTTTCGAAAGTAAACAACCTTAGAGTGGCAACTCAATATTATTCTCGCATTTTTGGTGGAGCTTCCCTGTTAACGTTTTAGATCACACAATAGCCTTCTGCGTGACATAAGTGCAAAAAAATTGTATAACCAAAACAACAATATTACAATAACAACAAAAACCCCGGTGTAATTCTTCAAGTGGAACTAGAGGAGGGTAGTGCCCTACCTTTAAGGTAGAAACATTGTTTCCAGTATACCCTCGACTCAAGAAAAATAATAGTGATTTGCATATGAAACGGAAACATCTAATAGTAAAAGAAAATGGATGTTCTCTACTATCACAATCTTAATTACAAGAAAATGGGAATTTTTACTATTGAAAGTAATTGAATGATTTACAATATTATCCCTGTTCTGTGATTATTGTGATGTTACATAACAATCAAGGTAAAGCTGTACTGAAATTGGATGTTAAATAATAAAAGGGATGAATGATTATACATAAAAAGGCAAGAAAGAAAGGTGTTCCTCTTGGAAGACTTCAATTCTATATATTTACCAAATGGCATGTGTTTGTCACCTTTATATTCTTCTTGCCCATGCAATAAACTTTTGAAAGATCTATCAAGCGCTTCCAAGACGCGTGCTTCCCAGACGTTCTTCAGCCATTTGTATTGATTCATCACTATTGTTCCAAAGGTCTTTCAGTTCGCGTCTCACCAAACCCAGTAACACACAAGTTCCTAGAGAATAAAGATTTTAAAACGATGAAAAACTAAACATCAACTTTAACTAAGTGGTCATTAGTTTGTCATACCTAGTGTGCATGGCACGAGATATAGGAGAGCGGGTTGACCATGTCCCTTCATTAAATACAAGCCCAAGTAAGTCAAGCAAAGACCTGCATGGATTAAGACGAGGAATGAATAAAATGCAGGCAGACAAGTAAGTAAAAAGGAGGAGGAAGGAAACAAAAAGAATGATAAATCATCAATATTGATTTACGTGCAGATTTATAAGCAGAAGAAACATTGTTGTATTACGACAGTTGGAGGTTAGAGGCATTGAATGAAAGAATTGTACGTTGGAGTGAGAATCTCAAAGCAATGCATTATGGGAGCCGTACTCAGTAACGAGAGACTTCTTCTTCTGAGTTTCGTTTAGTTGATTCAATTTTTGTGAATAATTGTGTTGTCCGAGCCAACATGCGCGCACCTCGACTAATTCCATGGGGTAACAACTACCTCGCACCAGCACAGATATCGAGTAACTCTATCCACTATATGGATTTCATTTTTGTCGGAGCATGTGCGTTTAAGTCTTAATTGCCATTTGTACACAAATGAAAAGCCATTCTGTTTAATGTTTTGCGGCAATTTTTTGTAGTCATGTGGGTCTTCGGTTTTTTCAAGGTTTTTATGGTCTCGAGCAACTAAGAGCAGCAGTAATGCATTTAAACAAGCGGATCTGAATTAACAAAATAAGAGCAGGTAAAAGCAGAAAGGGCCAGAAAAAACAACAATTTCAGTGGGGTCTGGGGAGGATAGTGTGTTCGCAGACCTTATCCCTAAGGCAGAGAAGCTGTTTCCAATAGCAGCTAGAAAAAAACAAAAAAATAAATAAAATAAAAAAGAAGAAGGAAGGAAGAAAAGAGAAGTACCCACCGGTCCCGTAACCCATCATCAGCCAAAGGAAGTATCCATTTAGTACTCCCTTCTTTCTAGCTTCGTCAAATCTGGAAAAGAAGATTAAGAAAGAGATTAAGAAGTCAAAACTAAATCGCCATCATTCTGTAAGAAAAAACGAGTGAAGTTTGAAAAACAGAGTTGCTAAGCCATTGCAATTTATTTAGTCAATAATAACCATTGACTTGAAAACATCCTCAGCTGCATTCCCCAACCATTTATCCAATTTTAGTTTCCCAACTTTTAACCATTGTCACTGAAACATTTTGTAATACTTCTAAACTGCAATACTTAGAGATGTTTCTAACAAATAAGAATTTCCATCAAAACCCAGATCGTCATTATATCAAAACGTTCATGACTAAATTAATAGATATTCTCCTTAGAGACACCTAAAATGAGAATACCCTTTTAAGAACAAAGGTAGAGAAGACATATTTAATCGAGTTGATGCGCTTATCTTTACTTTTTCTGAAAGAGAGTAACAGTTATTGTTGCAAGATGTTTGAAGAGCACAAATACCTGTATGTAAAGCAAATTAGCAGACCAGGGAAGAGAATATCCCCAAAGCCAAGCATATCAAAGCCCTTATAAGGATCTGTTAGTTTAGGAACCCTCAGAAGCATCGGGATTGATTCTCCACCAGCTTTCTTACCTTTAGCAACCTACAACAGGAGCCAAATCCACCAACACAAACACTTAATGACAGAGACTGAAGAGCTAAACTATCTTCTGGTATGAAGTGCATGACAAAAATCGTGTTTCGATATAACCACACCATCCAATCCAGCATAATAAAGAAAGCAGCACCAATTAACCAATCAAAATAAAATGCAATTAACATTTACCAAAAAGAAAATAAAAGCAACATTTAAACCATTAAAAGGTAAAACAATACTGTGCACATTTAAAATCACACAAGTGCATCTAATATGTTTTAAACAATCTGGATCTGCTTAATAAAAATAGTAACCTAGTTTTGTGCAAATCAATTAAAAGCTTTTGTTTCATTTTGTGAAATTTCAACAATCCACGTCAATTAGTTAAATATTCAAAGAGCCTCGAAAGAAGTTAAATGTATACTGCTACTTTGCACGCATGCATGTTACATATGCTAAGCAATGACGAACTATGGATTAATTTAAGATTCTAAAATGTACCATTTCTCAAAACTAAGAACAATAATATTTTAGATAAATTTAACTTTTCTTCATTTTCTCATCCAAATCTTATGTTGAACCAACTCATGATACGATTTGAACACTTCTGAACTAATATATCGCTCAAGACATCCCCCAAAAAGGTTTGCGACCCAGATAAGTTATATGCATCAACGGTATGGACTGAAATTGTAACTAAAGAGAAAACTTACTGAAATCATAACACTATCATGGAATATGGTAGGAGATAGGAAAACCCAGAAGATGTCATAGACAAATGCGCAACACAGAAGCACTGTAGCGACCTAAAAGAGAAAGGAATGACATAAATGAGAAGTATATTAGTAAACATAGGTAAAGCAAAACAAGAAATCAAGTGTTTTCACGAGTGAGTTTATAGAAGCTGTCACACACCTTTATATTAGGCAACTGAGCTAACTGCAGAACAGTGATCATCAAAGCAATTCCCTGGCGAAAATAAAATTCTCTTTTATTTTAAACAGTGTTCAGCTGGTGTAAATATCTAGAAGAGTGAAACTTGGTGATATGGATGCATAAAACTGTATTATCCTAGAAATCATATAGCAGATTTAAAGAGATCATTCAACTAATAACACAAACAAATATCCAACTGCAAAGGTCTATCACACAAACGACAACATAAAATAGTTTAGGAAGAAACTATAGATCAGCTTACAAGAATGTCTTGACCAATCCAAGAGTATGATTCTTTCCTGTTTACTGCCCAGAAGATGGCGAACGCCACACAAAGTAATAGGACAACTAGAGACAGAATAGTGACCTCCCCAAGAAGCGGCAAATTCAGTGTTTTCTTTCCACAACTTCTACATTTGCTGCTTAAAAGATTGTAGGAAGCATAGTTGAAGATCTAATCAGAAATTCTACACATAAATATGACACAGACATCATGGGTCAATAGATCATACCTTAGTATGAGCGACACTATGCAGTTATGCAGTCCCTGAGAAGAAAACAATTAAAAAATAGAAGTTCAACAAGCAGAAAAAATGTTGACCAAGCGCAAACAAGATTAACTTTGCTCAGCCAAAAATGTAGAATGTGCATATGATCATGATATAACTGCATATGTTGCACAAATCAAGCATCAAAATCAAATGTATGCTAATACTTTGAAAGTGAATGAGTAGTCAGAAAATAGATAACCTGACATACCAAGACCACAGGTATGGACTTGAGCACGTCAACTCAGAAAAAGTGAAAGCTAACTAAAGCATATGGATCTGTAAGTTCACATATTATAATTACATCTATAAGCAGATGGAAATGATAACCTTTCAGAAGATTATGGCAGGCACAATTATCATGGAAAAATGCTTGTATCGCACAAAATGTTGACTAAATTTACTGTTTCTAAGATCTAAAGTGGAAAGCATAGATAACTTAAGGTCTGTGATGCAACCAGAAAATTAAGCCTAAATACACCTCATCAGCCCCAGCAGTCCCTTGACTTTGCAGTAACCCCAGTGTTATCAAAGGCGAAAAGCACAAAAAAGCTCTAAGGTCCGTTGGAGCTTTAAGTGCAAAGCGGACATTAAAGTGTGGGGTTTAATGAAAAAAGGCGCAACTTGAGAAAAAGTAAAAATACGTATATGTAATCCAAGACCAACAATTATAATCATGAATAAAAAATATATGGACAAAAAATTGAAAAAAATTACGATTTTGTGATATATCAATTGTTTAGTGCCGCCTTTTCAGGATTACACTCATTGGCAAGGAAAAGTATGCCTTAAGAGCCTTGATGTGACACTGAAGCGCCCACAAAGCGAGGCGAAGCGCTCAACATGTTTTGAGCATCGCTTCAGGGCTTAAGCGCGCTTTAAACACGCCTTTGACATCACTGAGTAACCCCTCCCCCCCCCCCCAAAAAAAAAAAAGCCAATCTCTTTCTTCTTCATTCAAACAAAATCAGTATAGAGCTCTTCAATCTTAAAATTCGTTTCTTGTCCATCCAGATCAACGAGCTCATTTACCCCTCTTCTTCCTCTTTTCATTCTTGAAAACGTAATTGATTTCTTCTCTAAAATTAAGTTGGATTTTTTAAACCCAAAAAGAATATCAAGAAATTGTGTTTTTTGGTGGCCAATTTCAATCCAAATTTTGTAATCGCTTCTCTTAAATTAGCTAAAAGAAATTGAGTTTTGGTGGCCAACCTATCCATCTTCACCGGAAATTAAGCTCTCCACTGAGGACCCCTCCCCCGATCCCCGTTCCCCCCTTTCTTCTTCTTCACCTTTGTCAATGGGGTGATAGTAAACAATGGTGGTTGTTCTGGAAATTAATAATTGTATGGAGTGTAGTATGGTGTTGTAAAGGATGCAATAAGAGGGTGGTGAATACTAGTGGTCTGGTGGTTTACAGTGGTGTTCTTTTGGTGGAGAAAAATAGAGATAGAAGAAGTTGGTACTGGCGCCGCCAGTAACGGCAGTAGCGACGGAAGTGGTTGTTTTGGCAGCGATTCTAGCGTGGGGCTTGACCTTCTTCCTCTAATGGTATTCACAGATTGAGTTGGTGGAGAAAAGAAAAGGAAAAATATATTTTCTTAAGGTTTCACGCGCTTAAAAACAAGTGAAACACGCTTGTTTTTTCATCTCAAACATGACATGAGAGGTATACGAGGCTCACTTAAACCAACATAAAGTGTCTAGATGGTCACCTGGTAAGTTGGAGTGTGAGATAGACATCTGGGGCCAACTTTAGGTGCCTCTTTATGTATTTTGCCATTTACTTTTGTTAATCCTTATGGTATGTGATTGTACAGGACTAGCACTCCCAGTCCCAGAAATTTTTTTTGAATATTTTTATCAAGGGTCTAAGGCCGGGGAGTGGGAGCATGACAAATATTTGTACACTTTAGTGCTCGATTTGACCAGCTATGAAACAGTTACTACTGAAGCACAAAATCATATCATTTCCCTGATTAGTTGGTAGGTAGAGAACTAGATTAACAGGAAAAACTGCTATATGCACTGAAAATATTGCAAGGAGGAATATTTTAGTTCAGTAACATAATAATTCATAAATCCATCATAGTATAAATTATTAGGCATTGACGAATACATTCTTATAAAAATCTTTAGAACTTCAAGTTTATCTTCCATTTTCTTTGTGTAACATACGAGCAGATACATGATATCATTATCTTGCTCATCTGTTAGATACTAAATGCATGGCCCTAGACTATCAACTAATTCAACAACAACAACAAACCCAGTGTGATTCCACGAGTGGGGTCTGGGAGAGTAGTGTGTACGCAGACCTTACCCCTGCCTATAGGAAGGTAGTAGACCCTCGGCTCAGGAAAAAAGAACGAGATGGTTTAAAACATTACAGGAAAAAAAAATAGTGCCATGAAATGTGATGGTTTTATCAGACCAAATTGTATTGGTTTAGAGGAAAGTCAAGATAGAGAAAGAACGAATTTGAATACCTCAATTCCACCGATACAGAAAAGTATTATCAGCAGCCAGACAAACCAACTCGACATGAAAAAGTAAAGTAGCACCAGAAATGTGGATGCTGAGATGACAAACCCAATAGCAGTCCAGGCAGTAATGTGCAGAATTTCATCATCATCCTCCTTGGCTACTACATCGTCATCCTGTAACGAAAACATATCAATTTTTAACGCCATTACAGACAAGGCATCATTGGGTGTTATCCAAATTTGACACACAAACTAGAAGTAGGAAAACTAAAGGAGACATGTTCATAGTATGCTCATAACACAGAAAAATAGAGCATAGATCAAATTTAGTTATAGATGTATGTATGCATGTGTGTGCGCGCGTGCGCAAACACACATAGACACAAACATAGACCAATCAATTGTTCAAGCATATTTTAATCTCAAATCAACTGAGGTTGTATATGAATCTTCGGTTCCGCTCCACTCTATTCAGGTATATTTCATTCCAATACTAAATCATTTGTATATTAACACAAACTAGGAATTCTCCAAACTATATTTGGAAAAACAACTACCAGAAACAAAAGTATCCACAGAGCAAGTATGTATCAAGAATGAATTATTTGGAAAAGAAAATGGCAGAGTAGCAAAAAAATTATACAGACCATATCAACCTTGGTCAACGTACTAAAATTTTTAAAGACCAACAACTAGAACCTAATTGTGTAACCCAAAATCCAACAGCCAGGGTAATAAAAAATAACTAGATCAGTGATGACAATTTTATCAAAGTAACCATAGACAAAAGCAAATATGGGATTGCTGCTAACTGAATTTAATAGAATATTAGAAGCTTAGCATGTCAAATGTGAAGATGTTTCAGAGAGCTTCTCTTGTGTTTTGTGTGTGTGTGTGTGTGTGTGTGTATTGGGTTTTGGGGGAGGGGGATTGATAGTTCACAGTCATCACTTTCCTTAGATTGAGTAAATCTTTTCCAAAGAGCTGCACAAATAATTGTTCCAACAGCCATCAACCATATGAACGACACCGAGTAGTCCACAATAGGGCGATCTGGCGAATATAACAGCAGCTCCACTGGATTAAGAAAAAGAAACACACATATCATAAGTATTCCAACTGAAATAAAACAAAAAAGAAACAATAAATATGTTTGCACCAATTACAGAGTCCCTATGACAAAGTTTGCAAATAAAAAGCCATTTATTGTAGCCAACACAGCTTAGCATTCATTCCTTAGTGGTAAGTTATTAAACGCATCAAGCCAGTGCAACCCTTTTTTTAGCAAGAAGCAAGCCAGTGGAACCTTTGAGAGTCATACACTCAACCTCTTTTTTTATGTATACTCAATCTCAGTTGTAGCTGTTAGCATCCAATACAGATTGTATAAGTTGTAGTATCCTTACATAGTCTTGGACAATTCATACGACTTGAGAGAGTTTTTGGGTGTTGGAATTATGCCCAATGTCCTTTTTAACATGCTATTAAAGTTGGACTCATCCCCAATGTTAGGCCAAACATATTATGTTACACCCCAATCCCCATTCCAGATGTCAACCTTGGGCTTCTGGGGGAGGGGATGTTGGAAATTTCACATCAGTTAAATGTATGAGTTATAGACATCCCTTTCGAGCTAGCTTCTTGGTGTTTATAGACATTATCCATTCCCTGGTGATAATTGTTATTTCCTGGAACATGCTCTGAATCTACTCAATACATTAACAGATGTGAAATGTCAAGATGAGTGTAAACCATCTTATAAATGATACTCATCTCTTCATCTGTTAACTGACTTGTCTGGAGATACATGAAACGTGCAGCATTGTATGGTTATAGGTTGTGCGTTTTTCATGTTGAAACGCTGAAAAAACTTCTTGATATAGGCCTATTAACCTCTAACCCATAAACCTTCATCTCAAACTCATCGCGTAACTGCTTTTTCAAAGTATTACCCTATGACATGCCTTTTGCGACGAATGTACATCACCCGTACACAACAATTAATTGACTATCATCTAAAAGCTTTCTATAATACAGATAACTTTCATATGATTTCCTATGGAATACACCAATAATCTATCCAACAAGGATCTCTTGGTTGCACCATAAGTTAACCAGAAAGAACTGGGATTATATTTCATATTTACCACAAAACTGAATAATATGTAATATGAGAAACATGTATTGCATCATAAGCTACTCAACCTCTTAACAACAATATTTAGAATCCAAAGAAAAGCTAATACTTCACAAAACAATTGAGCAATATAGATGAGACCAGGGATTTACCTTTCTTTCCTGCAGCTATGTATTTATCAATAATATCTCCCCCATCATTTGAAATTGAAACGACGGGAACGGTTACATTAGATATGGTAGAATTGTTAGGACAAGCAATCTCCAGAGCACCTAAATAAATGCAGGAAGCGGTGTCATTCAGAAAGAGATGAGGGGAACATAATTAAATAGATCTTGAGACCTAAGACGACAAAGTGAGCAGGGTTACAACCTCCTTCAGTATTTATTAGCACAACACCTGATGCACCTCCTGCTTGGGCAACCGTAGCCTTGATTAGAAAATCACATTCACCGCGACGAGCTAGTGCAATAGAGCCTGATAACTAGAACAATTGATATCTCTGCATTATTTAATGTAAAACTAACACTACAACTACTTTTCGTTTTTTGTAGGGCAATACCAAAACTATTTTTTGCAACAGCCAAACTGAAATGGAAACTTAGACTTCTTTGGTGTTTCAAAGTAAAAACATTTTGTAACAAACATTATAGATTATAAATGAGCCAACTTAGTTATACTTAATTTCTGACAGATCTTAGTGGTAACCCTTTCAGGTTATTTTATAACTGAAACTCTTCCACACTAGTATGTGATTCAATTTCTGCACAATCTACGAGTCTATATCCATCGTTGTTTTCATGATAGGAAAGTTCTTGTTTATTGGAGCTATAAGTTTAATCTTATACTTTCGAGAGCAATATCTGAACTCAAAAGAATTAGTGGATAGCCATACTAGTTTGAGGGCTTCTTCAAATCTTAAAATCTATGTTCTAAACACCAAATGGGTACTTTTCATCCACAAACACCACTAGTATAATGTATCTCTAAAACGAACACAAGCTCAACCAAAGAAAAGCAAAGACAATTGCAACTTTAGAAGACTCACAAATTGTTAGTAAGGAAATTTTTTGCAATTGGCCCATTATATGATTACTCTTAGTAAAGAGTACCTTTTCGATTTTCACACTTGAAACTTACTCTATAAGTTTTTCATATGCTGAAATAAGTTGTTTTATGCAGACTCTAGAAGCTTGATTTAGTTAACTACCTGATGCTTAAATGCATGCTTAACCTATACATGTTGTCATCTAAGTTTATGTATTGCATGTAAAGAAACTTTGTTGTCACCTAAGTTTATGTCTTGCATGTAAAAGAAAAAGTTTCTTTGGGCAATTTGTTGCTCTTGAGGTAGGACTACTATCATTCTCCAATATTCTCAAATCAACAAATGACAGGTGCAAGATCTTCAATAAAGATCAAAGAAACAAAATTGTGCAGTGAAAGAACTACGACTATTATTTATGCAAGCAGCACCTTGGACTAATCAAAATTGGGCATTAAGTTCCCGCTCATAGCAGGAGCTTAGTGCACCGGGCTGCCCTTTAAGGGCACCTTGGACTATGTTTCGGGTATCCACCTAAAAGTAAAGGTGTGTAAGGAATGCGGGGTAAATACCTTGGTGGAGGAAGCAGAACAGCTATTCGGCGGTTGAGCATAAACAGCAGGCAATCTGGGGGCATGTTTAGTATCAGTGGGTAATACAGATCCAAATGCTGCACTCAAGCCAACTATTGAATCTTCCTCAGCACCATTAACCCACAACTTCACCAGAATCTTTGAAGAAAAGGAAGAAAAAGAATTAAATACAACAACATCAGTAAGTTCCCATATGTGCTGAACAGAACTAAGAGAATACTTCTAGACCAACTAAAAAATGGACCAAACCAATCTTATCTATGTTGTTAACTTCCATCTCTTCGAGATATGATCAGATTGCAGTTTTTGTAATTCCTGAATAAATCTTTATACAGTAACATCCAAAAAACACACACCAGAACCTCAGAATTATTACATTATTTATGTAAGCCCCAAGGCTTAGCTCAAGTATCAAAAGTTGAGGGACTTGTGACTTAGGTCACAGGCTCACAGGTTCAAGCATTGCATCATAAGAACTAAGCTTGGTATTTAAGTGGAGAAAGAGAGGCGGGCCCATTATCTACGAGTTTCGAACTCTGAGGTTGGTCCTGCAGTTGGCTCCAGATGAATCTCTAAATCATCAAAAATATTTAATTTCAGAATCAAATGTCACTTATTGTTTCCATATGACCAGGAGGTCACGGGTTCGAGCTGAGGAAATAATTACAGAAATGCAGGTAAGGCTACGTATAATAGACTCTTTCGGTCTGGTGCTTCCCCGAACCCAGCGCGTAGCAAGAGTTTAATGCACGGGGCTGCCCTTTCTAATCAAATGTCATGTGTGGGATTATACTAGTTATGTTGTTGTTGTTGTAGAATCAAATGCCTCCAAATTCATGAACCCAAATGCAAAGCCTCCTCACCCATTCAAAATCATCTCATTACAACAGCCCAAAAAATGTTCTTAAACTTTAGAAACCCCTCAAAAGAAAATAAGAAATTTCATAACCCCATCATAATTACTCCCTAAAATAAACAATACTCATCATGAGCTAACTTTTTGGTGTTGTTAGGATCAGCATCCATTTTTATTAATGAAAACCACAAAATTGTAATATCAAATAAAAAATCTACAAAACCCATAAAAAAGAATACAAAGACATGACATTTTCAACACAATTACCACCCAAAAACAAAACCCACAATTATTTTTGCCCAAAAACAACATATGCAAAACGGGTTTGTTAATAATTTACCATATTGATATCATTGCTGCAGGAGCTATGAACATTGGTAGTAGGGGCAGCATGTGCTGCTATTATTGATGATGATAAAATCAGGACGAAGAGACTAATTTGTCCATAATTGAAATGCAATGAAGAAAATGCCATAATTTAATTTCCTCCCTTTTTCCTTCCTTTATTTATTTTTTTTGTTTCTAATAATATATCTGGTGATATATTTGTTCTTCGCCTATTTCTGCATTGATGAAAATTTTTTGAGGGGGAAGGAAGAAGGGATTGACGTTGGCACGTTTTTGACGTTTACGGTTTTAACGTTAATCAAAGGAAACGAATTTTATTCAGTACCCAACGGTGATATAGAGGGGCACTACTGTAAATTGGTAATATAATAGATTTTGATTAAAAACTCGGTTGTGATGTGTAACTCGTATTCATAAATGCGTTTTATAAATCCGCCGTAAGATTGTATTTTATATACGGAAAAGGGCTAGAATTGCCCCCGAACTATTCGTTTTGGAACAATAATGTCCTTCATCCACCTATTGGGCCAAATATGCCCTTCCGTTAATGTTTTTGGCTCACAAATGCCCTTTGAGTTAACGGATGGACACATATCATCGTCTCGTTGGCTCATTCAAAATATTTTTTAACTAATTAAAAAGACACATTATTCATACTCAAAAAATAATTTTCTAAAGCAATTTTTCTAAAAATTGAAGAATTCTTTTTTTCCAGTTTTTACAAAAAAAATAGATTTTTTTCAAGTTTTTTTCCAGTTTAGAAAAATCTGAAAAAAAATTTAATTTAGTTTTTGATAAAAATGTAATTTATCAATTATAAAAAATAATTTAGCTCCTCCACCTTTGTAACTGATAAATTACATTTTTATCAAAAACAAAATTACATTTTTATATTTTTCTGTTTTTAGCAAAAAACATTTAGTTTTTTTTCAGTTTTTATAAAAATATTGGTTTAGAAAATTACTTTTTAGATTTTTTTTTATAAAAATATTGGTTTGAAAAAAAAAATCTATTTTTTGTAAAAACTAGAAAAAAAAATTCTTTTTTTCTTCAATTTTTAGTAAAAAAAAAAGTTTTAGAAAAATTACTTTAGTAAATTATTTTTCGGGTATCAATAATGGATCTTTATAATTAATTAAGAAATATTTTGAATGAGCCAACATAACGATAACATGTGTCCCTCCGTTAACTCAAAGGGCATTTGTGAGCCAAAAACTTCAACGGAAGGGCATATTTAGCCCAATAGGTGGATGAAGGGCATTATTGTTCCAAAACGAATAATTCAGGGGCAATTCTGGCCCTTCTCCGTTTTATATATTGCATTTCACAAATCGTATGTGGAAGTTCTATTTAGTTATCTCTATGTATATTAAGGTCTTCGGGGAAAAAAATGGAGAAATTAAAAAATAGCGTAATTTACAAGTAGTCATTCCAAAATAGCCACAGTTTCAAAAATAATTAAAGTTTAGTCATTTTTCATGTAAAAATAAATTTGAACGATAACAATATTTAAAATACGAAAAAAATACTCCAGTATAATACTGAAACACCAATGTAATATATTGGAGTTCAAGTATAATATATCGGTCCAGCAAAATATATTGGAGATTGGAGCACCAGTGCTCCAATCTCCAGTATATTATACTGAAACTTTTCGCGTTGGAGTTCCAGCATAATATGATGGAAGTTCATACACGAGTACACTGATCTCTAGTATATTATGCTGGAACTTTCCTTGTTGCAGCAAAATAGTGGCTATTTTCAATGACTTTGCAAAAACTAATTATTTTTGAATGATCAATCCGAAAACTGGCTAGTCCGTGCAATTTTTACAAATAAAAAATAGATTATTTATTTTTCAATGAAATTTTTACATTCCTATAAACTATATGAAACTATATTACTCTCCCTACTCAGGTTTTAATATAATTACATTTTATATACCCATAATTTATGTACATTTTAAGGGTATTAATGACAATCATTAGTGTCCTAAAATTACTCTAACGATTCTTCCACTCCGACACGTTTCTCTTTCTACATACCATCTCCTCTCCCCACTCACCCACGATTCCATCATTGACAACTATTAAAAAACTTTGAAACTTTGAATTCGAATTTGAGTTTTTATAAAATATTATTTATTTGAATTGGGTGTTGTTGCAAAGAATTGTGAATCTCTCTACGTCTCTCTCTACCTTAATTCCTAATTTTAGTAATGTAAAGCACATGAAAAGAGAGCAGCAATTTCAGTATTGACGGACATTAAAAAGCTTTGAAGTTTTGAATTCGAATTTGGATGTTTAAAACCATTATTTATTTGGTATTGATTGTTGTTGCAAATAATTGGGATTATGATTTGAAGTTTATATCTTAATTTTGAGGGATTTTGGTGGAAATTAGACTTGGTTTTGGCTGAAATTCAAAGAAGAAGAAAAAAAAAAGAAGAAAGAAGACATGATATACATTATATTTACAAAATTATAGTAAAATTGTAGAAAAACTATATTTCTCTTGTTTATATATTATTTTATTTAACTATTGTATGAAAGTTTAACAATATTGTATAAAATTATATTTAAGTTGCATGATATTGTTGTTGTATATAACTGAATAGAAATAATGTACGGTAAGTTGTAGATTAGTTGTATAATATATAATTAGTTGTAAATTTTGTTTTACTATGTATAAATCAGATACAAAATATACAAAAGACATATTGTATAAAAATTGTATTTAGGTGATATGGTATTGTAGTTGTATATAACTGGATAGAAATAATATATAAAAATTGTAGATAAGTTACATAATATATAATTAATTATATAAAATTTATTTTTACTATGTATAAATCATTTGTAAACAACCTGTAAAGATCGTTTGATTTTTATTTTTCAGATTTCTTACATGTAAAATGACAAATTCCTTCTTACTTTTAACATAAATCTAAAAATAATTGTACCCAATTTATTCTAAGCGGCACATGCAAGTAATGACTCTACCATTTTTCTGTATTGGAGTTTGAAGTTATAATTGAACAATTGAAATTATTTGTTTAGAAACGAATTAGCCAGTATTAACCTTATTATGCCTCGCACGTTCAAAGCCTTGAAGTTGGCAAACAAAGAATTATAAGAAATGAGAACAATGTAAGAAAGATTGTGGCAAACAGTGTCAATCTTTTGAATCGGGAAACATTGTATGCATAAATGAATAGTGACGTATTATGATACGTCAAATAGACAATAGATTATAATTGATCTAAGAATTATAGGCTGGCGTGGACAAAAAAAAAGGTACGAGACAAAAGGATAAAAGGGGAGGTACGAGATAAAAAGAGGTACGAGATAAGAGGCTCAGCAACCTCTTACCTATTTGAGTACAATTACATACGAGCAACGGGAAGAATAATGAACCTGGCTAAAGAAGAAGATAGAAATACAACATTTTAAGAGTAATAAATACTGGAACCGTTAAGGAATACTTGTATTCAATGTAATGATTATGAAACGTAGCATTTAATATTATTTATTATTCATAATAGCCTCATTATGACTTAGATATAACGGACATTCCTAAAGATTCCCAAAGAGGCCTATAAAGAGAGAAATATATAATCAGTGGAGACACAAGTTACTATTGAAATACATTCTGATTTACTAACTTACATATTTGAGTGCTTCGAAATTCTTTTCTTTATTTATTTTTTGATTATCAGTAACTCAACTTTGACTAAATAGTCTATTTTTTTTTGTTAAATAAATTGGTTCTGTTACCGGGAATCCGATAATCAACTATATCTCAACTTAATTTCCTTATTCGTATCAATCATGTCAAACAACAATGACAACACCCAAGGACATCCAGAAATTCAAACAATCCAACAACTTCAAGGAGATTCTCCACGAGGCTTCCACGAGATCTCATGAAGGCACTCTTGATGGATCCTATACAGATGGACATGCTCAATTTGACAATGTTTACAACATGAATGAGGCATTGTAAAATATAATTGCCTCTCAAGTCAGTAAAGCTCTTCAAGCTTTCGTTAGTCAATTACCTGCTGCTCCAACCACACCAACACCAAACAATAATACTTTAGAGAACCCCCGATCTGGATTGAAATTCAGGCAGCAGTGAAACTCGTAGTGAAACGCAAAAGGATATCCAGGTAATCCAGTTAATTCTGATTTACAAAATCTCGTACTAACCTTGTAGAAATATCTTAAGGAACAAAATGAATGCATAGAGCAAATATACGGACTACCACCGTGATCAAATGAGTAGACATATACAAATTTTCTTAACAACCATGGAAGCCAAGTGCAGCCCCCCTCCCGATTCCAAAGAAATTTAAGTGCCTGATATTCCAAAGTACGATGGTATATCAGATCCACGAGATCACGTTACCGTATTCATCACATGTGTTAAAGGAAATGATTTGGCTAAGAAATAGATTGAATCGGTCTTAGTCAAGAAATTTGGTGAAACACACACTAAAGGAGCATTAACCTGGTATTCTCTTTTACCTAAAAATTCTATAAATTCATTTGCCGAGCTTGCATATTTGTTTATCAAAGCATATTCGGGAGCTCAAAAAGCTGAAAAGAGAATGGAAGACATCTTCCAAATAAAGCAAGGAGATTCTGAGTTACTTAGACAGTTCATTGATAGATTACAATGAGAAAGCATGGCGCTACCGCGGGTCTCTAACAATTGGGTAGCCATAGCCTTTGCTAGTAATATGAACGAGAAGAGTTCAGAAGCCACGAGGTAACTCAAAGAAATCCTTCAATATTCCCAACAACAACGTGGAATGACGTCTACAATAGATACAGTACAAAGATGAGGATTGAAGAAGACATCATTTTACGGCATAAAACTGACGAGAAAAAAGTTCGAGGCATGTAGAAAATGAAAGAAGATCTGGTAAAAATAGGTACGAGCCTTATATGGGACCTGCGGGAAAAGACTCAAGGTCAAAGTAAGAAAGGTACGATCACAAACTTAGACATAGGGAATCAGACTCCTCATCAAGGTTCGGTAATGATCGAAGTACACGTGGACAGCGAGATGATGATAGTAGTTTAAAGGCAAGGTTTGGTGGCTACAATTTTAATGTAAGCACCTCTGAACTCGTGGTTGTTTTAAGAGGCATGAGAGATAAGGTACGGTGGCTGAAAGAGATGAGATCAAACCCAAATAGATGAAACCCTGATCATTGGTGTGAATTCCACAACGATCATGGACATAAAATTGTAGATTGAAGATTTTTGCAGAGCGAGGTGGATCATTTGTTAAAGCAAGGATATCTCACTAAGTTATTCAGTGAGAAAGGTAAAGAAGCATATATGAAAAATAGACAAGAGCCCCCAAAACTATCCTCACCTAAGAGGATTGTCAATATTATAAATGTAGGAGAATATATCAATGGTGTCTCGTATACCGCATCCAATAAAACATCAAAACTAACAATAACCCATGGAAAAAGGTTATGGCACGTGCTTGAAGAGGAGAATATTACATTCAATGATGAAGATGCATAAGGCCTCTTGACTCCACATAATGACGCACTAGTAATATCCTTACCAGTACATGATACTAATGTGAAATGTGTTTTGATTGATCCAGGCAGTTCAGTGAATATTATTTTGATACGAGTGTTGCGCGAGATGTAAGCAGAGGAAAAATTAGTTCCAAAAGTGCATACCTTGTAGGATTTGATAACTCTAATGTCATAACCGAAAGAAAAGTGATTCTTACCACGTTTGCAGAAGGTGTTGTCAAGGATACCAAGTTCCAGGTCGTAGATATGGAAATGGCTTACAACATGATCCTTTGAAGGCCATGGATCCATGATATGGATGTCGTACCGTCAAATTTATATCAAGTTATTAAATTCCCATCACCATGGTGAACTTTTCAAATTAGAGATGATCAACAAACATCCAGGAGTATTAACTCTGTTTTCAGATTCAACTGTTCAAAATAAAGTCAAATAACAGTTATAGGATTCAGTTGAGGAGGGTATAACATCAACCTTAACTAAACAAGGAAAAATAGATGTGGATTCAAGGCATGACACTATTCAAGAACCAGAGAAAAATGAGAACATTAAAACAACGATAGAAGAGTTAGAGGCTGTGGTTATATTTATACATTGGCCCGAGAGGAAAGTGTATATAGGAGCAAATCTCAGCCCGGAGGTAAAACGTAAGTTAATTGAATTTTTAAAGGCTAACGCAGATTATTTTTCTTAGTCCCATTATGATATGACAGGGATACCGCCGGAGGTCATGACTCATAAATTGAATGAAGACTCATCATATCCCCCAGTCAAGCAAAAGAAATGGAAGCAATGAGCTTTCAAGAATCAGGTAATTCAAGAAGAAGTTCAGAAATTGCTCAAAATAGGTTCAATTCGTGAGGTAAAGTATCCTAAGTGGTTGGCTAACATTGTTGTGGTTCCGAAGAAAAATGGTAAGTGGCGTATTTGTGTGGATTACACAGATCTTAATAAAGCACTTGTCCTAAAGATTCTTTTCTTTTACCACACATAGATCAATTAATTGATGTTATTGTAGGACATGAACTATTAATTTTTTTTATATGCATACTCAGGTTATAACCAAATCAAAATGGATCCAGAAGATGAGTAAAAAACTTCTTTTATAACAGATAGGGGGACTTATTGTTATTAGGTAATGCCCTTTGGTCTTAAAACTGTTGGTGCAACGTATTAGAGGTTAGTTACTCAGATGTTTCAAGAACATTTAGGTAATACCCTGGAAGTTTATATAGATGACATGTTAGTTAAGACTCAGCATTCATAGAATCATATATCGCATCTATCTGAAATATTTAGAATTTTGCGAAAATATAATATGAAATTGAACCCAGAAAAATGTGCATTTGGTGTGGCATCAGGAAACTTTTTGGGTTTTCTTGTTCCTAACCGGGGTATTGAAGTATACCCAGCCCAGAATAAATTTATTGAAGAAATTCCTGATGTACTTAGAAATAAAAAAGAAGTTTAACAACTTACAATGATGATCGCAACCTTGGGAAGATTCATTTCAAAGTCATCAAAAAAGTGTTTCAAGTTTTTCTTAGCCCTTAAAAGGCAAGATCACTTTGAATGGAATGAGGAATGTCAACAAGCACTTAGGAATTTAAAGACATATTTGTCAAATCCACCCTTGTTAGCAAAACCAAAGGCTGGGGAAAGGCTTTTCGTCTACCTTGTTGTTTCAGAAGTTACGGTAAGTGCTGTTTTGATTCGAGAAGAACAAGGTAAACAATCTCTTATCTATTATGTTAGTAAATCTTTGTTAGATGTAGAGACATAATATCTACAATTAGAAAACTTAGCACTCGCTTTAATCATGGCATCTAGAAAATTGAGGCTGTATTTTCAGTGTCACCATATTGTTGTAGTAACTACATATCCCTTACGTAATATACTGCATAAACATGAATTATCAAGAAAGTTAGCTTAATAGACTATAGAATTAAGTTAGTATGAAATCATGTATCTACCTAGAATAGCAATACAATACCAAGTACTAGCGGATTTCATGGCTGATTTTAGCCAAGTGATGCAATTAGAAGCTGAAAAAGAAGTTCAGGTACTTAATGGAGCAAATACAGGAATATGGACCTTATTCACTAATGGGTCGTCTAACATTAAAGGTGCAGAGTTAGGAAATATTTTAGTACCATCTATGGGTGACACTATTAGGCAGGCTATTAAATGTCACTCCATAACTAATAATGAAGTGCAGTATGAAGCTGTGATTGCAGGTCTAGAATTGGCACGAGAACTTGGGATAAGTCAGGTGGTGATCAAAAGTGATTCTCAACTTATAGTTAATCAAATTCTGGGGACTTACACAGCTAGGGAAGCAAGGATGCAACAATTCTTGGAAAAGGTAAGGGAATATAAAGCAGTTCTAGACTTGGAAGGTCATCCAGATACTAAGGGATGATAATATTGAAGCCGACGCCTTAGCAAACCTTGTATCCGCAACCGATATAACAAATGATGCCAACGCCTCGATTATACATTTATTTCGCTCAGTTCTCAAACCTCATAAGAACGAGGTAAATTTTAATAATCTAACTTGGGATTGGAGAAATGAAATCGTTGCTTTTTTACAGTATGGTACCATGCCTGATGACAAGAAAAAACATATGCTATTCGGAAAAAGGTCGCTCATTACTGTTTAAAGCAAGGTAGCCTTTATCGAAAAATATTTGGTGGCCCTTTAGCAAGATGCCTCGGACCTTCTCAAACAGAATATGTAATGAGGGAAATACATGAAGGGAATTGTCGAAACCACGCATGAGGAAGATAACTGGTAAAAATTTTGATCAGGGCAGGATATTACTGGCCCAATATGGAAGAGGAAGCAGAAATCTTCGTGGATAAATGTGAAATATGACAAATATACAGTAATAATATGCACCGACCCGCCGAATTATTACATCTAGTTATTGCACCATGGCCATTTATGAAATGAGGGATGGACATAGTTAGATCATTGCCTCAAGCTAAAGGACATGTAAAATTTTTAGTTGTACTTAATGATTATTTTACTAAATGGGTAGAGGCAGGAGCATTTAAACAGGTACGGGAAAAGGAAGCCAAGGACTTCATTTGGCATAATATCATCTACCAGTTTGGTGTACCAAAAGAAATTGTATGTGACAATGGTTCTCAATTTATCGAAGCTCAAGTCACGGACTTTTTTCAAAGTTAGAAAATAAAAAGGATAACATCAACACCTTACCATCTAGTAGGGAATGGACAAGAAGAATCAACAAACAGAATTATCGTTAATAATTTAAAGAAGCGATTGGGGGAATCAAAGGGTAATTGGCCTGAAGTGTTACCTAGAGTTTTTTGGGCATATCGTACAACAACGAAAACAAGTACAGGTGAGACCCCTTTTTCTTTGGTTTACGGGGCTGGGTCATTAATCCCAGTTGAGATAGGAGAGTCAACCACGAGATTCTCACAAGCAATGCAAGAGTCCAATGATAAAGAGATGTGGTTCAATTCAAATCTGTCGGAAGGCAAGAGAGAAGCTGCGTTAATAAGAATGAGTGCACAAAAGCAAGTAATCGAACGTTATTAAAACAGGAAAGCATGTTTGCGATACTTCAAAATTGGGGACTTCATGCTTAAAAAGGGGTTTCAATCTACAAAGGCAGCCAACACGGGTAAACTAAGTCCAACTTGGGAAGGACCCTATAGAATTCATGATATTGCATGAAAAGGAGCATATGAGTTGGAGACAATGGACGGGAAAGTACTCCATTTACATTGGAATGCTGTTCATTTAAAGAGATATTACTTCTAAGGGAAAATACATGGTCAGCTATCATTATGTTAAATTTTATTTTTTGAATTATTAAAAATTTGACTAACGATTTTAGATGATAGGAAAAACGCTTACACGTACTAAATGATGAGTCACGACCTGTAAGGAAAAAACGGAATACACTAAAATTTCTGGCCTAAGGTTTCAATTATTCTGATAGAAACATACACAGGTAAAACGTTCTTCATCTATAATCATACCCCCAAGTCCCGTACGTATTTCTTTTTCAGCAAAGGAATTAGGTGAAGGAAACCATCAAGTGCTCGAGGCTTCATACTTCAACAATCAAATACTTGGGGGACTATATAATATATACAGCCAAGTGTACGTAAAAGGCAAACAAGATTGCGGAAAACTCAAGCCTAAGAAGAATTAATACGGAGTAGAAGTTAACAAGTCAGGGCATTCATCATAGTGTTCTTTCCCATGAGAACAATGGAGTCACCTCTCAAACCCTTCCTAATGTTTTGGAGCTAAAGAGAATTCACTGTATTTCATAAACAGTTAGGGTAATGACCATATACTAAAACGGGTTATAAGGAAAAATCTTGTATCTATTATTCTCTTTTTGTAAATCTGTTACAAGAAAAACAGTTACGAGAAAGATATAGATGTAATTAAAATATATGTAAAGAATAGAAACTTGTTCAAATTACTTCAAATAAACATGTGTGTTCCTATTTCTTGTATCGTATAAAAACTACCATTATGAAGTTGAGACATCTTCTTCATCAAGTGTAAAAATATAAAATGGCCCTCTTTTATGAAACGCATGTCATTTAATCATGAGGATAACGAAAGCATTTTCACAAAATAAAAATGCAATCTATTCTTTAAGTCCTTCAAAATAAAAGGCATGAATAGAACAGATGGAGGTTTAAAGACGAACTTCTTAATATTTTAAAACTAAAGACCAAGTATAAAACTTAGTCATCGAAATTGTTCATACAAAAAGTGCCCCTTAAACAAAGCTTGGGGACTTAAACTCTTAAACTTCTAGACAAGAGTTTAATTTAAAAAAAAATTATCACAAGAAAGAACTCTTTAATAAGAAAGAACTGAAGAAAGATCATCAACGCGCTCAACTGCAATTACATCATCAGCAGCTAAAGATTGACCTTCAGTCAAAGTAGTGTCAGCATCCACGGGCAAGATCTCAGCTTGACTAACAACAATAAGTATGGATGAACTTAAGGAAAGTGCAACACTCGTGGCAATCTCAGCAGACACGGGGACTTCAGATGCGGTAGATACATGAACTTCAACTACGGGAGTTTCAACCAAAGTAGTCTCACTTGAAAAAATATCAACCAAAGGAGTTTCAGTTAGTAGAGGACCAGTCTCAGGAGATGAAAAATATTGTGGCAATTCAGATTCAAGGTTGAAATTTTCTTGGCTCATCTCTACCAAGGTGTCACGGCGAGAGTTTAGAAAAGTACAACTCACTTCAACATTGGTTGATTCCTCGAGAATTTCTCCCAGGTAGTAACCTCATTCTTAAGTAAAATTGAATCATAAGATGATTGTAGTGAGATGTGAGGATTTTCCAAAGCATGGATCTTGTTTGCAGAAGCTCGCAATTCTTCTTGTGCTCGAGAAAGCTCTTGTACTACCTCTCCTGCATGCATATCCTTTTGAGTCAACAAAGCTTTTAGAGTTTTATTCTCTTCAGTAACCTTGGACAGCTGCTCAAAAGAGGAAGATTCAAAAAGTTCTTTGTCCTTCTTGGACTGGTCTGAAGCAGCCTTAATTGTTGCCAATTCAGAGGTTAGCGTTTAAACCTGTTTTACCAGGGAACTTTTTCTTTTCTCTAAATTTTCCATATCAATATGTGAGCTTTTTAACTGGCCCTTCCAATTGTCGCCTCCAATTGAGAGCCTCGGTCAGCTTCTTATGGATCATGAGCAGCCTTCTCTAGGTCACGAGCCAGTTTCTCTAAAAGAGGGACTCAATTTATAAGTTCAGTACCAATGAGGTTGGCCTGCACAAACAAATGAAAAGAGAGGATGTCACGACCCAAACCCCGGTCGTGATGGCGCCCAACACAATGCTAGGCAAGCCCGACCATAATACCTCTTAAACCAGCAAATTATTAATTCTAATTAATCCAGTTAGACTTAAATAGCATGTGATCATATAAAAATGGCATCGTGATAGTAAAAGCATACAAAGTACGTTCCCAACCATATCGTGGTGTCACGAGTTTGAGCCTCTACAGAATAAGCATCCTAGTACAAACAAATCTAAGCAAGATGAAACAACAAAATGATAATGAAGGAGAAAACAGGTTCTGTGGACGCCGGCAGCTACCTCGTAGTCTCCGCAAAAGTAAATAATGATCAGCAGCTACAATATCTCAACTGCTCTCGGGCACCTGTGGATCTGCACAGAAAGTGCAGGGGAGTGGGGTGAGTATATTTCAACTCAGTGAGTAATAATAATAAACAATGATTGAAAATAAGAACTCCTGTACTATCACTAAACAGTTCTAAGGCAAACCCCCACAGGTAAGTCATCACTACAGTTGTACTCCGATCACCAGTCCACATCTATCTCGTTAAGGTCCCACACTAACTAAATTCCCTCTCGTACCACAACGGTGTACAACCATCTCCATATACATGTGTCCATAAGGCGTAAGTATCTAATAAGTATAATGATGCGGCGTGCAGACCCGATCCAATATATATATATATATATATATATATATATATATATATATATATATATATATATATATATACTGCGGCGCGACGTGCGGCCCGATCCAATATATATACTGCTGCGGCGTGCGGCCCGATCCAATATATATACTGCTGCGGCGTGCGGCCCGATCCAATATATATCTGCTGCGGCGTGCGTCCGATCCAATATATATGCTGCGGCGTGCGCCCGATCCAATATATATATACTGCTGCGGCGTGCAGCCCGATCCAATATATATATATACTGCTGCGGCGTGTAGCCCGATCCAATATTTATATATATATGAATATAATACCTCCTAACGGGCCCTCGACCCTGTCTCAATTAGTATAGGATTGACCTTTCAAGTTTACTCAGCTAGATCAGGGGGCTACCACCCTAAGTAATCTATCTCTCACAGTACACATTTAGTATTGGCTCTTAACAGGCTATTCAGCTAGTTTCACGGCTGAGTATAAGTTCCAACACGATACAAGGGTCACCTAGCCCTACAGGTCCCCTAGTGATCTACAGATCGGCACAAGGCCCCAAACATGGCTTTTAGCCCCATTTAAACAGTTATAATCTCATCAACAGTTATAAAACATAGTCTACTATAAGCCGGGAAGGACCAAGTCCAAGTCCCCAATCACCATGTCACCACGCCCATCACAAGACGCGTATCTCGTCTCAACATAGCACTGTGAAGTGCTAGTACGGGGTTTCAAACCCTCAGTACATTATTTACTACTACCACTCACCTCGAACCGGTAGAAGCCTCTGTCCGCCTTGCACTTGCCTCACAAATCAATCTCCTCGGATGCCAAATCTGCTCAAAATCATAGAGAACACATCAATACATGCAATGACACACAATCCATACGAAGTAACTCCCAATTGCACCAAAACCCACTAAGTTGTCAAAACCTGACATTCGGTGAGCTTCTTGAAAATTTATAAAAGTTACATATTCGGAACCCTCGTCTCAATACGAGTCTATGCATATAAAGTTTTCCAAAATCGGACTCCGATTGTCCACTCAAATCGACAATTTACCAAAACCCTCGCTTAGGCTAAATTTCCTCACAATTTGATTCGATTTCCGTGAAATAAAGGAGGATTCCAAGATAAAAACGCGTAATTAAACCACGAAACTTACCTCCGGCAATATCCCGATGATCTCCCAGCTATTCCCGACCGAATCGCCCAATTTCGCCTCTCTATACCGAGCCCAAATGTTTTTAACTTCTGAAATTTCTAACTATTATGTTATTTTTAACACAGGCACGATTTCCGCTTCTACGACTCCTGACTCGCTCCTGCGAGTCCGCTTCTGCGGTTCCATATCAAGCTGCCCAGTTCCACTTCTGCTGTCCAGGTCTCGCACATGCGAGATCGCCTAAGCGGACTGGGTTCCGCTTCTGCGAAATCTCACCGGCTAGCCAACCTTCGCTCATGCGACCCTGGGCCGCTTCTGCGAGCCCGCCTCTGCACATCATGTGCCGCTTCTGCGGAAATGCCCAAACCAGCCCAGACTCGCTTCTGCGAGATAATTTCCGCCCCTACGCGTCCGCTTCTGCGGTCCCCCACCCGCAGAAGCGAAAATAGCAGAAGCCTAAAAATTCAGACCTGCAAATCCTTAGAAATTCCTCCGTTTAACCTCCCAAAACCAACCCGGGTCCCCCGGGACCCCAATGAAAGCCACAACCATACCCCATAGCACTATACGAACTTGCTCCAATAATAAAAACACATACTATAACACGGAATAACATCGAATTCAAGCAATTCAAGCCTAAGTTTCCATTCAAACTTCCGAAAACCGAAATTCAACCAAAAACCCGACCAAACGACCTCCGAATGACCTGAAAGTTTGCACGCACATCCAAAATCACCTAACGGAGCTGGTGAAACTGTCGGAATTCCATTCCGACTCCCGGATCAAAATCTCACCTATCGATCAGATATCGCCAAAATTCAACTTTAGCCAATTCAAGCCTAAAACTACACCGGGCCTCCAAATTTATCTCCGATCGCCCTCCTAGCTCACAAATGATCTCCTGGAGCTGACTGAATCATCAGAATTCGATTCCAAGCTCTCTAACTCACGGGTCAACATCCAGCTGACTTTTCTCAACTATTCCTTCTTTTAAGAGACTATTTGTCTCATTTCTAACTAAACTCAATCCGAATTGACTCAAACTTACCCAACATGCATATTACGACATTAACAAGCAGATAACGGGGATAACGGGGTGATAACTCACATGATGACGGGCCGGGTCATCACATTCTCCCCAACTTAAGAAAACGCTCGTCCTCGAGCGGGTCAAGAAACATACCCGGAGACTCAAATAGGTGAGGATATCAGCTCCGCATGTCCTGCTCGACCTCCCAAGTAGCCTCCTCCACGGGTTGACCTCTCCACTGCACCTTGACTGAAGCAATCTCCTTGGACCTCAACTTTCAAACCTGTCTACCCAGAATAGCCACTGGCTCCACATCATAAGATAGATCACTATCAAGCTAAATGGTACTGAAGTCTAATACATGAGACGGATCCTCGATGTACTTCCGGAGCATAGACACATGGAATACTGGATAAACGCCGGATAAGCTGGGTGGCAAGGCCAACTCATATGCCACCTCTCCAACCCTCCTGAGTATCTCAAAAGGACCAATGTACCTGGGACTCAGCTCTTCTTCCCGAACCTCATGACACCCTTCATGGGTGAAACCTTCAGCAATACTCTGTCACCAACTATGAAAGACAACTCTCGAACCCTACGGTCTGCATAACTCTTCTGGCGAGACTGTGCTGTGCGAAGTCTCTCCTGGATCAACTTCGCTCTATCCAGAGCATCCTGAACTAACTCAGTCCCTATCAATCTATCCTCACCAGGCTCAAACCATCCGACGGGAGATCTATACCGTCTGCCATACAATGCCTCATACGGGGCCATCTGAAGACTCGACTGATAAATTTTATTGTAGGCAAACTCAGCAAGTGGCAAGAACTCATCCCACGGAACACCAAAGTCAATCACACATGCTCGTAACATATCCTCCAGGATCTGAATAGTGCGCTAAGACTGTCCGTCTGTCTGGGGGTGAAATACGATGCTCAACTCCACCCGCGTACCCATCTCTTGCTGAAATGCTCTCCAAAACTGAGAAGTGAACTGAGTGCCTCTATCAGATATAATAGACACTGGGACCCCATGCAACCTGACAATCTCCCGAATAAAGATCGCTGCCAACCGCTCCGATGAGTAAGTAGTACTAACTGGGATGAAATGTGCGGACTTAGTCAACCGATCAACAATCACCCATACAGAATCAAACTTCCTCGCTGTCCGAGGGAGCCCAGTACAGTAACGAAATCCATGGTGATCCTCTCCCACTTCCACTCGGGAATGACCATACGATGAAGAACACCGCCCGGTCTCTGATGTTCATACTTGACCTGCTGGCAATTGAGGCACCTGGCTACATGCCTACTAATATCCATCTTCATTCTCCTCCACCAGTAGTGCTGTCTCAAGTCTTGGTACATTTTTGCGGCACCTGGGTGAATAGAGTACCGCGAACTGTGTGCATCCTCAAGTATCAACTCCCGCAAACCATCTACATTGGGCACGCATATACGGCCATGCATCCTCAGAACACCCTCAATGTCGATAGTCACATCTCTAGCATCATTATGCATCACTCTTGTCCTTAAGGACAAGCAAATGTGGGTCATCATACTGTCGCTCCCTGATGCGATCATATAAGGAAGATCGAGAAACAACACAAACCAACACTCGACTCGGCTCCGAAATATCCAACCTCACTAGCCGATTGGCTAGGGCCCGAACATCATAAGCAAATGGCCTCTCCCCAACTGGGATGAAAGCTAGGCTATCCATACTGACCGCCTTCCGACTCAAAGCATCGGCCACCACATTGGCCTTCCCCGGATAATAGAAGATAGTGATGTCATAGTCCCTAAGCAACTTCAGCCACCTCCGCTGTCTCAAATTAAGGTCCTTCTGTCTGAATAAGTGCTGAAGACTGTGATGATCCGTGTACACCTCACATGAGACACCATACAGGTAATGCCTCCAAATCTTCAAAGCGTGAACTATGGTTGCTAGCTCCAAATCATGAACAGGGTAGTTCTTCTCATGGGGCTTCAACTGACGAGAAGCATAAGCAATGACCCTACCCTCCTGCATCAACACACTGAGCTTCTGAAAGCTCTCCTCACACTCCTCGGACCATAAGAAAGGAACACCCTTCTGAGTCAATCTAGTCAAGGGTGAAGCAATGGAAGAGAATCCCTGAACGAATCGGCGATAATACCCCGCCAATCCCAAAAAGCTACGGATCTCAGTAACTGAGGTCGGTCTGGGCCAACTCTGCACTGCCTCGACCTTCCTCAGATCTACCCGAATACCATCACGGGACACCACGTGCCCTAAGAATGCCACGGACTCAAGCCAGAACTCACATTTGGAGAACTTGGCATACAACTTCTCCTCTCTCAATATCTGTAGTACAATACTCAAGTGCCGAGCATGCTCCTCCTGGCTACGAGAGTAGACTAGAATGTCATCAATGAACACAATTACAAATGAATCAAGATAGGTCCTGAACACACTGTTCATCAGATGCATAAATGCTGCTGGGGCGTTTGTCGGCCCAAAAGACATCACAAGGAACTTGTAGTGACTATATCTGGTCCTGAATGCAGTCTTCATAATGTCGGACTCTCTAATCTTCAACTGAAGGTAGCCTGAACGAAGATCAGTCTTCGAGAACACCCTAGATCCCTGGAGCTGATCAAATAAATCATCAATACGAGGCAGAGGATACTTATTCTTCACTGTAACGTTGTTCAGCTGCCTGTAATCAATACACATCCTCATGGATCCATCATTTTTCTTAACAAACAGGACCTGTGCACCCCACGACGACACACTCAGCCGAATGAACCCCTTATCTAGGAGTTCCTGGAGCTGCTCCTTCAATTCCTTCAGCTCAGGCTGGTGCCATCCGATATGGAGGAATAGAAATAGGCTGAGTGCCTGGCACCAAATCGATACCAAAATCAATATCCCTGTGCGGCGGCATGCCTGGCAGGTCTGAGGGAAACACATCAGGAAAGTCTCGCACAATGGGAACAGAATCAATACTAGGAGTTTGGGCCTCGACCTCCCGCACAAATGCTAAATAAAAGAGACATCCCTTCCCAACCATTTGTTGGGACTTGAGGAAAGATATCACCCTGCTAGGTACATACTCATTCGTGCCTCGCCACTCGATCTTCTAAATGCCTGGCATAGCCAAGGTGACTGTCTTAGCATGACAGTCAAGAATAGCATGACATGGAGATAGCCAGTCCATGCCCAATATAACATCAAAATCGATCATGCTGAGAAGAAACAGGTCCACTCGGGTCTCCAGACCCCCAATTGCGACCAAACAGGACCGATATACATGGTCCACAACAATAGTATCCCCTACCGGGGTAGATACATACACTGGCAGCTCAAGACACCCTCGGGTCGTGCCCAAATGAGGAGCAAAATATGTAGACACATAAGAATAAGTAGAACCAGGATCGAACAACATTGAGGCATCTCTGTGGCAGACTGAAATAATACCTGTAATAACTACATCAGAAGCAACGGCCTCAGATCGGCCCTGAAGAGCATAGCATCTAGCCTGTCTGCCTGATCGGCCTCCCCATCGAGGGCGACCCCTAGCTGACTGACCCTCACCCCTAGCTGGCGGGGGGGGTGCTGAAGCAGACGGACCAGATGACGAGGGCTGCCCCCTCTGTTGATAAGATCTGGAAACAAGGCGGGGACACTCCCTACGGTGGTGCCCAAGCTCTCCGCACTCGTAGCAACTCCCCGGTGCTGGGTACTGAGACTGATAAGGACCTCTGGCGCTGGAGTGGCCAGCTGATGAACTAGGCCGAGATGAACCCCGAGCGGATGGGGCCTGTGAAGAACTCTGAGCTGGCATGGCACTGAGAGCTGGCTGGCTCTGGTGCGAACCCTGATAACCCTGACTAGAAGACCACCCACGACGATTTGAGCGACCCGACTGCGAAGATCTGAAAGAGCGACCTCGGCTCTGCTGACTCTGGCCCCTGGTCTGCGTGCCACTGGAACTAGTTGAACCTCGAGGCCTCTTGGCCTCCCTCTCGTCCCGCTCTCTGCGACGATCCGACTCTATGTCACGAGCAATATCCACAGCCTCCTCAAATGTACGACTCAGAATCCTCTCTCGAGTCATCAGAATACGAATGGGATAAATAAGGCCGTCCACAAAGCGTCCAATCCTCTCTCTGTCGGAAGGAATCAACCACTGTGCATGCCTAGACTACTCTCTAAACCTGATATCGTACTATGACACTGTCATATCACCCTGACGGAGACCCTCAAACTACCTACGCATCTCCTCTCTCTAAGATCGAGGCACCCACTTCTCCAAGAACATGGTGGAGAACTCTGGCCACGATAGTGGTGCTGCCCCTGCTGGCCTGCGGTGCTCATAAGACTCCCACCAAGCGAAAGCTGGCCCCTGAAACTGAAAGGTGGTGAAAGATACCCCACTGGACTCCTAGATCCCTACCGTACGAAGCTTCCGATGGCACTTGTCCAGAAAACCTTGGGCGTCCTTGCCCGGAGCACCAGTGAACACTGGAGGAGATAACCTGGTGAACCTCTCGAGACGACGCTGCTCATCGTCTGTCATAGCTGGGACCCTGTCCCCCTGAATCTGATCTGCTGGTTGAACCGGAACCACAGGCTGAACTGGAGGAGCCTCTAGTGTTTGCAAGCCCTGCACTGCTGGCTCTGGAGTGCGTGCAGCGGGGGTCTGATGACCACCCCCGGTCCTTAATACAGCTGCCGCAGTAGTAACTGAAACCGCCTGTGCCAGGCCAGTGCAAACTACTAGTATCCGAGCCAGGGTCTCCTGTAGACTCGGAATGACAATGGGCACAGCTAGTGCCTGAACTGGTGCTTCTGGCACCTCTGCAACTGGGCGACTCTAGGTTAGATGGTACTGCATCAGCTGCCCGACCTTCGCCACGACCACGGTCGCGTCCACGGCCTCTAGCAGGTGGTAGTGGTGGTCGTCCTCCCCGTCCGGAACCTCGAGTTCTCACCATCTGCCAGAGAATAGAATGTCAAAGTTCAGTTCAAGTCAAAGGTAATCGCACGACAAGAATTCCAAGAATTGAAACTTTTCCTAAAATATTTGGAGCCTCCCGAGGATAAGTACAGGCATCCCCGTACCGATCCACGAGACTCTACTAAACCGGCTCATGACTCGCGAGACCTGTTAACCTAGGCTCTGATACCAACTTGTCACGACCCAAACCCTGGTCGTGATGGTGCCCAACACAATGCTAGGCAAGCCCGACCATAATACCTCTTAAACCAACAAATTATTAATACCAATTAATCCAGTTAGACTTAAACAACAGGTGATCATATAAAAATGGCAACGTGATAGTAAAAGCATACAAAGTACGGTCCCAACCATATCGTGGTGTCACGAGTTTGAGCCTCTACAGAATAAGCATCCTAGTACAAACAAATCTAAGCAAGATGAAACAACAAAATGATAATGAAGGAGAAAACAGGTTCTGTGGACGCCGGCAGCTACCTCGTAGTCTCCGCAAAAGTAAATAATGATCAGCAGCTACAATATCTCAACTGCTCTCGGGTACCTATGGATCTGCACAGAAAGTGCAGGGGAGTGGGGTGAGTACATTTCAACTCAGTGAGTAATAATAATAAACAATAACTGAAAATTAGAACTCCTGAACTATCACTAAATAGTTCTAAGGCAAACCCCCACAAGTAAGTCATCACTACAGTAGTACTCCGATCACCGGTCCACATCTATCTCGTTAAGGTCCCACACTGACTAAATCCCGCTCGTACCACAACGATGTACAACCATCTCCATATACATGTGTCCATAAGGCGTAAGTATCTAATAAGTATAATGTTGCGGCGTGCAGCCCCGATCGAATATATATATATATATATATATATATATATATATATATATATATATAATGTTGCGGCGTGCAGCCCAGTCAAATATATATAGCACTGCGGCGTGCAGCTCGATCCAATATATATATCATTGCGGCGTGCATCCCGATCCAATATATATAGCGCTGCGGCGTGCAGCTTGATCCAATATATATAGTGTGGCGTGCAGCCCGTTCGAATATATATAGTGATGCGGCGTGCGACCCGATCCAATATATATATATATATATATATATATATATATATATATATATATATATATATATATATATATATATATATATATGTAATATGCTGCGGCGTGCATCTCGATCCAATATTTATATATATATGAATATAATACCTCCTTACGGGCCCTCGACCCTGTCTCAATTAGTATAGGATTGGCCTTTCAAGTTTACTCAGCTAGATCAGGGGGCTACCACCCTAAGTAATCTATCTCTCACAATACACATTTAGTACTGGCTCTTAACAGGCTATTCAGCTAGTTTCACAGCTGAGTATAAGTTCCAACACGATATAAGGGTCACCTAGCCCTACAGGTCCCCTAGTGATCTACAGATCGGCACAAGGCCCCAAACATGGCTTTTAGCCCCATTTAAACAGTTATAATCTCATCAATAGTCATAAAACACAGTCTACTATAAGTCGGGAAGGACCAAGTCCAAGTCCCCAATCACAATGTCACCACGCCCATCACAAGATGCGTATCTCATCTCAACATAGCATTGTGAAGTGCTAGTACGGGGTTTCAAACCCTCAGTACATTATTTACTACTTCCACTCACCTCGAACCGGTAGAAGCTTCAATCCGCCTTGTGCTTGCCTCGCAAATCAATCTCCTCGGATGCCAAATCTGCTCAAAATCATAGAGAACACATCAATACATGCAATGACACACAATCCATACGAAGTAACTCCCAATTGCACTAAAACCCACTAAGTTGTCAAAACCTGACTTTTGGTGCGCTTCTCAAAAATTTATAAAAGTTACATATTCGGAACCCTCATCTCAATACGAGTCTATGCATATAAAGTTTTCCAAAATCGGACTCCGAGTGCCCACTCAAATCGACAATTTACCAAAACCCTCGCTTAGGCTAAATTTCCTCACAATTTGATCCGATTTCCGTGAAATAAAGGAGGATTTCAAGATAAAAACGCGTAATTAAATCACGAAACTTACCTCCGACAATATCCCGATGATCTCCAAGCTATTCCCGGCCAAATCGCCCAATTTCGCCTCTCTATACCGAGCCCAAATGTTTTTAACTTCTGAAATTTCTAACTCTTCTGTTATTTTTAACACAGGCACGATTTTCGCTTCTGCGACTCCTGACTTGCTCCTGTGAGTCCGCTTCTGCGGTTCCATACCAAGCTGCCTAGTTCCGCTTCTGCGGTCCAGGTCTCGCACTTGCGAGACCGCCTAAGCGGACTGGGTTCCGCTTCTAAGAAATCTCACCGGCTGGCCAACCTTCGCTCCTGCGACCCTGGGCCGCTTCTGCGAGCCCGCCTCTGCGCGTCATGGGCCGCTTCTGCGAAAATGACCAAACCAGCCCAGACTCGCTTCTGCGAGATAATTTCCGCCCCTACGCGTCCGCTTCTGTGGTCCCCCACCCGCAGAAGCGAAAATATCAAAAGCCTAAAAATTCAGACCTGCAAATCCTTAGAAATTCCTCCATTTAACCTCCCGAAACCACCCCGGGACCCCAACGAAAGCCACAAACATACCCCATAGAACCATACGAACTTGATCCAATAATAAAAACACATACTATAACACGGAATAACATCGAATTCAAGTAATTCAAGCCTAAGTTTCCATTCAAACTTCCGAAACCGAAATTCGACCAAAAACCCGACCAAACGACCTCCTAATTACCTGAAATTTTGCAGGAACATCCAAAATCACCTAACGGAGCTGGTGCAACTATCGGAATTCCATTTCGACTCCCCGATCAAAATCTCACCTATCGATCGGATATCGCCAAAATTCAACTTTAGCCAATTCAAGCCTAAAACTACACCGAGCCTCCAAATTCACCTCCGATCGCCCTCCTAGCTCACAAATGACCTCCCGGAGCTGACTGAATCATCATAATTCGATTCCAAGCTCTCTAAATCACAGGTCAACATCCAACTGACTTTTCTCAATTATTCCTTCTTCTAAGAGACTTTTTGTCTCATTTCCAACTAAACTCATTCCGAATTGACTCAAACTTACCCAACATGCATATTACGACATTAACAAGAAGATAACGGGGGTAACGGGGTAATAACTCACATGATGACGGGCCGGGTCATCACAAAGGAGATAAGGTTTGGGCTCCCAAAGCAAAAAATCTTGGTAAAACAATAAACTAGGAATACCTTCAAACTTGCATGTACAATATCATTTAGGAGAGTCATATTACTGTGACTTTCAAGTTTAGCTTTCTCAATAGGGTCGATCAGAGGTTCGAGCCATGTTTCAGCTTGCCCAGACTTCCTTAAAAGGCTGCTGTTATCAGGAACTTCAATGGTCACGCTCCTCATAGCGGAATTTCTACTTGAGGAACCCACTTCTGTGTGATGAACTACGGGATGAGTGATTGTTGAAGGAGGGGCAATAGAGGAAGGTATGGAAGTAATATGTGAGGGAGGCAAATAAATAATCACAAGAACGGTAGAGGTAGAGGAAAATAGAGGAAGCTCATTTAGAACGATCCTAAAAGGGCCACTACTAAAGCCACTGATAAAAAGTTGGTTTATGGAATCAAGAGTGTCAGACGCAGGAGAGACATCATCATCAGGAATGATCACCTGAGTAACAACAGGCTCATAAAGAGGCAGGTTAGGAGAAACATTCGCCTCATCTTCAGAGACAATACGTCTCCTGGCCCGTGGTCTCGTTATTAGATAACCCTCACCCTCTCCTTAAGAATCATCTTCTATGACTCACTTTCTTTTCTCAGATCTCGAAGCTATATCTTGATCCATAGATCCTAGGAATATATCTTGGTCACGAGATGCCAAAACAGCCTCGAAAATAACTCCTCGAATGGAAAAACCTAAGAAAAAGAAGGTTAAAAGCCAGGACAACGAGGATAATTAAAATATTGGTAAGGTAAAAGACAAGAATTCTTACCATGAGTTTTTGTTTCCAACAATAACGATTGCAAAGGGTTTTCCACATTCTACCTTCCATTGGTGCAACCTTTAATAACTTTTCTACCAAACCACGGATATTGGATATAGTTTCTACAATACCCATGGTTGCTGAGAAGAAAAAGAAGCAAGATAATGAAAAATAAGTAAGGATGAAAATAAAAGGCATGGGCGTATTTAGTACTTACGTGCAAAATCGCTCTTCTCTGGGAAGCGGATGTTCCTTTCACCGACTAAACCTACAGTGGGGGTAGAAACATACCGAGCATACCAGCCACGGTCTTTATCATCTTTAGGACTCACCAAGACCCTTTTACTCCTGGCTGCTAAACTAAACACGCCATTTCGAAAAAATCTAGGAGAATAAAGGTGAATTAAGTGGGGGAAAGTAAATTCTACATCTGCCCCATTAGAAAGATGCCTCAATCAGGCAATAACTTGCCACACTATTGGTCTAATTTGACCCAAGAAAATGTCAAAAAAATGACAAAAGTCTAAAATGACCGAGTCAATGGCCGGTTTAAACCCTAGAGTAAAGGGGTAGGTGCAAACAAAGGAATAACCTATTAAGTCAGAGGTAATTCTTTGATTTGGATTAGGGATGATAAGAGGAAAATCTTCGGCCCAATGACGCTCCTTTCTAACTACGGGTGATAAAACACTTGTGATTTGAGTGGGATAGGGATCATCACGGTCTAACGAAGCAACTTGAGTTTGTAGAGACTCTCTATCATGATAAAAAAAATTCCGTGGGGATTATTTCTTCTACCAAGGGTTCACGTAGTGGCTCAGAAGAGTCCCTAATTCGAGAAGAGCTCCTCTAAGAATGCGGACCCCTGGTCCCAGAAGAGGGACCAGAACTAGAAGGAGAAGTTGAAGTGCTACCACGAATAAAACTTAGGTTGCGTAATCTCCCTCCTCTTCTATGCCTTATCGGAGCATTAGTGAAGTTATCCAGAATGAGAGTTTTTCTGGGATTAGAACTCGATGAAGCCATGGATGCAAATGTTGAAGCAAAACAGGAAATAATTCGAAGAACAAAAGTGTTCAATACACTTTATAAAGAACAAGACAAGAAGAATGGATATATTTATACTATTAAAAAAAAGTACGATGATAAAGGAACCATAAAAATGATAACTGATACTTTGTGAAAAGTAAAGCCGAAAAGAAAGCCTAAAAAATGCTAGAAAATAGTGTAACCAATAAGAAAGCGATACGTGTCTAGTGCATTAAAATGAAGTGACAGTTGAAGCGTCAACTTTGTCAGAGTATTAATGGTGACAAAAATTCTCCTTTAATGAATTACACTTCCCAAATATTCAAACCGATGAATAAATGGAAAATGGGGGGACTATCTGTATTGGGAAAAATTATATACAGAAATGAATGGTGACATGTCATGACACGTAGAATAGACAATAGATTATAATTGGTCTAAGAATTATAGGTTGGCGTGGACAAAAAAGAGGTACGAGACAAATGAACAAAAAGGGAGGTACGAGACAGAAGGAGGTACGAGATAAACGGATCAGCAACCCCGTACTATTTGAGTACAATTATATACGAGCAACGGGAAGAATAATGAACCCGGCTAAAGAAGAAGATAGAAATACATCATTTTACGAGTAATAAATGTTGGAGCCGTTAAGGAATATTTGTATTTAATGTAATGATTACGAAATGTAGCATTTAATGTCACTAATTATACATAATAGCCTCATTATGACTTAGATGTAACACACATTCCTAAAGATTTCCAAAGAGACCTATAAAAGGAGAAACAAGTAATTACTGGAGACACAAGTTACTATTGAAATACACTCTGATTTACTAGCTTACATATTTGAGTACTTCGAAATTCTTTTCTTTATTTATTTTTTGATTATGAGTAACTGATTCTTCTAATTTATAGCTTTGACTAAAAAGTCTATTTTATTTGGTTAAACACTTTGATCGGCGATGAAATTTCCAGATCTGCAGTGGCTGAATCAATACAGAGCTTCCACGAATTCCTTTTTATCTCAATACGAGCATGTTTACTCTACATCGTTCTTCCCTCATTGCTCTTCTATCGGTTCAAATTCTTTAATCTTTTTTCCTTCTTATTCACGAACAAGGCCTTAAAGCCACCATTTCGTCATGAGCCCTGTCAAGTATTTTTCTCAAATCCTTGAATTATCTTTTAGGGTGTGTTTGGTATAAAGGAAAATATTTTTCAATTTTTCCATGTTTGGCTGGCTTAAATGTTTTGGAAAATATTTTCCTTAGCGATTCATTTTCCTCCAATTGGAGGAAAATATTTTCCTTATCAAGAGAAGGAAAAATATTTTCTAAAGCTCTTTCTCAATATTTCCCACCCTCACCAACCCACCCCACCCCCGCTCCAAACAAGGAATTTTTTCTTTTTCTTCAAATTTTATTTCTGTTACCCCCTCTCCAAGTTTTTGTTTTTTCATTTTTCTGCACCCACAACCCACCCCACTCCCACCTCCCCCCCCCACATTTATTTTGTAATTTAAATTTCTATTTTTTTGGTTTACTGCCCCTCAACCCCCTCCCCCCTAATAAATTTTTTTAATTATATTATTTATCGGTTTAAAAGCTCAAAATTTTACAAGTTCCAAAATTATGAGTTTGAAGGTTTATGTGTTTGGAAATTTACGAGTTTAGAAATTATAAAGTTTACGGGTTCAAAATTCTGCGGTTTTGAAAGTTTAGCGCTTCGAAAGTTTGTAAAATTTATGGGTCCGGATGGTTGTTGGTTTGACTAGGCACGAAGTTTAAGAAAGAAATGAAGATTTTTGGAATTTGTGGTTGTAGACACGTAATTTTTGACCATCCCCAAAATTTCACCTGTTTTAGCGTAGAATAATTAATTTAGGTCTCATATAGTTATTTACACTAATTTTAACTCTTTTATATTATTTTATCATAAAATTGAAAAAAATACAAAAAATAGTTTCATATTATATATATAATTTAGTTTATTTAATTAAATTAATTTTTGCATTACGTAATATATTTATCTTATATTAAAAGTAATTTAATTAAGGTTTGAATATTTATTTTTAACCCAATGGCCCAAAATAAAAAAGCCCATATTAACTCCCCCAACCCTTAACCCTTCTTCTTCCATAACAAAGAATATACACAGAAAAACCTAGACAAAAAAAAAAAAAAAAGAGAGCTGAGAAAGAGAAAAAACAGTCGCCACACACCCCTTCCCTATTTTTTTTCGATCGCAGCTTTCCCTTTCTGCTTGACCACAAAGAACTAGATCCACACACAAGAGAAAAAGAATTTCCCCTCTTGAAAAAATTGAAAAATGATGGCTCTCTCATATTGAAGGAGACCAAGCAGAACCTCTAACTCCTCTGTTCTTCAGCAACAGACAAACCGAGTTGTCACCTTCCATCCCCAATTTCCCATAGAAGTGAGACCATTTCCTTTCTACAACCAAAATTGAGCAGCCCCCATTCCAAAAGAAAGGAGCAACAGAGTTTAAATGAGATAGCTCTATAGTTTCTCAAATTATTGGACTATCAAGGCTACTGTATTAGGTTCAAGGAATTTATTGTGCGATTTCCTGATTTTGATAAGTTAAAAACTGAGTTCAAAATTGGCTGCTTCTACTGGAATTTGCTGAGCTCCTATCCGCTGGTGCCGTCGCCTTTATTTGGCTCCCCTTTGCTTTCCACATTTAATCTTTGTACTATTAGCATGAACAGTGATTCAAATATGGGCTGAATCCGTTTGTATTAGCACCCCTCAACAGATTACATGGAAAATGATCTCGCCTAAAGGTTCATCTCTCTTTCCCTATAACTGTTTCAAATGAATTTTAATTAAATCTCGTGAATACTTGTTTGCCATTATTTGTTTGTTCTATTGATGTGAATTGGTTGTGATAATCAATGAGTTTGACTTCATACGCCATGTTGAGTTGATATGAGATTAATGGTGTTAAGCTTATGGATTGCAAGGCTAATTACTACAAACAATCATGGGTTTCGGGTAGAACATTAAACTGTTGGGTTTTAGATAATTTCCTAACCTTGATTTCTATTTTTATTTATTTGGAACCGCTAGTTGCGTGTATTAAGCCGGCCACTCGGGTAGGCAAGCTTTAGGATTTTGCTTTTGATTTTGAGGCGAGAGGTCGTTCCCGTAGTTAAATTTATCCGGGGAATGCCCCGTGAAGTTTGTAAATATTATTATCCGGGGTATGCTCCGAAGTACTTGTATTTGGAGGTCGGTAGTAGTATTTGTAGTTTTTCATTTTATTTTTTTTATTAGGTGGGGACGATCTCGAGCCTCGTATGTGTTTACTTGTTTGCTTTTGTGTGTTGTTTTTACCTCAATTGAATATTTTAAAGCCAACTTGATCGAGTACGCAACCGTGACCTTCACGGGACTTGGGGAATGCCTAACACCTTCTCCCCGAGTCAAATGAACCCCCTTACCCGAATCTCTGGTGCAGACTTAGTTTTGGAGTCTAAAGTGTTTTAAAGGAAAATCATTTTAAAAACGGTGGCCTGGCACACCGAAATCAATGTCAGGTGGCGACTCTGAGTTAATTCCTTTTAAACACAAATTTTTGTCACTTTCAAAATTGAAAACCATTTTCAAGCTTTTTTTTTTTTACTAAATTCTTTTATTAATTTAAGGGGGTTTAGTGAAAGGTTTTATTTTGGTAAAAAAAAAAGGGTGTGACAGTGGTCCCAAACAATTTCAAATGGGGCCCAAAGTATTTGTGTGATTATAAAAGCCTCTCACTAAAGGTAGAGTTGTAAGTTTAAACTAAATTGTTACCAAATTTAGAAATGGTTCATTCTTTTTGGAACGGACTGTTTGCAATAAATTTGGTTCGAGAATAAAAAATCAAGACCGAAAAATATCGCAACAATCGTAGTATTTTATTTCAAATATTTGAGTGTAAAATCTCTATGATTTCTCTGATTCTACTTTTCTAGTACAAATTCAAGGGGCCTTTGAGCTTAATCTTGAATTTGAATTTGATTTATTCGTCGCGAACACTTTGATTGTTGCCACGAATTTTATCACGAACAAGTAGCATTGATCTTGAACGCATTGTGTTCGATTTGACTTTGTCCTTGATCTTGAATACTTGATATATTTTTCGTTCTTGAACATGAACTTGATTGCTTGAAGCTTGAAACTTGTGGAGAAATTTACAGTGTTTGATCCACGAGCTTTTTCTTGCTTCTTGTTATAACTTCTGTTCTCTTTTTTGAATTATAAGGACCCCTATTTATAGATGTGGAAGGGAAGAGATATGATAAGAACAAACTCTTTCGGCCAATCAAATTGAAAGGTGACATTGCAGCATTTGATTGGCGAGAACATGTCGCTTGCACACATGGCGCAGTTTCATTGGTCTTTTGGTGTGATTGGGCATGCCTTGTTATTTTTACACGTGGCATGATCATATTGGCTCTTTCGCTAGACTTGGCGCGCCACATCATTTGACACGTGGCACCAAACTGGGCCTCTAGAAAGATGTCATCTTGGGCTTAATGAAGTGGGCTCATCACTTTACGCAATTAAATGGCTAGCCCAATAGATTAAGACTTATTTATTTAATCCATATATGTTAGACTTACATAATTAATTCAATTATATTAGCCCATATATTTATGTAGACACATATATCTTGAATTTAAAATATAATCCAAATTATCTTATGGATTTATTTTTAATAAAATTCATATGCCTACACAGATCAAAAAATAAAATAAGTTCACATAAATTGAAACGGAAGGAGTCCTTATTTTCCAAGAAAATATTTTCTTGGAAATTATACCAAAACACACTCTTAATCTCTTCTATTTTTGTCTAGTTTTTCTTTGTCAGTAAATTATCCATGTATGGAAATAGTGGACCATAAAAAATAAAAATAAGAAAAGAGTGTTATACACGTTTGTAGCTTCTGAATTGCTTTTGTAGTGAAGTTAGTAGACTTAAATCTCTTTTGTTTCTGAAACAGAGTTTTTTTTTTTTTTTTAGACAAAAAGGAATATGAATAGGTGTAAATGTACACTAAGGGTGAAGTTAGCAGATTTAGTTGGAAAATTGTTTAATAATGGAGTGGACCTAAGGTGGATTATATATATTTTGTAATTAAAATATGTTTAAGTCGGATAAATATTAATATATAAATATTTTTCGTAATAAGATTTCAAATAGTATATAAGAAATGAAAAAATCTCATTTTTCAATTACTGGCTCGAAAATGGCTAGTCTGCTACTTTCGCCACATAAGTCCATGGATTGATGACTTCATTGGGCCTTAATTGGAAAGCCACATAAGTCCATGGATTGATGACTTCATTGGGCTTTAATTGAAGTCCAGTCTTCAATTTATTAGTTAGGATTGTTGTAATTTTGTGAGAGCTAGTCTTGTGTGATCCATCCACTTGCCCATTTAGAGGGCATATTTAAAAATAGCCATATTTATAATTCGTTGTTAAAAAGAAAAATTTAATTTCAAAAGTAATTGAAATTTAGCATATTTTATGTAAAGATAAATCTGAGCGAAAATATTATTCAAAATCCGAAAAATAATTCAGTATATTATGCTGGAGTTCCAGCATAAGTATACTTGAACTCCAACATATTATACTAGAGTTCTAGGATAGTATGTCAGAACTCCAATATAATATGATGGAGTTCCAGTATAAATATACTAGAATTCCAGCATAATATACTGGAGTTCCAACAAGTATAATGGTGCAGTATGATATAATAATATACTGGAATTTGGAGCACCATTGCTCCAGTCTCCAGTATATTATAGTGGAGCCAACAAAGTATATCGGTCCGACATAATATGCTGGAGTTCATATACAAGTGCACCGAACTCCAGTATATTATGATGGACCAGTCCCTATTGCAGCAAAACGGTGGCTATTTTTTATTGACTTGATAAATGCTGACTATTTTTTATAGACCAATCTGAAAACTAGCTATACCGTGAAATTTGACCATTTAGAGTTGCTCAAGTTATAGAGATTAATATTTTGTTTTTACTTAAAGAACAATAAAAGTCTGCTTAATATCATATGGATCATGCATATATTGAGAGAAAGAATAGTTAGGAAATCGAGATTAATAAGTTTAGTGGTTATTAAAGCTAGTAGAAGAGGTGGTTTAATGTCTCTCTCTTATGTATATCTCCAATACATTAAGAACGAAGTTACGAGACTTTTAGACGAAATGAATAATTAGAATCTATACAAATAATAATAATAATAATAATAATAATAATAATAATAATAATAATAATAATAATAATAATAATAATAATAATAATAATAATAATAATCATTTTCTCTCTTTTATATTCTCGTCTCTTTCTTTGAGCTAGCTTGACAGAATATTCGCGATGCTCAAAATTGTGAGTCATTAATTTGTCATAGATTCGTACAAAGTCATATTTGTGACAAAATTGTGATGGATTTTTCAATTCAGATTTTTTTTCATGTAGTGAAGGTGTATATATAATGAATTTTTAGAATACCTTCCGTTGGAATTTACGGAATATGCGTGGCCTACATCATACTCTTTAGGTCACTTTCTCGAACCTATGTAGTTTGTCTATTTATGGGTGATGAGCGGAGAAAAAAGCCATTCGTTAAATACTTTGGAACTGGAGACGAACAGTCGTTTAAAGACTTTTTTCTTTCTCAAACCCTATATGAACGTGGGTTCATTTGATTTGAATACGGCTTATGCCGGGATAAGTTATGTCTGGATAAGTTATGCTGGGATTGTTTTTAATCCATATTTTGTATATTGTATTAAAAATGATAATTGCATAATTTCTAAGAAGAAGGTATAAGTTATTAAGTTATCCCGGTGCTAATTACCCCATCATATATAAGGTATAAGTTATCCAGTATTAAGTTTAATCCCGGGATAACTATACCTGATTTGCTAACATAATAAAATATTAATGTGGTATTAAATTTTTATATCAACACTATACCTTCTTATACTTGGTACCAAACGACCCCGAAAGTTGTCTTTATCGATAAATTAAAGCTCTCCTACTTTCACCTTAAATTCATCAAGACCTTATCATGTATAGTACACGTACAAGATGGTAGAAGGTATTTCTCTTATATCTTTTTCAGTTCTTCCCCGATCTCCATTATTCGTATAGTGCCCGACTAAATTTAGAGGCGCATGAGAAAATCTTATGTTAGGGGTAAAATACATTATACCAAAATGATTTTATATTTAAGTCTCAAACTCGAAATATCTAGTTATAATAAAAGAATATTTACCACTCTATAACCTTTGTTGATAATCGGCCAGGGGTGGAGCCATCCCTTCGACTATGAGTTAAACCGAACCTAGTAGCTTTGATTCAAATCTTATATTTGACTTAAGATATTAATTGAATATGCATAAATTATCAAATTAAAAATCAACAACTTAAAAGAATTAGAATCTTAAATTCATAAACTTCAAATCTTGATTCCGCCTCGATGATCGGCTACATTTAAGTGCTAGATAATATCCTCAAAAAGCTTACTTGTTATACTCCTAGTGGGATCCCATACTCAAACCATTAAGATCAAATGGGAGATAGTTTAAAAAGGCACTACACTTTGTGGAATATACCCAACATGGTAGCAACAAAGAGAGGACACAATAGGAAGTCAACTAATGATAATTTATGTCATAAATACAAGTTTAGTTGACCTTATTTTAACATGGTGTAATCTCAAAGAAGTATTTGAATACTTTTTTTTTTTTTTGGTCATTTGGTGTTCTTTACTTGCTTTGGGGGCCTGATTCATTCACTGTTAAAAAAAATTAAGTTTTAGCGACGGATAAACTCTGTAGCTAAACAGAAAAATTCGCCACTAATCATTTAATGATGGATTAGGAACGGTTTAGCAGGAAATTCTTCTAACTATGAGCATTTTAGCGACAATGTCGATAGCTAATTTCAGTTTTTTTTTGTAGTGATTGGGTTTTGCTCCCTAATAGATAAAACGACTCAATATCAAGGCTCAAGCATATGACCTTTGGTTAACAGGGGCGCCAGATCTACGCTTAACGAAGCAGTTCATGCGATATCGCTTTGTCAAAATATTTTACTAAATATATTTATTAATACTGTAAAGAAACATATAAGTAGGAAAAATGACACCACTTGATATATATAAATTGTCTCTTGGTGCATAAGTTAAGTGCTTGATATTGCTCTAATAAGTCAAATGTTCGAACCTCAACTAGCACGGTTAAAAATCGTGATAAAGTAGAATTGAATTTAGGACCTGTTGTACTTAAAAAACTCAATAAAATTAATAGACTAAGACTATTTCTTGTCTAAGATGTTAAATAAAGTTATTATTCATGCTCTTCTATAAAGTTCAATATTGTTTACAAAAATTCCTGCATACGTCCCGGTCGGTTAACGAACATGTTTGCTATCTATTGAACTAAACATTTTACAAATTGGACCAACATCACTTCATTGCGTTCGAACAGTGGCGCCATAGGTTATAGATCTTTTTTTTTTTCGTTGGTGATTCGATCTTTATTTTTCTCTAATTGATTTTTATCAAAAAAAAATTTACTACACCATGATAAGCTCATATGAGCTATATACTTACAAATAACTTAGTAATATAATTTAGTCTTCAAAGCAATAAACTGAGAATAAATTATCCTTTTAACTCTTTTGCATGGTCAACGAATTGAGGCAGCAATTAGTTTAATCTGCGCTCACCTTTGACTGGACGTTATCATGTCTCGTTCTCTTTTGTTAAATGTTTTGTTTGGAAGGTATTATATAATTTATTTCTGGTAGAACTAAAAGTACTAATTAAATGAAAAAATCTTCACAAGAATATGACAGATCAACTTGAATAATGAAAAGATATTAAGTTACCTTAACCAGAAGAGAAATTTGACACGATCCATTTTTTGTCATTTATATCTTCATTTTTTTAAGAAGAGAAAAGATTGATAATATAAATAAATAAATAAAAGAAGCTACAGTTAGCAGCTACGAAATCAGTTATTGAGACGTGACTATGTAATGGCAACAAAAATGACAGTACAAAATGACGTTATGCTTACAAGAGGCACAAATCACTTTTATTATAATTAATTAAAATATATTGCCCTATAAAACGTGTTGATTTGTTATGTTAATTGAGATTTTAAAAAGTCGTTTATCTAATTTCTTTCGTGTAAAAAATCTTGTCTTTTAAGGAACTAAGTCTTCCAAAATTGGAATAAAAGAATAGACGTTGTTCTTTGATTGGAAAGAAAGAATGAAAAGGAAGTGAAAAAGAGTAAAGGATTCTATTCTTATTTGGTTCATAAAAATTTTGAAATTACTTCTAAAAGAGGAGAGAATCTTTGAAAAGAAAAGAAAAAATCGTGAGATATATATTGCAGTGAACGTAACTTTTAAATTTCACCAAATTTATATTTACCTTAAAAAAGGAAACAAACATGAAATTTATCTTGTATGAAAATCATTCTCCAACAATTTATTTCTTATCTTCTTAAACGTTTTTACCGTTGGCTCTTCTTTCCTATAAATAGAATTAGACGGTGTTTGGTTAGGCTTATAAGCTCGTCAAAGTGGCTTATAAGTACTTTTTAACTTATCTACGCGTTTTCTTATCATATATAACAACACCAAACCCAATTTAATCTCAATATGTGGGGTTTGGGGGGTAGTCTATACGTAGATCTTACCCCTACCTAATGCAAGTAGAGAGGTTGTTTCTAATAGATCCTCGGCTCAGGAAGGGCAAAAAGAAGAAGAGGGAGGCAAGGAAGGAAGAAAAATGGAAGAGAAAAAGGGACAGATAAAGGATAAATAGTATCAAATAATAGCAACAAGGAATACAATACCTGGGGCGAAGAAAAACACGTAACATAATAAAAATCTGAATTTGTATCGTGTAAAGTTCATTAATTCGGTGCGAAATTCAAAAATAGCCAAATTTATAAGTGGTAATTGAAAAATATTTACAGTTTCAAAAGTAATCGAAATTTGACTACTTTCATATAAAGATAAATCTAAACGAAAATACTATTCAAAATCCGACACTGGAGTTCGAACTTTTTTACATGTGAACTTCCAGCATAATATACTTGAGTTGCAGCATAATATACTGGAGTTTCAGCATAATATGTTGGAAGTTCATACACATGTGCTCTAATCTCCAATATCTTATGCTCGAACTTTCCATGTGCCGGAGTACTTCCAGCATAATATGCTGGAAGTTCATATACAAATGCATCAATCTCCAGTGTATTATAATGAAACTTTTTGCGTTATAATAAAATAGTAATTATTTTTCAACGGCTTTATACACGTTAACTAATTTTTAATTATCAGTCCGAAAACTGGCTAGTCCGTGTTATTTTCACATTAATTCTTTATCAAAGATTATTTTCATTTACATGGTTCAAAGTCGAAATCTCTTATTAAAAGTGAATAGATCGTATCTATTCCAAATGCAAACTTTAGTATTTTGGTATAATAATATACCAATTCACAGTCAATAAAGAAAAGGAAGGAGAAAAAGCACTACCTTAAATTCCACAATATGTTACATTCATGGACATAAAGTTTTTTCAACTCCAAATGCAATATGCACTACAGTATTATAATGAAAAGTGCAACTAAGAATTTCTTCTAGAAACTTTGCCCACAAAAGGCATGATGAATAGATAGCGCACTTTTAACTTACAACGAGAGGCAGACTTTTTTTTGGGTTTCTACGCGGTATTCGATATTCGGCATTGAAGCTCGATTATATTTGAATTTGTTCCGCATAAAATCTCATTCAGGAGATAGCGTTCAATCAAGAATTTTTCCATACTTAAGGCTCGAACTCGAGACTTCTGTTTGAGGGAGGAGCAGCTCCGTCTCCAAACTCATAACTCGTACTCCTTTTTTCTAATTTTGATAAAATATTTTATTTATCGAAAGTTAATGTGACTAAATTTAAAGTTAAATTGGACTAGTTCAATTTAATATTTTAAAATAAAAATTTAGATATTAAAAAATTATATTAAAAGTATTATAAGTTGTAATTTTTTCATATCAATATGATAAAAAATATTTTAAAATATTGGTTAAACTTATATAGTTTGACGCCTTGATAAATAAAATATGTCATCTAAACTGAAACGAAGAGAATATTAATTGTTATTATAATACACATATAAGATTTACGCTAAAGCTACGTGGTTCGTTTGAATTCGTAAGTAGTACTTAGTTCTATCCCTACTTATAACAATGAGAGTCACATAATATTTAGTTACAAATACGAGAACAATTTTTTTAATTCTAGTTGAATATATGGTATGAAAAGAAGGTATATATATAAACTAATTAAGGGATATTGACTACAATTTATATAGAGAACAAAAAAATTCGAAATAACCTAAGAAAATTGTAAAATTCTAATATTTATTTTGTATTTTTTTTATAACTGTGATGTGATGTACGAGCCAGCTTGCTTATATCTCGACTAATTTCACTGAGTACCGGCTACCTTCAACTTGTACATGACATTCATTTCTTATCGACGAGATATTTAATGTTGAAAAACTTAAAAAACTAATAAAACTTTTCATTTCTTGATGTTTGGCTGGAAAAAAAATGTAGTTGAAAAAATATTTTGAAACAAAAAGAAATTTAATAAATGGGATTGCATCTTCTTCAAAATTTTGAAACAAGCTCCATTAAAAAAATTTATTCCCTTATGGTAGATAGTATATACTAAATATTCTTCTTTTTAAAGAAAATTCTTTCTAAAATTATCTTTTAAATAGGTTTTTCCTTATTTAGTAATTTCTCCAAATACATTTGACTTTAAAAGAGCTTTTCACACATAGGAGAAAAGCTTCCATCATGATGACAAAAGCATGAAATCATCATACTTGAATATCCACAAACTAAACTCAAAAAGATATTAAAAAAATAATAAAAATTAGCTGTCTCTTTCAACATTCAACTTAATGAGTTTCCTCAATCTGAACTCCCATTGTCTCATTTCCCACATTCTAAAAACTCTCATATAAATAGGAGACCATAGTTTACATAGAGAGACACAATTTTTTTTTTTCAAGAATTGGCCATTTATGAGAGCAATTTTTAAACAAGTGTTAGTGAATTATTTCCCATTTGTTAGAGCTAAAATACTATCAAGAAAGTCAGTTTCTATCAGAAATATCATGTCTGAATCAAATCAATATGATTCTTGTTTTGATAGACCAAGATTGGTAATTAAGAAAGTTTTGGCTAAGCCTCAAAGTGAAGGGAATGGAGCTGTTGTTAGACGAAGCATTGGAAGGTATATATTCGAATTTGAGATTTTCATATTTGTCCTTTTTTCCACTTAATTTTACAACTTTTTGTCATCTGGTTATTCTCCTCTTTTTTTTTTAAAAAAAAAACTGAATTTCTTCATTTTGGACTCTAAAACAGAAAAAATTCCCACATAGCGCAAGATGGTCAGTTGAATACCCTTTAACGAAAAAAATTAGTTTTTGTACATATTTATTAAATCTTAAACGGTTTTAGTGATTTCCTGGCTTCGTCGCTAAAATTCTCAGCTCCTAAAAAAAGTGAGGAATACATGTGTTTGAAACTTGTATCTTGATTTGTTTCATTTTGTAAAGTCTTTGTATTGATGATATACATACATATTATATTACGCGGATTCTCCAAAATGTTGCTGCACGTGTCGGCTTTTTCAAAAATACACTACTTTTAGAGAACAACATATATATATTTCATCTGAATGTTCATGAAATGTTGAATTTTGGTTTGTATATTTTGATTTTGCAGGCCTGAATTGAGGAATCTTGATCCATTCCTCATGTTGGATGAATTTTCAGGTACTGTTTCTTGTGAATCTAACTGGAATATGTTGTTTATTTAATTCTCTTAGTTTTGTTGAGTCAAATGAAGTTGAAATAGTACTGTTTTATTGTTTTCAGTTTCTGCTCCTGCTGGATTTCCTGACCATCCACACAGAGGTTTTGAGACAGTAACTTACATGCTAGAGGTAAAAAATTATGTTGCATAATTCAATCCAATATAATAATACTTGACCATCCCCTGTTGAATCCGCACGGAGGCGGATGTAGCATTTACTTGAACCTAGTATTTTTGATACGTAACATAGATATTGTGCGTGAAAAATCACTAAAATTTCAACGGACACCAAAATTTTGAACCCATAATTATAAAAGTAAAATGAGCGTCAACGACATTGAAAATGCTAATATGGTGTTTTAATATCTTAGGGAGCTTTTACTCATCAAGATTTTGCTGGTCACAAGGGTACAATCAATACTGGTGATGTGCAGGTACAGAATTTCAGCTCTTAACATTTTTAGCTACAATAACAAAGAGAATTTTTTTTTTATTGTTGATAATTCTATGTTGCGCGGACTCTCCAAAACAGTTGTCACACCCGTATCGGATCCTCCAAAAATACACTACTTTTGGAGGATCCGGACTCTCTAAAACAGCTGTCACACCCTTGTCGGATCATTCAAAAATACACTACTTTTGGAGGATCCGGCATGCACCCATCGATATTTTCAGAGAGTCCGAAGCTAATATATGTTTCTTTTGGATGTAATGCAGTGGATGACAGCAGGAAGAGGAATAATTCACTCAGAAATGCCTGCAGGAGAAGGCAGTCAAAAGGGGTTGCAACTTTGGATAAATCTTTCTTCTAAGGACAAAATGTAAGTCATTTACATCAGTTGTCTTCTCGTTTCTACAGTCCATTGGAAATTTTACACTATAGGATTTCAGTGCTTATCATTCCTTTTGACCTGACCCCATATAGATACTTTTCACACCACCACTTCTTATCTATTGTACTTGACTTTAACATATTAGTGAAAAATGATTTGGAGGGGGGGGGGTGGTGTGCACCTTTGTTTTTGCTGTTTTTTGTTAAGCTTAATCGCTCCCTTTGACTAAGTTCTCAATTAAGCTTAATCACTCACTTTGACTAAGTTCTCAATATTATCCAAAACCATACCAAAAGTCGTGGAAACAGCCTATTGCAGAAATGTAAGGTAAGGCTGCGTACAATATATCTTTGTTGTCCGGCCCTTCCCATGCATAGCGAGAGTTTAGTGTACCGCATTGCCATATACCAAATGTGACATCTAGACTTGTCAAATTCATGTATATCTTCTCTAAACATGTCCAAATAATCTTTAAAGAAGGCATCTTGATTTACTGTGAACCAATATTTTCCCAAGTCAGTTTGCAGCACAAGAAATGAAGACTTAGTGGCATTCACACGTTTGATCTTTGAGCTTTTGCCTTTTGAATTACTGTACAATAACAATTATGCATCAATCTCAAGCGCTTTTATAAATTACTGTACTCGAGAAATATTAGTAATGAAAGATCTAAATTATGCTAGTTCAAGAAAATGACCTCTCGGTATCACTAAATTGAAACTACAATTGCAGGATTGAGCCAAGGTATCAAGAACTACTGAATGAGGACATACCAAGAGCAGAAAATGAAGGGGTTGAAGTAAAAATCATAGCAGGTGAAGCAATGGGTGTTCAATCTCCAGTTTATACACGAACACCTACAATGTACCTCGATTTCACCCTACAACCAACATCTTATTATCATCAAGCGACCCCTGAGTCTTGGAACGCGTTTGTGTATATAGTTGAAGGAGAAGGCGTATTCGGAATTCCAAATTCAGGTCCTGTATCAGCTCACCATTGCTTGGTTTTAGGCCCTGGAGAAGGACTTAGTGTGTGGAATAAATCTTCAAAGCCATTAAGATTTGTTTTATTAGGTGGACAACCTATTAATGAACCTGTGGTTCAACATGGTCCTTTTGTGATGAATTCACAAGCTGAAATTGATCAAACTTTTGAAGATTATCAATATTCCAAGAATGGTTTTGAGAATGCTAGATACTGGAGGTCAGGTCACTGAAGAAATCAACCGCAATAACAACAACAAAAAATTCAGTATGATTCTACAAGCGCGGTCTGCGAAGGGTTGTGTGTACGCAGACTTTACCCTATCTTGAACGTAGAGAGGCAGGGCACTGGAGCTGAAATTATAATTAATAGTCTATAAGGCACAAAATGCACCTTTTATGTTTCTATTTTCTTTTCATAAGTATCTCTACTAAAGAAATAATGGTTCAGTTTATCTTGATTTTTTTATTTGAAAATTGTGTAAGTTAATGTTATTCTATTCTTATTTCAATGTTGATAGGTCATTGTCAAAAAGTTGATTGTTGTTTCTTTTTCTTATAGTGAAGATTGATTCTGAATCTTTGATAATATCTTGATCTTGAATATGGATTTAGTGGTGGTGGTAGGGTAAGATTCTTTGTTGTAAGTTGGTTTCTCAATTATAAATAAGTGACCCTCCACCTAATGTACTTGCCAAAAATAAAGTGAAAAAAATGAAATAAATCTAAATGGGGTAGGGCAATGCAAGGCCGGGCAAAATTTTGGAAACACACTACACGGGGCAGGGTTTAAAGGGCGGGGAAATGCAAGGCCTGGCAACATTTTAGCAACACGCTAGATGGGGCAGGTCTTGAAGGGCGGGGCAGTACAAGGCAAGGGAAAATTTTGAAAAATGTTAGACGACGAAGGGCTTGAAGGGCGGAGAAGTGCAAGGCAGGGCAACATTATGGAAACATGCTAGACAGGGCAGGCCGGGCTTGAAGGGCGGGGCAGTGCAACATTTTGAAAAAAAATACTAGACGGGTTAGGGCAAGACAGCCAAGGCTTGTGCCCTGCCCCGCCGTGCCCTGCTTGCCGCATTTACATTCCTATAAACAGGTGACCCTACACCAACTAATGTAACTACCACTTAACAGCATAGCAGAAAATGTTGCAAATTTTGTCAAAGGTTGATTTGCCAATTATTGAGAATCTTTTTCTATCATTACAGTCTGTTGCTTCAAGGTCATATCACTGCAATGATCTTAGTTGATTTTGATGGTCTTACCAAAACTTTTGACTATAATTTTATTTTAAAGAAGAAAAGGAACCTATGAAGTGAATAATAGCAATTTTGGTAGATCAAAATTGAATAGCAGAATATCTTCACAGTAATTTAGTATACAACAATCAGAAAAAAGATAATAATTATTAATTGTTTAGCTTAAATTATACATCATCAAATAACTGATAATAATTCCTGTCATTGAAATTAATCTATATTAAGGTGGTAGATGGGTGTATACTCTAGCTATATTTAACATCCTAGTGCCTTAATAAAATGATCCACCTACTACTAAATAGCATTATCCAAGACATGACTGTCCCCATTCTTTACGCAAATAACCGTTCGTATTCATTGTTTACTTTTTCTAATCATATACACAATATACTGTACACAATTATACCCATATAATATATATGCGTATATTATATCTTCACCAATTATTTTTAGTTTAAGAGGTTGGGCGCATGACTATTCTGGTTAAGGCCTCATTTGTTTGTACTTAATGGAGGTCTGAATCTTAATCATTCAGATCTCAGATATTAAGTGCGTTTGTTTTTAAAGTCTGAATCTTAATTATTCAGATCTTAATCATTAAGTGTGTTTGTTTTTTTTAATTCACAACCACTTAATGGGTCTGAATAGGTCTCTATGATTAAGATCTATAACAGAGACTTAATTTCATTAAGATGTTATCACGTATTCATTATTAACTGCCGCCACCGCCTACCATTATCAACTACCACTATACCACCACCACCACCATACTCAACCACCACCACCACCGCCACCGCCACCGCCACCACACCACCGGCATCCTCAATCATAACCGCCACCATTATCAACCATTATCACACACTATTCCCACTACTTCGACCACCATCATTCTTACCCACAATCAATATTCATCCACCTCAATTACCACAACAGACCACCCCATCACTATCAACAACCACAACCGGTACTGCCCCATCTTATAACCTACCACCACCCACCCACCACCTTACTCAATCACAACTATTACCACCACCCGCCATTATTAACTATCACCACCCACCATTACCATCCTCAATCATAATCGCCACTACTACCAATCACTACTAGCTACTAATATGAACCATCATTATCAACCAAAACTACCACCAACCACCACCTCTAGTCGATATTCACCCATTAGCCATCACTACCAAAACTATCATATTTTTAAAAAATATATATTTTATTGATAGAATATTAGATTAGTTAGTATTTCATTTAAATTTTATGTTGATTAATTTTTAAATAAAGATAATTTTATACATTCAGATGTTAAAAATCAAACAGTCTTAGTTATTTCTATTCAGATCTTAATACACATCTTAATATATTCAGATGTGTATTCAGATTCAGATGTCTTAATCTTAATACACATCTTGATATTCAGATATGTATTCAGATTCAGACGTCTTAATCTTAAAAAAAACAAATGAGGCAAGTCTTCTTTTCTGTTTGTTGTTGTCAAGTTTGAAGTGGGTGTTTGGACAAAAGAATTTTAAAATTTTGAAAAAAAATTCAAATGAAAATGGTATTTGAGAATTAGAGTTGTGTTTGAATATGAATATAATTTTGGGCATATTTTTTAAGTGATCTGACGTGAAAATTTTGAAATTTTTTTAAATTTTCAAAATTTTTTAAAATTTATCTTCAAGTGAAAATCGAAAATTTCATTGCTAAATATTAATTTCAAACAATAAAATAAAAAGAATTTTCTGTTATGGCCAAACGGGCCCCAAGTATGGGGAAATGTCTCATAATGTTTCTGGAACAAGAATAGTGGTGAGGATGAAAGAAAGCATTCACTCTTATTTAGTGAGAAAATGATGTTTGTTGAGTTTCTAGAAGATGTTGATATGCATTGTTTGTTGATAAGTTGACCTTGACATATTCTATTGTCTTCTTCTTCTTCTAGCAATTAGCAAAACATTTTGGCCTTAAATAATTGGATACAACTTCTGTAGGATTTACATCAAACTTTTCCAAGTTATCATTTCCTCTTACATTTATTATATACGAATAAATGAGTTTCATTATAAATTGCAATTATCAGTTCCGATTAATAATAATTGCTTTTGAGTATTGCGCTTTATAAAATCTCATTTCAATTGCTTTTTATTCCAACTGCGCTCTATTTGTTAATTCCGGTTTGTAATCGTTTCTTTGCTGGGAAGGTGGGGAGGTCGAGAATCAAGGTGTACGTCTAGTAAGCAGTCGAGAGTATTAGTGTTAGTCCCTTTTACCCGTTATTTTTTGCGTTTCGATTTCTTGCTATCTTATTATTGTTACTGCTTTGTGTTTTTCTTTTTCATTTTTTCGTGAGCCGAAGATCTATCGGATATAAGATTTCGACCTTCAAGGTGGGGTTAAAATCCGCATTTACACTACCTATGAAATTATATTGAATTTTTTGTTATGGTTGTTGCTGTTGTTTTGCAATCATTATCGATTGTATAAAATGGTCTTTGGGGAAATTTATTTTCTTTAAAGGACGCTGCTTGGAATATGTAACTTTTATGGTCATTTAACTAGTGATTAGTTTAATAATATTAATTAGAGATATTAATATGGGCCGGGTTGAGCTAGCTCAGCCCAGTTTTTATGGGCTTTAGTAGTTGACGGGTTGGACTGGGCTAGCCCACCATTTTGTTGGGCCTTATACTGGTGAGCCCACCACAGTCATATGTGGGTCGCGGGCCCCCACGGGCCGGCCCATCATTTTTAAAAATATAATTTTATTTTTTTCCTTTAAATTCTAACATAAAAAAGATAATTATTTAAAAGTTAAAAAATTCATGAAACTTAATAACTTCTTATATTGTTCTAATATATCATAATAAATACTAAAAGACAAGATTATATTTCATTCACCGAAAGTCAAAACTTAAAACAAACTATTCAAGAGAACGTTCATGATGCTTATGAGATATCTAAAACATCATCTTCATCAAACCCATTTGAATCCGCTTGTGACAAGATTGTCTTAACATCTTCACTTTCATCTACAATTCATATGCAATATTAATTAGCTAAATATTAAAAATTAATAATATTTAAATTCACATAAAAAAATTACCAGTTTGAGTTCGGAAAAACTTGTGCAGTTAATTTCGAGTAGTAACAAGTGTTTGGACATTTTTATAAGGGAAAAATGCCAAAATTATACCCCTACTATCCAAAATTAGTCACGTTAGTACGCCGTTCTACTTTACGGCTAAAATTGTCCCTACCGTTAACAAAGTATGCAAAATTGTCCATACCATTACTAAAGTAAATAAATTTGTACCTAAATCTAACAGATTTGGGAAAAGGGCCAAAAAAGTACCCTTACTATTGAAATTTATCCACGTTAATACCCCATTATACTTTCAGGCTAAAACAATACATGTCGTTATTAAAGTAGGAGAAATAGTACCCAAATCTAATGGAGCTCCTACGAGACAATCGGGTCCCTCTTAATAATGTGTCAACTAACTAATAAATTGCCAATTAGACTATTACAAGCCGCCTCACATAATAATCCGCCCCATTTGATGACCCATCCACCTAAAAACAATCTCAGTCGATAAACCTAGGGTTCAAGCTCAAATTCCTCATCTTTGCCTCTTTCTTTCTCCTTTGCTCGACTCTATTTCTCTCATCATCATCAATGTCGCAGAGCAGTACTTCTTCTTAGAGAAGAACCAAGCGGACTGATATTCCCCATTGGTCTTTAAAATCTTACTCATATGTGCTCCATGTAACCCACCATAAGTACTTCTTATATTTCCCATGTCCGATTTTTTTGCACCAATTTGCCTCTATGTGCCTTACACAATATCTATGGTATGCCTCAGGAAGAACCAAGTGGATTGAATCAATCAAACCCTTAAAATGGAAAAATAGTAAAGAAATGTATCAAAAACTGAACATCTCCAGTAATGCAACAGTGGAACAAACCAATTAAATGCAGTAATGAAACTGTAATTAAATGCAACAGTAATGAAACTAATGAGATGCTACAGAACACTAATGAAATGCAACAATTATGAACTAATGAGATGCAACAAAACGGTAATGTGATGCTACAGATATGAACTAATGAGATGCAACAAAACAGTAATGAGATGCAACAGTGAAGAATAGAGACAAAAGTTTACTAAATGAACAGTAAAATTATACCTTTTGCATATATGAAATAAATATATTCCCTTCTCCACTTTTGAGGTCCAATAAATGTTGTAGCAGCCTTAAGAACCAACTCCATGTCACTTTGGCCTCTTTATCAACAACAGCCCAAGCTAAGGGATAAAAATGCCTCATGGAGTCTTGGCCAATGAATGGTCTCAACCTACTATTGAACCCAATTTTCAATGCATAAAAGCATATGTACATTCTTGGAAATCTTTTTTTACGTATTAACGTGGATAAATTTTAATAGTAGAGGTACTTTTTTGGCATTTTTCCCAAATTTGTTAGATTTAGGTACAAATTTATCTATTTAAGTAATGGTAGGGACAATTTTGCATACTTTATTAATGGTAGGGAAAATTTTAGCTGTAAAGTAGAATGGGGTACTAATGTGACTAATTTTCGATAGTAGGGGTATAATTTTGGCCTTTTCCCCTTTTCATAATAAATGCAACTTCTGTACTTTGTAAGAACACGCCATCAATGCTAAATATTGATTCTGATAGTAATGGTAATAAGAATGCTAAGTACATTACGCACCATCATTGAATTGAAAGATCGAGATATTTTGTAGAATGCTCATTCCAATACATGACAACATTATCTCTTGAAACTTCTCAAGATCAAGTTTTGGTTGTTCTTAGTAAAGATCCAATTCTGACTTTCCATCTCTAAAGGCGGTATACTTTTTATTTTTTATATATTTTAAATAAATATTTTATTAGGCCTACGATCAGGCCCGACCCAAATTCAGTTAAGCCGCACGGGCCACGGGCTTACTCGAGCCGGGCTTAAAAGCCTCATTTTTAAACGGGCTTAAAAAATTATAACCCAACCCTGCTAAATCATGGGCCGGACTGGGCTGGCCCAACGGGCCAAACCTATATTGACGGCTCTAATATTAATGAAGAGAGTAGGGACTACCTAAGTTAAAGATATGGCATCATTTACCATCAAAAGCATCCCAGAGATTTTTGACCCATAGATTCTGTAGTCTACCATAATGCCATACTTCACCCAACGACGACGAAACCAGAAAATTCAATAAAAGTGTTTAAATTTTTGAAAACTTTTAACCAGTGAGTTGTATAAGGGTGTTCAACATATAGTTTTGTATCAATAACAAATATATAATATTTTATTCAATACACAATATAATTTTTCAATGAAAGAATATTCAGTTGACCACGCTTGGTCACATATAACTTCGCCCCCATTGGCAAGCTAGGTTGTTGGTCCTAATTAATTTCACATCAAGCAAATAAAATAGATTCTATAGAAGTAATGAGTATGATCCTTCTACTAGTATAATCAGATTTGTTTGTGGAGAAGGAATACCTTAAAGGAGTTACTGAGGGATTATAAGATGACAAGATTAGTGGTTGTGGTAAACTCACTGCTCGAGTTATATATACATATGTTAAAATTAAAACACTATAAATATAATAAGATCAAATTTGTCTTAAATCAATTAACTTTAAATTTTTAATTTCTGCGAGGCGGAATAGAGCAAGACAAGTGAAACCTTGTTGTGTATACCTCGTTTAACTTGACGGAATACATGTAACATTTTATCAATACAAGCAATGAATAATTCTATCCTCCAAAGCTTAGATATATAAAAAGAATAACCTAATTTTTTTTTACCTCCATTGAAAGTTGTTATTAGCGATCCATGAAAAATAGTCATTATCACGAAGTTTCAAATTCCACAACTGAAACCCTAATTTTACTCGTGGAATTTGAAACTCCATAACAATGGCTATTTTACAATAATTGGAGTCAAAAAGTGGATATTAAAAAGATGCCCAAAGTTCAAGAAATTATAATTTTACTTAATAGCCTGATAAAGAAAAAAAACAAAGCTGCTCAAGAAATGATTATACTAGTGATTAAAATAACAATCAAGAATGATAAATGCATAAAGCAAACACAGAATACAGATATATCAAGGAAAAGAAACTTTTTTCATTTTTAGCTGCTATTTAGAATATAATAAATATCAAGTTCCTGTCCATTACAAAAGTATTCCAACAAAATGAAATCAATAAACAGTATAAAACCAACCAAATAATTTAATGAACAATTCTTATAAGCGTAATAGCCCTGATTTTCTGGTTTGATTACCATTCTTGTAACCATCATCAATCACCTAGAACAACAAGAATAGCCTTGATTTTGTTTTGATCCATCGCTGCCATTATCGACGAGGCTAACTCTGTTGACAGATAATTCAGCTTTATAAGAATCAGAATTCAAAACCTTTCTGCTAACACTATTATAGATCTCTCGAATCACCATCTCGAAAGCCTTGTTTACGTTCGTTGCATCGAGGGCAGATGTCTCCATGAAGAACATCCCTTCTGATTCCGCCAAGCTTTTGCCTTCTTCTACGCTCACAGCTCTTATGGTATCCAAATCGCATTTATTTCCCACAAGCATCCTTGCAACCGTTGTATCAGAATGAACTGCATGTAATTCGTCGTTTTAGTTAAACAAGGATTTGAAATAGACAGAGATTGAGCGTGATAAAGGGCAGCCCGGTGCACTAAGCTATTCGCGGGTCCGGGGAAAGGCCGGACCACAAGGGTCTGTTGTACGCAGCCTTACCCAGCATTTCTGCAAGAAGCTATATCACAGCTCGAACCAGTGACCTTTTGGTCACATGACAACAACTTTACCAACTACGCCAACGCTCTCCTTCAGAGATTAAGTGTGATTAACATTGAAAATCTGAAATCTACATCGAACACTTCCATTACATGTAATGTGCATATAAATAAACTGTCGGAACCAAAGAGAGGTAATCCCTACAGTAGAAAGTATCATTTCAAGCAAAAATATGAAATAGACTCGTGAATGCTATCTAAGCACAGTACCTGTACAGATAAATGGTCAGTAGAACTTAATATTACCACTACTTCCCATATTTCCTTCAAAAGTATGTATCTGAATATTGTTAAGTTGTTATTAGCTATGTCGTTGCCGTTTTCAGATGAGGAAGAAAAATGTTGCACCCCATTAACACAGACTCCCTTCTTTGCTTCAGAGGCATTTTTTAGTCTAAGGATATGACTCTGACTGCTTGGAGAATGTTTAGTTGACCCGATTGTCACGGCTATTGTGACTACTGATTTGATTTTTACGACATAATCCTCTGATCATTTCAGCCCATGATTAAATGAAGCTTGTGGAGCACAAGCGCTATGCTGCAAACGCTAACATTCTGTTTATCACATAGCCCTGGCAGTGGATTCTATCTGTCATTACTATATGACACATTCACATAGTAATTCAGTATAATGGAAGTGAAATGATACTTTGTGATGAGAGAGAGAGAGAGAGGGTCACGTTTGGAAAAGGACTAAATTAGAAGAGTTGATGAAAGAAGGATCAAACATATATTTGTTGGATTTCTGGTTATGCTTACATGTTAACTGATCTCGAATATTTTCACTACATGCACACAAAAGAAAAGATGCAAATACATTCTGCACAAATTAGAAATCCCACAGCTTGCGCATTGTCATGCCAAGCTAAGCAATATACTTAGTTTTCCCCCCGAGTCAATACTCCTCTGCTTTATGGTCATTAAGTTCTAAAAGTTCCAATTTCGCAAACAGTGAACGCAAATTCTTTTGTTTTCAAGTTTCAAATGATATTTTGCTAGACAGGAACAAATTGCGCAAGTATCACATAGCAGCTTACGGCCCAAAATGGCTTATGTACACTCTCGTCCAGCCAAAAGTTTATTAGCTAAGGGCTTAAGGGAGAGACTACCTAAATCATAGATTTGACATCAGTTACCGTCAAAAGAATCTCTGAGGTTTCGATCAATCCCAGAGATTCCTTAGTACCATGATGTGGGTAAGCCAGGCTGGTGGTCCTAATTAATTTCACAATCAAGCTAATAAAATAGATTCCATATCAGTATGATCTTTTTACAAGTTTACTTTGATTTGTTTGCGGAGAAAGCAAAGCATGACTTGAGTTCCATTTCTGATATACATTAAAATGACAATCTGTCTATTTTGTTCTTATCCTAGGTTCCCAAACTGCATCTGGACAAAATTGATCATGACAGTTACACTGGCATATATACCGCTTTTTTCGTCATATTCAGGGCCTTACTAACTAACGTCACCACTCATTTCTATGCCTGGTAAGTAATATTTCACTACATTTTTTGAATTAGACTTAGTGTCAAACTGTAAAATCCTTTTTTTTCCAGTCAAAGAGAAAACAAATACGAAAAACACCAACAGAATAAGAAGAAAAGCAAAGGACAATTCATAGTAAAAAATATTTAGATTTAACACATCCATTATTTCATCATCCTAAATAGTGAAACAACAACAACAACGAAAAACTCAGTGGAATCCCACAAAGGGGGTTTGAAGGGAGGTTGTTTCCGATAGGTTGTTTCCGATAGACCCTCGGCATCCTAAATAGTGAAAGTAGCCAGGAGTTTTCAGACCGACAAGAGATCTTACATATACTAATTATCAAGAAACGGGAAGGTACAAGTCAAATCGAAGAATTATCAATCCATCATAGCACACATCAAATCTCAAAGAACTAACTTTATAGCCAATCACCAATAAACCTCAACATATCTCAAAAAGGTGAGAACTTTCTATGCACAAAAAAAGATAGGTACAAAACTTTGATGAAATTCAAACATATACCAAAACCAAGTTAAAAAGAAAAAGAAAAAAAATGCAGCAACAGAGACATATGAAGTACACTAATCAGATCTCAACCCCACTAGTAAATTTATCTAATGCCTCAAATCTAAGAATTACCATTCTATCATAACAGCCATCAATTCTCAAGAACAAAACTTTATAGCCAATCTGCCAAAAAGGCGAGAACTTTTAATGCTCAAACAAAAGATGTGCACAAAACTTTGATGGGAATTCAATATAAAACAAAACAAAAACAACAACAAGCCCAATGAAAATCTCACATGTGGAGTCTGGGGAGGGTTGTGTATACACAGTCCTTACCCCTATCTTGAGAAAGTAGAGAGGCTATTTCTGAAAGACGCTCGGCTAAGAAAGGATACAAAAGTAAAGCGGATAAAAAGGCTCAAGAAAGGTAAAAGCATTAAATAATAATGTGCAACAACACCAGCAAAGCAGAAAACTATAACGCAAGAATCAACGGGTAATAACAGAAATCTGAGAACAAGAAATGCAAGACTAGCACTAAACAGCGCACTAAAACAAAACCAAGTTAAAAAAATGGAAATTTCAGGAAAACAGACAGACTTTTGAATCTATCAAGTTAAAATCCCGGATCCATCTATGAGCTATGGATCTCATTCCACTTTTATCTAATGCCTAATTATCAAGAAACAGACCATTTTATCATAACACCATCAAATCTCAAAATCCAAACTTTATAGCCAATCCACCAAAAAGGTGAAAACTTAGATTGTTACACAAATAGCCAGTCAGATTCAATCTTTACTTTTTCTAACCCATATACATTGATTATACATAGTTATGTAGGAGTACATATTATACATGAATTTATAAATATATATATTATACCTCCGTTGGTGGCTATTTTTAGTTTAAGAGATTATGCGGGCGGCTATTTGAGTTAATTCTTCAATTTTCTATGCACAAACACAAGAATGCATCAAACTTTAATGAAAATTCGACTTAAACAAAAACCAACTTAAAAAGAATGGAAATTTCTGCAAAAAAGAGACATACTTTTGAGCTCATCAAGCCAACGAGGAATGCTATCAAAAGTGGTACGTCTAGTGATATCATAAACAACAAGAGCACCAAAAGCACCACGATAATAAGCAGAAGTAACAGCTCTAAATCTTTCTTGACCAGCAGTATCCCAAATCTGAGCTTTAACTTCTTTACCATCAATTTCAAGAGTTTGGGTCTGAAACTCAACTCCAATTGTTGCTTTTGAATGCAAGTTGAATTCATTTCTTGCATAACGTGTCAACAAATTTGATTTTCCAACTGCTGAATCACCTATTATTACAATCTTGAAAAGATATTCCTCACCACTTTCATCATCTGATGAATCCATTTTCAAGTTTTGAAAAGTGTAAGAGTCTTTGGGGGAAGAGAGAGAAAGTGGAAATGGTGATCTAGAGAGAGAGAGAGAGAGTTGGGGTTTTGTGTAAGAAGTAATGGGCAGAGCTGGCAAAGATTGGTACAGAGAATGTGTAAGAAAGTGGTCTTTGCTGGATTTTAGTTTTTTTTTTCCTTTTTTTGAATGATTAATAAGTGGGTGTCCTTTTTGGGTAAATAAAGAGGTTTATTATAATTAACATCTCTTTAAAAATAAGATTAAACCGTTGGAGTTCAATAGCAAGAGCTCGTTTGGACATAAGAATTTTTCTCTTTTTATTCAAAAATATTTTACTGTTTTCTGATTAGTGTTTGATAATAAAAATTTTATTTTCGCTAGAAGATAAATTTTAGAATTTTTCAAAATTTTGAAAATTAAATAAAAAAGTTGTTTTTGAAAATTTTCACTCAGTTCACTTACAAAAATTCAAAAACAACACCAAAATTATATTGATGTCAAAATATAACTTTGATTTTCAAATACCATTTTTACCTAAAAGGAAAACATTCACTTTGTTAAGAATAGAATTCTATTTGGAATGAATGTCTATAATTCTATTTGGAGTGAATGTCTATCTTGTGGAGAGTTTTACTTTGTGACTAAGTCATATTTCTCCTATAAATAGAGGGGTCTTACCCCATTGTAAATCATCCCAAAATTCAATAAGAATTCTCTCTTTCTCTTTCTCTGCAATATTGTTCTTCTTCTTTTATTATTTTATAACACGTTATCAGCACGAGACTCTAACCAATTGAGTAGAAACTTTGGGATTGAGCATCATGATTGCCAATTGTTTCATGAATTCCTTCATGATTAAAATTCTGGATTTAAGGTAAGCATTTTACTTTTCTCTTTCAAATTCTTGAAATTCTATAATTTGATTTTATATACAAGCAAAGACAACAAAGTTTGATTATAACTCTAACGGAGTTTTTAAGAAATTACACCCACATGAAGTGGTAAAATTTCTATGTCTTGCCATGATTAAATTCATGTATGATTGTGGGCAAAGAAGTGAAAACTCGTCCCATTGAATTTGCTCTATTCTCATTCCCTTTAGAGAATGTGATAGCAATATGTAATAAGTCTGAAAGAAGACAAAATTATTACCGTGAATAATCAATGGATATGGACGTGGAAATAGACGAAATTATCGTCATCATTATGGTAATGAGAATAATAAGGATTCTCAAAATAATCATTCACTCTGTGAAGGTAATATTCGTCATCGATTTGACATGAGATTTTATAAAGCACATACAGATGACTATGGTCCATTCATGACGTGAATGAGAAAACATCTGATTTATGAATATATATTCATTTTTGGAAGAATATAAATGTGCTAGTGGTAGTCATTACACCACACTCACCTCTAAAATGAGGTTTGAGATGATATAAGAAAATAATATCATTATTATGGCATGAATGGTCATTGGTCACACACTTATTGTACGCCAAAATATTTTGGCATTGTGATTATTAAAAGTCAACAACAATGCAAGAAACATATCTTACATATTATTTTGACCATGGCCATAATGGTATAACTTTCTCTTTAAAAGAGATATTCACCACATGGATGATGATGAATCTGTGATAGTGCAAAATTAATTGAGAGCTCTGGAAGAGCCAATTATTACTATTTTGGAGAAACACAATTGGTTACCAATAAGGTATTGTGTTGTAGTAAGTCTCAAAGAAACTTATTCAGTTTCCAAAGTATATGCGAAAGCAGTTGATTATATCGAGACTATAAATAAAGGAAAGATTTAATATCTTCTATTACTACAACTTGTAGCCGGGTAATATGTATGTGAAAAGTTACTCGCTTTATTCTCCAATTTGTACTACATAAATAAAGAATACCACAATGAAGTGGATATTAATATAAAAACTCATATCATAATAAACTTGAAGTTTATTCATAATTGCACACATCGTGGTGTAAATCGGAAGTTTATCAATATTGATAATTTATTCAGTTGGCATAATTGATTTACCCATATCAATTTAAGTATGATGTGCAAAATAAAGAGAATTCACATGTGTAGAAGAACTAGAAAGTTCTTTACGAATTCTTTTATATGCATGTTCTCATTAATTAATATACCAACTAAAATTGGGATTGAATCCCATGAATGCTGGAAATATCAAAGGAGAATATGGGCTCATTCACCTGCCATGTATACAACATAAGATGCATCTATGAGATGGTTACATATGCAATAATTATTAACCCGCAACCTGACCGGTGTGTGCGAGGTAACTTGCTCAATATTTTTATTTAGAGCATAATTTCCAGATTTTCTATTCAAGAAGTTCATCTTGATAAGTTGGTCTACATCACAGCTGGTTTAGCAAAATGATTTATTGAGTGCATCCACTTAATAGCTAAATTATTGCTTATGAGAACAAAGTTATATATATAAGTTTGATATACATTATATACGAAAGTATATTATTTTCTCCCCTCACAAGTGGTTCAGGGTCAGAAACCAAATAATTCAATCTTATTATTATTGATGTGCGGTGTATAATTTGATTAACACCATAACGCACAAAGATGGGTTCTCAAAGTTGAGGAAACAAGTTAGTTTTTCTAACATGAGGGGGAGACAAGATACAACAGCTGAGAAAAGTTACATGGAATAAATTATCATTTATACATCGAGATCCTCGAATAAAATAATATGAACTTGAAGTTCATAAAAGGGTAATTCATGTGCAATTTTTTGCAAAGCATGCCAGCGCATGTGCTGACCCAAAGAAAGTAACTATATTCTCACTGCAAATGTTCAGATTATAATAAGTCCTAGAATGACAAAGTCTATGGTAAGCGTAAATCGTATATACAATCGGTTTCAAATAAACTTCTTGATAAAGAAGATGAGCAGATGATCAAAATGATCATAATAAAGGAGGCAAGTGATCCAGAAGATCACATGACATAACATTTCGTAATATCTCATGAGAGATTCAGGTACCTGAATATATGAATGAAGAGATCTCTATGTTATGTCATTATGAAAATACATTGAAACTAATATAAAATCTTTGTCGACATCAACCTTCAAGAAGCTAGTGTACAAGATCGGGATGCGAAGGCTTAAGGATGTGAATTGATGCTCTCATCGGGGGGAGTTAATGCGCGTTGCACTCTTTTTCCCTTACAAGGTTTTGTCCCACTGGGTTTTCCTTGCGAGGTTTTTAACGAGGCAACCAAAAGGCGTATTGTTAGATATGTGTACTCTTTTTCCTTCTCTAAATTTTTTTTCCCATTGGGTTTTATTTAGTTAAGGTTTTAATGAGACACATTACTTATTGAGTAGACATTCAAGGGGGAGTGTTAAGAATAGAATTCTATTTGGAGTGAATGTCTATAATTCTATTTGGAGTGAATGTCTATCTTGTGGAGAGTTTTACTTTGTGACTAAGTCATATTTCTCCTATAAATAGAGGGTCTTACCCCATTGTAAATCATTCCAAAATTCAATAAGAATTTTCTCTCTCTCTTTCTCTGCAATATTGCTCTTCTTCTTTAATTATTTCATAACACACTTTTCTTTTTTTTTTAAAATTTACACTTCTTATGTCCAAACGCCCACTTAAACTTACTCATATTTTAAAGTTATCGTACTCAACATTTACATCAAATTAACCAAAGCAAAATAAATGGACACATTTATCACTTATTTATAACTAAGTGATATGTTAATACTCCCTCCGTTTCAATTTAGGTGAACTTTTTTGATTGAGCATGAAATTTAAGAAAAAATGAGAATTTTTATAATTTGTGGTCCTAAGCAAATCAAAAGGAGGGCCAGAGAATTTGTGTGGTTATAAAAGCTTCTCATTAAGGGTAGAATTTAAGCTAAATTATTTTTGAATTTAGAAAGAGGTCATTCTTTTTTGAACGGACCAAAAAGGAAATAGGTTCGCATAAATTGGAACAGAGAGAATATCACTTTAATTTTTAACCGCTATGATTATTTTTGTTGATTGATGATCACGCCCAACTATGCCTTCTAAAAAGGACAATGTGGTCGCAACAAATATAATTCAAGTATTTCACACGGAATCGAATCCTCTGAGAGTTAACCTACCAACTACAATCTTCAAAACCCAATAATCTTCCGAATCAGCTTCCCAAATATTCAAATATCCTTTTTGAGTATTTCTTAATAACTACTTTTGTAAAGAACTAATTACTGGAAACAATGCTGATGTGTTGTAAACAAGAATGAGAAAGACTAAGGTGATGATTTTCCATATTGATGGAGTCCCTTCTGTTTATGCTCATACAAATTTATCAATATCTCACTATCAATCGTGAACAATATTCCTACCGTAAATCTCTCCCGAGTAATCACAATAATTTACTATTGTACTCTTCCGAGCTACCCTAGCTTGCTATAATAATCACAATTCACTTTAGATTATACCCAAGGTTTCGTTATTCCTAATCCCACCTTTAAACCCACAATTATAGATTCCTCTAATAATCTAGGTATGGTGTTGTTCAATAATAACCTAAATATGCACTCTTTTCCAAGTTTTGCACACTAAATAGGCACAGCTAATTGAGGATCCTATCAATTAACTACAATAAGAACGGAGTTGAACAAATAGAGATTAACTAACAATTTATATTCACATAAATTAGAAGTTCATCAACCAATAGGTTCCATCACAACCTTAGATAGGAATTTAGCTACTCATAACTATAAAGTAAAAGATAGAATAGATTTCGTAATGAAAATTCAAAAGAAAAGTAAGAGATATGTTTAGAGAATTCTCTCACACTAGTTTCCTTGCAAAAGTACTCAATAATATAAAAACTTGCCTCCTTTGGGCGAAACTTAAGGTTTTATAGAGGTTTAGGTCATAAAAATCCCATTTTACACTTTGGTCCCCAAACTTTCCGCCTGTCACCGCGGTTCTACCGCGATCACGGTCGAACCGCGATGAAACATCTTCTCTGAATCTTTATTTTTTAGCAGTCTTCAACCACCGCAGTTTCACCGCGCTCGCGGTGGAACCGCGGTGAAACGTGTTCTCTGAACTCTAAGGGCTGTCAATCGTGGAATTGGGTGATTTATGCACAAATGACCTTTTTCATCTCCTTTTGATTCCAAAATTGCTCTTTAGCCTTCTTCAACCACTTTGTACCTATAACACATGAAAAACACTAATAAGAGCATTTTGTCATCATATATATCATTAAAACAACGTTAAAGTGTGATTATTTAGGATATGAATATAGTAAAATTCACCTATTATCAATTAGTGTAAATATATACATGTAAATATTTACCATGAACTTTAACTTTTCTAAAAAAGAAATACACATTTGGAAATTACATAAAGATATTATAAATTACAATTTTCAATAAGTAAAGTAAAAATTATTGGTTGTTTGGAGCAAAGTGATGGCTAAGCCGGCAAAAATCGGTACAGAGAAACTGCAAGAAGTGGTGTTGCTGAATTTTATTGTTTTTCCTTTTCTTAAATGATTTCTTAAATGGTAGATATTTTAATAAAGAAAGAGGTTTATTATAATTATTCATTCTGCTTTCGAAGAAGAAGAATGAGCTTCTATTATCTTAAACCGGAGATTTTTGCAAGACTAACGGTAAATTGAATTTAATTACATAATTTAGATACTTCCTTTATCCCAAAAGATAAAATGATTGGCCCGTATTAGGACAACTAATATATCAAAATAGCACGGGCTAGCCAGTTTTTGGATTGTCCATTTAAAAATAGGTTCGCCAAGTCATTGATAAATAGTCATTATTTTGCTGCAGTAAAGATCGGTCCAGCATAATATACTGGAGTTCGGTGCACATGTGCATGGACTTCCAGCATATTATGCTGGACCGGTATACTTTGTTGGCTCCAGTATAATATACTGGAGTTCCAGTATACTTTGCTGGGGTATTTTCGGATATAATATACTAGAGTTGCAGTTATACTGCAATTCTAGTATATTATAGTGAAGTATTTTCCGGATTTTGAACAGTATTTTTGTTTAGATTTATCTTTACATGAAAAATGGCTAAATTTTGTTGACTTTTGAAACTATGATTATTTCTGAATGACCACTTATAAATATGACTAATTTTTAATTTCTCCCGAATTAGTGTCACCAATTCTAAAGCGAATTTGAATGTTAATTCTATTTATTTTATTTTTTCCTAGAAACCTCCAAGTTAATATGAACCGCACGAAATTAATTCTTGAGGCAATTTCAAAAAAACATATATTGTTTGTAAATAATATTTTTGAGGATTAGTGTGACGTCGTTTAAACTTTACACTGGGTAAATTATAATTGGACTGCTAATTTTATGATGATTTTGTAAGAAAAATGAGTAGATAATATTCACTAAGAACAAAACGGAAGAAGAACAACTTATCAAAAATATTGTGTCGTGGCAAGTCCTTGAAAGCAATTTCAGCCCGATTGGGTGCAAATCGTTAAGGCCGGTCGCTCCCCAAGGTTCCACGGCACCTCCAAACACGTGCATTCGTGGCTGAAAGTTTAGAATTTGCACAAAACAGTTGCCCGGGGAGAAGAGAAGATGAAGGTATTTTATTTGTTGGATAATTCACAAAGAAGACTATGAAGAAAGGAATGATTAGCTACATGTATTCTTGGTTAAGAATTGAGTGATTATGATGGCTAATTCATAACCTATTTATAGGAATTAAGGAGGTTGCATGTATGACAAGTGTCGAGAGACTTTTGACACTTGCCCCATTATGTTAGTCCACTTGGCTCCAATATTGACAAGTGTATCTTGTCTTCCATGCATGAAGACATTTGGCTCCAATATTAACAAGTGTATCTTTTCTTCCATGCATGAAGACATGTGGTAGATTTGCATAGTCATTTGCCAAAGGCATTCAACACTTGACTTTAGGGCTTCATGCCACTTGGAACTAAATAAACAACGCATGGCTATTAGTTTTAAATGGAATTTCAAAAAGAAATTTTTGACTTTGCATTATGAATACTTTCAACAATCCCCGACTAATGCAAAAACAAATATAGAACTATTCTGGGCAAAAGAAGGAAAATGCACTTAAGTGTCAATATCTTTCGATTTGAATTGACACGTAGTGAAATGAGGCAACAACTAACATCCACATAATGAAGTACTCTTGAATTGAATGGACATTAATTGTGACCCCCACAACATATACTATATCCTTAATTTTGTGCAAACTCTACAATACTAACAAAGTCCTTTTATGGTCACGCATATACCTTGTGTCTCATGAGTGCTCTTGAAAGACGTCCCAAGTTTTCCATAAAAGACGACCACACCTTTACATTCACGTAGGTGATTCCATCAAATCTTTCTACACATATACTACCTCAAGGCTATGGAATCATTAAGAGCACAATAAGCTCAACCTTATAAAGCACTACCACACGCCATAGGGATAAGAGATATAGTGCATATTGAGGTCTCATATGGCTTCATTTGACCACAAACGGGTATCCATCATACTTCCTCAATCCATGGGCTTTATCCCATCCCCCTTGACATTTCAAGGATAACTCTCCTTGCCAAATCCTTGGTTAAAAGATCTGCCAAATTTCTTTCGGATCTTACATATTTCAAGGAAATAACACCATGTTTCAACAACTATTTTACCGCACCATGCCTAATGCGGATATATTTTCTTTCTTCATTGTACACACTATTTTTGGCAATTCCAACTACTGCCTGTGAGTCACAATATAGAGAAACTGGTGAAGCTTGTCTCCCCCACAAAGGCGTGTCTGCCAATAAGTTTCTCAACCACTTGGCTTCTTTCCCTGCCAACTCAATAGTAATGAATTCAGACTCCATAGTAGATCGTGCTATACAAGTCTGTTTTGAAGACTTCCATGAAATAGCACATGCACCCAAAGTGAACACATAGCCACTAGTGGAGCTAACTTCATCATTGTTAGTACCTAGTTTGCATCACAAAATCCTTCTAAAATAGCAAAAAAATTATTAAAATGCAAACACCAATCCATAGTACCCCTCAAATATCTTAACAAACGACGAAGATCATTCCAGTGTTTACTACTAGGGTTGTGAGTATATCTACTCAATCTACTAACAGCATAAGCAATATCAGACCGTGTATAATTCATGAGAAGTATTACACTACTAATTATTTTAGCATAATCAATTTGAGAAATACTATGTTCCTTATTTTTTTTCAAGTATATGCTAGGATCATAAGGTGTCCTCACAGGTTCTACATCAAAATAATTAAACTTTTTCAACATTTTCTCAATATAATGAGACTGAGACAATGAAAGACCATTAGAGTTCTTTTGATTTTAACCTCTAAAATCACATTTACTTCTCCAAGATCTTTCATTTCAAATTTAGAAGACAAATTTTTTTTAATCTCATTAACAACATTCATATTATGGCTAAAGATTATCATGTCATCCACATACAAACATATAATAAAACAGTCTGATCCTATCTTCTTGGAGTAAACCCAAGTATCATATGCATTAACAACAAAACTATTATCCACTAATGTGTTATTAAACTTTTCATACCGTTGCTTAGGTGCTTGTTTTAGACCATAAAAATACTTTCTCAATTTGCATACTTTATTCTCCTGACCTTGGATCATAAATCCCTCAGGTTGAGTCATATAGATCTCTTCCTCTAAATCACCATTTAGGAAAGCCGTTTTAACATCCATTTGATGTATTACTAAATTATGAATAGTGGCTACAACAACAAGAGTTCTAATAGTTGCTATCTTAGTCACAAGAGAATAAGTGTCAAAGTAATCAATGTCTTTCTTTTGATTAAAACCCCTAATAACAAGTCTCGCTTTATATTTCTCAATTGTACCGTCAGGTCTCAATTTCTTCTTAAATATCCATTTTCTACTTATGGGTTTACAACCTTTAGGCAAATTAGAAAAGTCCCAAGTATGATTAGAAACTATAGAGTCTAATTTACTTTTAATGACCTCTTTCCAAAAACTAGCATCTACTGACCTCATTGCTTCACTGTATGTCTTAGGATCTTCTTCTATTAAATAGATTGACACTAATTCATCACTCAAAACATCAAGATCAATATTTTCAGTCAAGAAAGTAGTGATAAAGTCAAGACCAAAGCTAGCTTCAGTTCTATGCCTCTTGCTTCTTCTAAGTTTATTACCGTGCTCATTAGCAGTAACATTAGAAGAAGGTATAATATGAGAATTAACATGCATAGATGTAGAAGCATTATTAGGCATATTATTTTTTAATGGAAAAACATGCCAAAAAAATTCTGCATCTCTAGATTCACAAATAGAATTATCATTCAAAGACGTAAATCTATATGCAGAATTGTTTTGAGCATAACCAATAAAAATGGCATTAAAAGTCCCGGGTCCAACGGTTACTTGTTTAAAATCAGGTAGACCAACCTTAGCCAAACACCCCCACACTTTCAAAATTTTTCATTTAGCCATAACTCATATGGAGTTTTATCTAACTTCTTATGATGGACTTTATTAAGAATATAGCATGCAGATAAAATAGCTTCCTCCCAAATATTATCAGATAAACTAGAACTCAAAAGCATAGAACTTATTATTTACTTAAGGGTTCTATTTTTCCGTTCGGTTACACCATTTTGTTGTGGGGTATATGGAGCACTAATCTCATGTATAATACCGTTTTCTTACAAAAGGCTTCTAAAGTATTAGTACTATATTCACCACCCCTGTGAGACCTAAGTCTCTTGATTTTTCTATATAATTGATTCTCTACTTCTACCTTGTATTTTAGAAACATGCTTTTAGCTTTATCTTTTGACTCAAGAAGATATACCTTAGTGTATCTAGAAAAGTCATCTACAAAGGTGATGTAGTATTTCTTTCCACCTTTACTAATATTATTTTTGAAATCTGCTAAGTCTGAATATACTAGTTCAAGCAATTCTATTTTTCTACTAGTTGCATTCTTACAAGACTTTTTGGTATGTTTTGCTTCTACACAAACTTGGAAAAATTATCAATATTAACTGCATGAACTAATTCTATTTTTAAGTCTTTTAATAGAAGCAATATTAATATGCCCTAGTCTACCATGCCACAAATCAATAGACTCAGTAATATAAGCAGAATTGAAAGTACTAGCATTATTAGTAATCTCTTGGGTGATGTTTAGTACAAATAAACCCTCACTAAGGTAACCTTTCCCAACAAAGTCACTCCCACGAGAAATAATAACTTTATCAGATTCATAAACAAGTTTAAGACCTGCTTTGTTGAGAAGCACACAAGAAACTAAGTTTCTACGAAGGGAAGGTACATACAAAAATATTGTTCAAGGCTAAGGTTTTTTCATAAGTTAGCTTAAGGGAAATTTTTCCTTTACCCATATGTCCAGCCGTAGTGGAGTTACCCATGTAGACACACTCGCCATCAACGAATTCCTCAAAGTTGTGAAAGAGCTCTTTGTAGGTCCAAAAATGCCTTGAAGCGCCTGTGTCCGGTATCTAGTCAGTCTTGTTAGCCACCATGTTACCTTAACAACTACAACAACAATGACATCACCACCCTCTATAAGGTTGGCTTGGATTGGAGCTTTTCCTTCATTCTTTGAGCTTTGTCCTTGTCACTGGTTGCACTGAAAAGCCTTGTGACACATTTTTTCGCAGACATAGCAAGGTCCTTTCGACTTTTGAATATGGCCCTCCAGCTTATTGAAGTAATTCTGCTTCTTCACATGTCCTTTCTTATGGCCTTTCTTTTGTTTTCCTTTAAACCTGTCTTTCATAAAAGTACTAGAAGATTCCACAAGGTTAGCTTTAGAAGAATTAAGAGAGAGAGATTTCATCTTATCCATAAGTCGTTCAGACTCCTCATCTTTGAGACGATTTTCTTCCTCAGTTCTCATGTGACTGATTAGTTCTTGAAGAGTTAAGTTTTTATTCTTGTGTTTTAGTTGATTACTGTGATCACCCCAGGAAAGTGAAAACTTTTCAAGCAAAACATTAGCCTGAAAGATCTCACACATCTCCATGTCTTAGTTCAAAACATCAGCAGTTAAGTTCTTATACTCGTGAACTTGTTCCATAATTGGCTTATTATTAACTATCTGAAATTTGATCCACTTTCCAACAACATACTTCTTTTTTCCTGCATCATCAGCACCATATTTCTTCTCCAAACCATCCCCTATGACTTTAATAGATTTATAATTTATAAACAAATCAAAGAGAGGGTTAGTCATATGGTTAAGAAGATTCCTTACTATTTTATTATCCTTTTCAAATTTCTTCTTAGCAGCATCATCGGCAACATCAATATAAGCAGCATTAGAACTATTAGTAACAATATCATCAGGAGGATAGTTAAACAAAACATAATCAAAGTCTAATTGTTCAAAAAGAATTAAAAGTTTCTGGGACCAACGCTAATAATTATTTCCATCTAAAGGCTCAAGCTTTGAAAGACCAGGAAGTGTTTTGTTCAAAGTGGTGGCCATTAGTCAATATTATATGCAAAATCGCTTTCAAATTGTAAGAAAAATAAGTAGATAATATTGACTAAGAACAAGACAGAAAGAAGAATAATTTATCAAAAATACTGTATCGTGGTAAGCCACTGCCTTGAAAGCGATTTCGGCCCGACTGGGTGCAAATTGTTAAGGCCGGTTGCTCCCCAGGATTGCACAGCACCTCCAAACACGTGCACTCGGGGCTGGAAGTTTAGAATTTGCACAAAACAGTTGCCCGGGAAGAAAAGAAGATGAAGGTATTTTATGTGTTGGATAATTCACAAAGAAGACTAGGAAGAAAAGAATGATTAGCTAGATTTATTTTTGGTTAAGAATTGAGTGATTATAATGGTTAATTCATAACCTATTTATAGGAAATTAAGGAGGTTGCATGCATGACAAGTGTCGAGAGACTTCAGACACTTGTCACATTATGTTAGTCCACTTGGCTCCAATATTGACAAGTGTATCTTGTTTTCTATGCATGAAGACATTTGGCTCCAATATTGATAAGTGTATCTTGTCTTCCATGCATGAAGACATATGATAGATTTGCATAGCCATTTGCCCAAGTCATTCAACACTTGACTTTAAGACTTCATGCAAGAGATCACTTGGAAATAAATGAATATTGGTTGTAGATAGAATTTTAAAAAGAAATTTTTAACTTTGCATTATGAATAATTCCAACAGATTTGTCTTATTCTGTCAAATGCTACTGAAACTAACCCAATCTCTTCACCCCACTAGAGCGAGTAAGTAGTAGTAAGGTGAAAAAATTTCTTTTCTTTTTTTAAATTCTTTATCATTGTATTAGGAGATGAAAGATGGATTAGGAAGAGAGAACATATGGTGGAATTTGAACCTTCCACTTATATGATGGAAAGTGGATTCACAAGCTAATATCATTCCCACTGTAAAAGAAATTGCAATTATAATACCAAATGTACCCAATAATTGAAAAATAATTGTGAAAACTACATGCACCATGTTTTCATTGACATTCACTCACCGTAAATACTAACAATATATTTAGTTTATTTCTATAAGTGGGATTTGAGAAACGTAAGGTATATGCAATCATACCTCTACCTGAATAAGATAAAGAATATGTTTCTGATAGACCCTCGGCTCATGACATGCATAATCAAAGCAGTAAGAAAGGAAATATAGTAGTGAAAACACTCACTATAAATATGATAATATTGTTTGTATACTATATTTGTATAATAATTCTGGATAATATAAAATAACGTATAAATAGAATAATAAATAGAAACACAATTTTAATCCGAACCCACTAAATTCACAGTGTTTCCTTAACGAATTTAATCCCCTTTTAGTGCCCAAGGTTGTGAATTATTTCCTCTCAGTATAGAACGAATTACACTGGTGTAGCGACACTTCAAACCCTAATATTTCAGCGAACACAAAGATCCATTTCCCGTTCACCCTCTTTTAAGCTACATTAAGCTTAAACACCCAACAAATATATTGTCATTACATTTCCTATCCATGATCAAACAAAAGGTAATTTATCATTCAAGATAACATACTTTCCACTATGATTACTAGAATTACTATCAATGCAATCTTGAACAAATGAAGGAAATGAAAAATAAACTTCAATGGAAACACATCAAATTTTGAAGAAAAAAAAAGGACTATAAGAAGCTGAAATTCAGAAAATTAATTAGGAAACTATTGAATATTGCAGTTTGGAAGCTTATTTTTGAACTATAACATGTAGCTCTGTATACTTATTTAGAATTCCAGTGTCTTGCCCTTTCAAAACCATTCTTCCCAAGTTGATAATCTTGATAAGCCTGCATTATTTCACTCTTGGTGTTCATAACAAAAGGACCATATTGCGCGACCGGCTCGTTAATTGGCTGTCCTCCTATCAAAACAAACCTCAATGGCTTAGAAGATTTGTTCCACACACTGAGACCTTCTCCAGGGCCTAAAACCAAACAATGGTGAGCTGGTGTAGGCGTTGAATCCGAAGAGCCAAAGACGCCGTCTCCTTCCATTATGTAGACGAAGGAATTCCAGGACTCGGGGATTGGTTGATGATGTTCAGAAGCTGGTTTTAGGGTGAAATCAAGGTACATTGTTGGCGTTCGCGTGAAAACCTGAGATTTTACACCCATTGCTTCACCTGCTATAATAGTGACCGAAACGCCATCTTTTTCTGCCTTTGGTATGTTCTCATGTAGCAGTTCTTGATACCTTGGCTCAATCCTGCACATAGACAAAAAGGGTCATTCTTTTCATTTTAGAAAAGTAGACATAGTCATCAACCAAATGTACATTTCACTATGTATTTTGAGATTTCTTAAGTTACTATTCCATTATTTTTGTTTATAAGGATGAGTTGTGGTGTCTAGAACCACAGTATAACCAAAGTTCTGCAACAATTTTACAAATCTTGATCATATTGCATAAAGGATAGCCCGGTGCACTAAGCTCCCGCTATGCGCGGGGTCAAGAGAAGGTCAGACCACAAGGCCCCAATGTATGCAGCCTTACCCTGCATTTATGCAAGAACCTATTTTCATGGCTCGAATCCGTGAACTTCCGGTCATGTGGCAACAACTTTACCAGTTATATCAATGTTCCCCTTCTTTGATCAAATTACATGTTTTAGGCATATGTTAAAATGAAAAAAGATTATTCAAACTAATATTGTTTAAGCCAAAGTCAAGATATAATTAATGTAAGAGTACTAACTCACATTTTGTCCTTGGATGCCAGGTTTATCCATAGTTGCAATCCCTTATGAGCACCTGGACCTGCAGGCATTTCTGAGTGCACTATACCTCTACCTGCTGTCATCCACTGCATTGAACCAAAATGGAAAATTATATAAAAATAAAAAAAAATTCTTTCTATCTTGACGCGCGCCTTCTTTTTTTTTTTTTTTTAAGTTTAATTGGTTCTATACGATAGCGTAAACTTTTTTTTTTTAGCACAATCAAGTCATGTATAAGGTAATTATAGGTAAATCTCGAGAATAAACATTACCTGTACATCACCCGTCCTAATTGTACCCTTGTGGCCAGCAAAATCTTGATGAGTAAAAGCTCCCTAACACAGAAAGCACAAAATTAGCTCCAAAATATTACTACCGTATAAAAAGGCAGCCCGATGCACTAAGTTCCTATTATATGTGGGGCTCGGACCATAAATATCTATTATACGCAGCATTACCCTGCATTTCTGCTAAGAGATTGTGTCCATAGCATGAACCCGTAACCTCCTGATCACATTAATTATTACTATATAAAATAGAGTAACAAAACTGAAGTTTACCTGTAACATGTAAGTTACTGTCTCAAAACCTCTGTGTGGGTGGTCAGGAAATCCAGCAGGTGGTGAAACTGCAAGAAATCAGTGTGTACGGTTTTCCTAATTAGTAAAAATCAAATTCATTTCTAAAGTAATAAAAGAATTAAATAAAACAAAGAATATCATTAGTGTTGTAAACATTTACCATTAAACTCATCTAACATGAGGAATGGATCAAGATTCTGCAATTCAGGCCTGAAATACAAAAATTTCAAACAATTATAGAAAAACAGCATTCAAATAGGTTAAGAACATCTCTAATTCTATTGGTAATTAAATCTCGAACTTTTCGTTGTCGCACTCGTTTAGGATCCTCTAAAAAGCTACTCTTACTTTTGAAGGATCCGACACGCACGCGTAAGTATATTTGAAGAGTCCAAGCAACATAGATTAAATCATAGACCTGAATTTAATATACTTATACACTAACTCCTAATGGAAAACAAGTTGTCAAGAGTTTAAAATATGTTTAAATTAAAAAAAAAATCACATAAAATATACTCCCTCCGTTTCAATTTATGTGAACTACTGGACACGAAGTTTAAGAAAAGAGACAATATTTTTAATCTTGTGGTGTAAAATGAGGCACCTTTATTTTGTGTGGCTATAAATCATTGCATGGTAAATTATTTCCAAATAAGTAAATGAGTCATTCTTTTTGGCACAGACTAAAAAGGAAATAATTTCACGTGAATATGAATTTTGGGAAAGATGAAAACACAAATAGGAAAATATTCATTTTCACCCCTTTCCCTAAAAGCCCAAAAGGAAAACAACCCCCACCCCCACTCCCTGCACTTTGTTTACATAGTCACGTGATGTGTGAGCTAGTTATAAGTCATGATACGATTCATTCATATTAAAGTGGAGAAGTACAGAGGAGGGAACACATTATTAGAAATCGCTCTCCAAATTTTTCGGAAAAGGAATCTTGGCGCAACTAATAAAGTTTGATCCGCCCTTTCCGACCCCGTAATTTCTCAATTATAAAAAATAATTAAGAAAAAGAAAATAGATTTCAAAAAATTACCTTCCAATACTTCTCCTAACAACAGCACCATCACCTTCATTTTGAGCTCTGGCCAAGATTTTCTTCACAACCAATCTTGGTCTACTGAAAACAGAGGATTTAGACATGATTTTTGAGGATTTTGATGTTCTTTCAATTGAATATATTTTGTGTAAATTTATGTTGTGTTATGTTTCTTTTGAATCTGCTCTGCTATTTATAGGTGACGAACATCTGATTTGGTGTGTAGAATAGAAGTTTCAAGTGGGGTCATATAACTTAATTTTGGGATTTTTGTAATTTTTGGATGATTTCATGCTTACATCATTATGACGATTATATAATTTTATTATTTGGTTAAGACATGTACCTTTGCGTGAACTATAAAAGGAGGTAGTCCTGACCTATACCCGAAATTTTAATTATATATATTTTTTTGGGAATCATATTATCTCCTTAAGTTAATTTTAAATATAATTATTTGCACCTTAATGCTGACAACCAAACTTTTGGCAAGTAATGAGCTACACGAGCCACCACATGTATTTTTAGTACTTTTTTTATTATTTATCTTTTTTCTTATTTCTTAGTATTCTTATTTTTTGGTAATTTTATTCTCTTTCTTTTTGTTTTGGTCATCCACGGCATAAATGGTGGTCGTCGAAATTTCACAAATTCCATTTTTTCCGACGAATTTTTTTTTCGACGATAGATTTTTATAATCTATGTGCAGTTCTATATATATATATATATATATATATATATATATATATATATATATATATATATATATATATATATATATATATATATATATATACGAACTGATGATCGATCGGGCTACACGCCGCAGTGAATGCTATGACATCTTTTTTTCCGGCATGGGAAGGTTTTCCGATGATGAATTTTTTCACCCAAATCTGAGTGTATTTTGCTTTGTTTATAAATAGATATTTTGAGAGTTTAATTTATGTGTGAACAGAAAAAAATGGAAGAAAATGGTTGACAAAGTTGTGGGTGAATGAATATCCGCCGGTATTAGAGAAGAAACAAAAAAAAAAAGACAAAGAAAAAGGAAGAGGAAGAGGAAAAAAAAGTAAGAAGAAATGGTAAAAAGAATAAAAAACAATCTGAAACCCATTTTTCTTTTGTTTCTTTTATACTCTGAAACGTCGTCGTTAGGAATACAAATAATTTTATTTAAAATAAATTTAGGGGTGTAATAGGATTTCCGGAAGAAAAATATGTAATTTGGAATGCAGGTATAGAAAAGATAGGTACTTGTGCATTTTCCCAGCTATAGAAATGGAAGGAATTGGATATAACAAGCAATTAGCAAAAAAGGAGAATTAAAGTAAAAACAATTAACAAAAAATGAATAAGATACCAGAATTGACCAAAAGACTATAAAGTGTTAGATTGTTCCACATTAGCTGATAGAATAATTGTTGTGTATTTATATAAATCTTGAACAATTCGTTTCCCAATGAAAAATAGAAAATTATATAAGTGGATTTAACAAAATACTAAAAATATCATACTCATATTGAAATTTAGACGTAAAATCAAAATTGTATTAAAGTTTCTATAAAGTTCTTTATTTACCCCTCCCCCACCACACCCACCCCCACCCCCCCAATGAAAAAATAACTTAGACGTAAAAAAAAAGTTTAACTTTATTTTTTGGTACACTAGAATATTATTTTTTTGTCAAGAGAAACTTTTTATATATAATTGTAAATAATAAAGATCTAGCAACTTCATAAATCAACGAGAAACAGTGTTTGGTAGTTGTCAGCCTGAAAGTGTATTTATTTTACCGCCTTCATTCGTTGACCGTTCACATGGTCTTTGGATTGACCAAATTCTTCATTTAAAATTTTAAATACGTTTTTTTGTTTTAAATTTCATTTCGTTTTATTTGTATGTTAAAATAGACTTGCAAGAAAATTTACTATTTAAACGAAAAACAGAAACAATTTACTGTTTGGCAGCGTAACGTGGTTGATTTAGAAAAGTAAAAGGAAACGTTCCATCTTTTTATGTTAAAAAAAAAGGAAACGATTTCTAGATAATTGGAATTTCAAAATTTAAGCAATCAATGACGGCCTCCAGTACACAATAAGTGATCAATTTGCTTTTTTATTTTGATCCAAAAAAGTGTTCATTTATATTACCAAGAAAAAAATTAATTTATTTTTTTAAAATTACCCGTATATAGGTATTCCTAAAAAGGCATTTACTCCTCACTTTTAATAAGAGAAGTGCTACTATAACTATGGTGTACATTAGCGTGTGAGGATGCACATACATGAGAGTACAATTTCTACGGCATAAGCAGTAAACAAACCTGCAAAGTGAGCAAAACCAGAGTCCCCAATAAAAAGAATGTTGGAAACAGGACCAGGAGAGACTTGAATTTGTTGAACCATAGTCAAGAGGTGCTGGTATTATTCTTTGGTAAACCCATGAATTGGAGAAGAAGTCCCTGGAGGCTAACTGATAACAGGAGATATATCACGTTGGACAGATGATGCAGACTTCTTGTTCTTTGTGAACTTGAACTCGGGGGGGGAACCTATGAAGTCTGTAACACTTTTGCACTGTGTGTCCAGGTTTCTTACAATATTTGCAAGATAGGCCACTGACATTCTTTTTGGATTAAAAGTTTATCCTTTGAGTAAATTTTTTATTATTGATTGATTGACCAGTTGACACAGAAAATGAGGCAGAGTCACCAAAATATTGAAGAGAGCTTCCTTTTAGTTCTCATCTTGTTGCAACAGGGAATAAGGCTTGCTTATTGGAGGAATAGGGTTCATCATCATAATGGCACTCTTCACAATAGAGTATGACTCATTCAAACCATCGAGGAACTGGAATAATTGTTGATCCTCTATGAACTTTGGAAGGGCTCCATAAGAGCAGAGAGGACCCGCATAAGAAGAGTTTAATTCATCCCATAAACTCTTAAACTTTGTGAAATATGTGGCAATATCAGAAGAGCCTTGAGTGGTTATGCTAATTTCTCTTTGAATTTGAAGATACTTGGAACCATTTGATTGACCAATTCTATCATTAATGTCTTTTCATACTTTCCGTGCAGTCTTAAGACACATGACACTGGTTGCAATGTCCCTAGACACAAAATTAGTGATCCATGCCTTAACAATGTCATTGCACCTCTCCCAATACCGATTGTAGGGGGAGTCCGGTGTAGGTTGGGGAACTCTACCATCTAAAATCCCTAATTTGTTCTTTGCAGATAGAGAAGTAAGCATACTGTTTCTCTAGAGCACAAAACCACACCCATCGAAAGGTACAACTACTAGTTGACTACTCGGACTATCAGAAGGCTACATGTACAGATGATATGGATCCAGAGTAAAAGGTGTGAAGCCATCAGAAGTTGTGCTACTAGGTGATCATAGATTATCTATAACACTACCTATAGCGCGAAACATAGCAAAATTGAATCAGAACAATATGAGCAATAATATCTACAACTCAGCAAAGAGAATTTTTTTTAATATATGCTAGAACATGCTGCCAAATGCAAACAATTTTAAAGTTGAAAGCGAGAAGAATATTTCCAGCCTTCTTCTGAGACTCGAAGATGAAGAGTATTCTCTGAATTATAAACCCTAGAAAACCATATTTGAAGAAATCGAGTGCGGAATTTTGATGAAATTTGAGATGTCCGGTACCATGAAGATACTTGGAGTCGACCGGTGATGAAATCCCCAAAATTTACTGGTAGAAAATGTTGTTCGACAATTTCATCATTCTGGATGGATCGAAGCTCGAATCGATGGAAACTCAGATGGAGGGTAACATCAAAGTGAAGCTCGTGATGAGAGGAATTAGAATTCTTCTTCTGATTCCATATTGGTTAGATTGGTCTCTTATTATGGACCGGAGGGAGTGTTGTTGGGAATATTGCTCCTAATCCAGATTAATTATATTAGTCATAATATCTTTCATTTAGTTCTTTTCTCTTCGGTTGTGTATCGTGGGCCAAGTCCCATATAGGCAGACCCAAGGGGTATGATACAAACACATTTCCATTTTTTGACAGATGAAAGAAGTTCTTTTCTCATTCTCAATCACAGTAAACCCTAATACAATCTTATATTGGTTTCATCCTATTTCCACTGTTAATATGGTATGAAAGCCTTAAATCTCGTAGATCTCATTCTCTATCGTTCGATGTTACCCTAGAAGAGTATCACCGGAATTTTGCTTGATCGGAGAATTTTTTTCATCTAGTCAGTTTTTTGTTTTTTTGTGAGATTGTTCGAGCTTTGTTGTTCGATTTGGTTTATCTATCTACGGCTGGTATTTGAGGTCCTAGTTTTTGGTTGCAATGACATCTCTCACCACTCAATAATGCCTAATGTGGAAGTCGTGCCTTTTCTGGATTTTTGGAACATAGCTGGATAAAAATTTTCTCATTTCAAGGATGTAATCTTTCGGTTGCGAAGAATTGTTGTATATTCTTTCCTTCTGCTTAATATTTTTCATCTCGGTCTGCATGCCTTAGGGTTTATCGAAATTACTTAGAAATTGATATTTTGTGTGGTTAAATTTGTTTATTGCTATGAGATTCTATCTGATGGCTATCTCGCCAAGTACTTCTTCCTCTACTTCTGTGGATTATTTTAAACATGCTCCTACTAGTCATTTTCCTTTTCATTCTGATAATTATATACGCCCATGCCACCCTTTATATGTCCATCCTTCTTACCTCCTAGGGTCTTCTTTGGTTACTGAGCCTTTTAATGGCTCTTGCTATGGAAGTTGACGAAGGTCCACTTTAGTGGCTTTGTCCGTTAGGAACAAGTTATAATTTATACATGGGAACTCCGAGAGACCTCCAGAAGGGTCTCCTATTCTTTGCTAATGTAGAGATGCAATGATTTGGTTGTTGCGTGGTTGGCCAACTTTGTGACCAAGGAAATTCATCATATTGTTGTGTACTTTGAGTTTGCAAAGGAAATTTGGAAGGAACTTGAGACCAGATATGGTTAAGCTGATGAAGCCAGGGTCTTTGAGTTAAAAAAGGAGGTGGCTCATATTACTCAGGATGCCCTTGATATTCGTTCCTCCTTCAACAAACTCAAATAATTTTGGGATGAGTTAGCCTCTCTCTCTGCAAGTTCTGATGATAAGTGCACCTGTGGAGGTAGTCTTAGGTTTAAAGAGAAACAAAAAGTCTACAGTTTTTCATGGGGCTCAATGATACTTATGTTCAAGTCAGAAGTAACATCTTAATGATCAAGCCCCTGCCTTCCATTGACACAATCTATAGTATTCTTCTAAGTGATGAGAAACAGAGGTAGATGTCTACTGGTTGTCATTTCTCTTCAGAATCAGCTTCTTCCAATGTTGGGTCTTCTAAACAACCTTACACTCCTAGGGTGAGTTTTGAGAATCAAAGATACATTCACTTGCAAATACTGTAAGAAACCTGGGCATAACATTGATGAGTGCTACAAACTCCATGGCTATCCTTAAAATTTCAAATTCTCTAAGACTGCTGGTCCCACGAAAGCTTCAGCTCACAGTGCAGTTGATTCTTCTGCATCTCAGGCATGTGTGTCTCATACCAATGGTGGTGATGTCCTAGCTGGTTTCTCTGATTATTCTTCTGCCTTTCCTATATTAACAAAGGACCAATGTTCTCGGCTAATCCATCTCTTGCAACAAACTGATGTCACCCCTAACTCTTCTCAATCACTCATGGCTTCTGCACATTTTGTTGGTAGGATAGCTACCTATAGTGTTCTTCTTAAGTCTGCTTTATTTTCACAGTTTAGTGTTTCTTATTGGGTCATTGATTCTAGGGCATCTGACCATATGACATCTCTCAAATCTCTCATTTTCAATATTCAACCTCTTACTATTCCTTTCCTTGTTTCTCTCCCAAATGGTTACAAAGTTAAAGTTACTAATTCTGGATCCTTAACTTTGTTTCCTACTTTCACTCTTCACAGTGTCCTTTATGTTCCTAGTTTTCACTACAATCTAAATTCAGCTCATAAGTTGGTTGATCAGTTTGATAGCATTGCATAGTTTACTAAGGTTTTATGTGTATTACATGGCCCTTCTCTGAAGAAGCCTCTGGCTCTTGGTAAACTGGATAATGGGATCTACAAGCTGCAAGTACCCATGTTTAGGCCTTATAACTGGGTTTCCAATTCTGTTCTTTCTTCTGTATGTACTATTTCTGGTAGTTCTATTGTTTGCTCTTGTAATTCTGCACTTGCTGTTTCTAATAAAATGGATATTGTTTGGCGTTTCAGACTTGGTCACATACCATTTTCTAGAATGAAAGGCATTCCTGGTCTAGTTATTTTCTATCCCCGAAACAATCATTTTCCTGTCCTATTTGTCCTTTGGCTAGGCAAACTAGACTTTCTTTCTCTGATAGCACCATTCGCTCTACTGTTCCTTTTCAATTGATTCACATTGACACCTGGGGTACCTATCACTCTCCTACTTCCCATGGTGCCAAGTATTTCCTTACTATTGTGGATGGTTATTCTAGAGATACTTGGACCCATTTGATGGGTCCTAATAGCATTGCTTTTGATCTTCTCAAAGCCTTTCTTGCTATGGTTGAAACTCAATTCCATACTCAGGTTCAGAAAGTTACAAGTGATAATGCTTTTGAACTAGGATCTAGTACTATTGGCTCTAAGTTCTTTTCTGCCAAGGGCATCATCTATCAAACCACGTGTCCTTATACTCCACAACAAAATGGTGTTGTGGAGAGAAAACATAGACATTTACTTGAAACTGCTAGGGCTTTGCTATTCCAATCTAAACTTCCTATTTCTTTTTGGGGGGATTGCATCTTAACTTCCACCTATCTGATTAACGAATTGCCTTCTCCCTTGTTACAACACAAAACTCCATTTGAATTGTTTTATGGTTCACCTCCTTCTTTTGGCCATCTTAGGTCTTTTGGTTGTTTGTGCTATGCTACTATTCGTATAGTTCTTAGAGATAAGTTTGATCCCAGGTTTGTTCCCTGTATCTTTCTGGGGTATCCCTTTTCTAAAAATGATTACAAATTGTATAATCTTGTCTCCAAGTCTTTCTTTGTTTCAAGAGATATTCAATTTCATGAAAATATCTTTCCGTTTTCATCTGGTTCTTCCTCCCTTCCTTCTGTGTTTACTTCTTCTCCCTCTTTTCCTTCTGATTTCCTTCCTGTTCCTTGTCCTGGTCCTTCTCCTTCTACTCCATCTCCTTATTCTTTATCTCCTTCCTCTTCTTCTCTCCCTTCTACCTCATCTCCCGTGCCTTCTTCTGACTCTCAAGCCTCCTCTTCTCATGTTCTCCTGTCAGGAAGTCTTACAGGACTCATAATCCTCCCCTTTATTTGAAGGATTATGTTTGCTCTCTTCCCTCATCTTCTCCTTCTTTCTCCCTCTCAGCTTCTTCTTCCTTTCAACCTTTAATTGAACCTGCCACTTATTTTGAGGCTGTTGGTATACGTGAGTGGCAGGAAGCCATGACCAAGGAGTTTGAAGCTTTAGAGGCTAATGGCACTTGGTCCATTATTGTGCTTCCTCCAAGTAAGAAACCCATTCGTTGCAAGTGGGTGTATAAGGTCAAAGAAAAGGCTAATAGGAGCATTGAAAGGTATAAGGCTATACTGGTTGTTAGGGAGGATACTCAGGTTGAGGGTATTGATTTTCATGAAACCTTTTCACATGTTATGAAAATGGTTATAATCAAAACCTAGATTATTGTTGTTGTTAAGAAACAATAGCCCATGTTTCAGTTGGATGTTAACAATTCCTTCTTGCATGGTGACCTTGATGAGGAAGTCTTCATGAAGCTTCCTCCTGGTTACATTGTTCCTTCTGAATCTCCTTCCGAGCAACTGATTTGCAAGTTGCAGAAATATCTCTATGGCTTAGACAAGCCTCAAGACAATGGTATTCCAAACTCTCTCAAGCTCTATTTTCTAGAGGTTATCAGCGTTCTCTCAATGACTACTCCCTCTTTTCCAAGGTTTATGGGGATTCTATCGTGGTCTTAGCTGTATGTGGATGATATTATTTTAACTAGGACTGATACTGCTGAGATTTCTTTCCCTTAAATCATTTCTTCATCAACAATTCACAATCAAGGATTTGGGTTCCCTTAGATATTTTTTTTGGGTATAGAGGTCTTCTATTCAGCATCTGGGGTTGTTTTGCATAAGAAGAAGTTTCTTCATGACCTCTTTCTTGAGTTTCATTGTTCTGATGTCACTCCTATGGTTTATCCTCTCCTACAGTCACTCAAGCTCAAGGCCAAGGAGGGGGTACCTCTTCCTAAACTTGATGTGTATAGGTTCTTGGTTGGGATGATGAACTTCCTTACCTACACCAGGACTGATATTTGTCTTGATGTGCAGCATCTTTCTCAGTTCATGCGATCCCGTTTTGTGCCTCATTTGGAAGCTGGCTTGGATTTGTTAAAGTACTTGAAGGGTACTACTGAGTTTGGTATTTTTCTCAACAGTGCTCCTGATCTTTCTGTTGCTGCTTTTTGTGATAGTGACTGGGCTGCTTGCCCAGACACTAGGATATTTGTATCAGGTTTTGTGTGTTGTTGGGGGTAGTCTTTTGGGTAGAGAATCGATAACTTTTCTCCATTGAGCACCCGAAACACACCCGAAACACACCCAAGGCCCCCGGAACCTCAACCAAACCTACAGACATATCTCATAACATCATTAAAACTTGTACAAATCCTTAAACCACCTAAAACAACGTCGGAAACACGAATTAAGCGAAGATTCAAGCCTAAGAACTTCAAATTCCAACAAAACACACTTTCGATCAAAAACCTAACAAAACCTCGCCCGAATGACTTGAAATTTTACGCACACATCCCAAATAATATGACGGAGCTACAACAACCAAAATTCAAATCCGACCCTCGGATAAAAAACTCACTATCGGACCGGAAACTTCAAAAAAAATCAAACTTCGACATTTCAAGTCTAAATGAGCTACGAACCTCCAAAATACATTCCAAATACGCTCCCAACCCCGAAATCACCTAACGGAGCTAATAGAACCATCAGATTCCTATTCCGAGGATCTCTTCACACTTTTCTGAATACGGACAATTTTTCAACTCTTAAACTCTCATTTAGGGATTAAGTATCCCAAAACACTCTGAATCCTAACATTGTACGTCCCCGCAAACCAAAATAGCAGAAATGAACTTAGGGGAAGCAATTAATGGGGAATCGATATGTAATTCCAAAAATGACCGACCGGGTCATTACATCCTCATACACTTAAACAGCCGTTCGTCCTCAAATGAGCATCGAGAACATACCTGAAGTAGTAAAAAAATGAGGGTATTGACTGCGCATATCCTGCTCAGTCTCCCAAGTCACCTCCTCGACCGGCTGACTCCGCCACTGGACCTTCACTGAAGCAAGTCTTTGACCTCAACTTTATGATCTGCCTGTCCAAAACAACCACTGGCTCCTCAATAATAACTTAGCAATATTTCATTGGTTACTATGAATAAAACTTTAGAGTTGATTTATTTAAATATGTAAATTAATTAAAAGTATTTGGTTAATGTATTCCCTTGTTGCATATAAAATTTGGAGTTATAATAGATTTGATAAATAAAGATGGTCAGCTCAGTCATGTTTAGTGATCGAGTACTGGTCCTAGCTTGTTCAGGAAATGGATCGTGACAAACTTGGTATCAGAGCCTCAGGTTTGTGGAGTTCTAGGGGTCTATGAAGTCGTGTTAGTAGAGTCTTATTTATGTGCGATACTTATAAATAGGAGGCTACAGCCATTTAGGAAAAGTCTCTTTGTTCATACTTTAGATCGTGCAGTAGAGTCTACCTCTATGAAATTATCTAATTTATTCGTTTCTCCAAAACTCGCAGAAATGGCTCATACTCGCAACTCTGACACCGACACTCAGGATGCTACTTAAGAAACTATCGCTACTATTATGGCTCAAGGTAGAACTAAGAAGACTTCGACTCAGAAAAGGAGAGGAAAATCCATAAAGGGAGTCCAAGTACATCGGGTTGAACAAGAAGAAGGGGTGGATCATGATGATCCAGTACCTCATGATCCAATACCGCCCCCAACAGCATCTCCGGGAACTATATCACCCGAGGTGGGTCAGATGTTTAATGCTGCCAATAGTGTTATGGAGATGTTTAACGCCTTTATGGCCTAACCAAAATAAGAGGAGAGATGAGATTCCACCTCAATCAAATAGACAGAACAATTCTAAGTCCTCAAGAGTGAATGAATTTCTGCAGTTGAGTCCTCCAGTATTCCATGGTTTTATAGTTGTTGAAGATCCGATATTGTGGCTGGAGGGTGTCAAGAATGCCCTCCGAGTGATGAAAGCATTTGATGATGAAGTTATGGAGCTAGCTGCTTACCAGCTTAGAGATGTGGCCGGCGCTCGGTTTGAGATATGGGAAAATAAAATAGATGAAGATGATGGTCCGCCTACTTGGGAAGAATTTGAAGGGGCCTTTATGGCCAAATTTATCCCATAAGAGGATAGGGAAGCTAAGGCTTTTGAGTTCAAACAGCTCTAGCAAGGGAATAAAAGTGTGCAAGAGTACTACATGAAATTCATAAGGTTAGCTAGGGATGTTCAAACCGAAACCGAAATCGAAAATCGAACCGAAACCAAAGTTTAATAGCTCATTGGTATCGGGTTAATGGTTTAATAGACGGGGAACATATTTAATTTTTTTTATTAACGGTTTATCGCTTTGGGGGCAGATTAATTATATATATATATATATATATATATATATATCAAAAACACTTCCACTTTCAGTACTCTATCTCTAACCCTAGTTTAGGGACCGTAACAACAGATGCTCATATGATCTAGTTATCATTGATAGAGTTCTCACTTGGATTAAAGCCAAAAAGACATAGTCTTAGAGCTTTACATAACTTATTCTCACTCGGACATCCTGTCATATCTTTGACACTCAACTCATCTTCTCATAAGCTCGTGTAATACTAAGCTTAACGCCTCTTACGACAGTTGACAGATGTACACTTTAACCTTAGAACAGTCGTGTCACCTTGCTTGAACTATTCAAACATTCTCTATAACACACCTATTCCGCTAAATAGAAGGAAACTTTTAGTAATTAGTACTTCATAAGAAGTCATACACCATCAAACTTCCTTAAAGGATATAACTGTACCTATCCAACGTCTTACAGTAACCTTAACATGGTTGCCACTCTCTATGCAATGTGTTCTGCGTTTTTCACTCTACAACACATGACACACTGCATCATTCTTAGATTGAATTAGGCAGATAAACCGCCGTTATCCGCCCCATAAGAGCTAAATCGATATCAATCCACCCGATATTTTATTGGGTGGCTAGCGAATTAATACATTTAAAATTCAATAACCGATAAGTCAAACCGTTAAGAGCAAATAACCGCCTAATCCAGCCGATAAGTAGCCCTGAGGTTAGCTAAACATGCTCCCACATGGTTAAAACTGAAAAAGCAATGATTCGTAGGTTTGTTGGCGGTTTAGTTTACCACATTAAGGAAGGTACAACTTGAAGTAAATTAATAACATTTCTCATACCAAAAAAAATTAAACCGATATCTTTCACCCTCATAGAAGGCAAATTAACTCAACTTATACAAAAATTCTACAAAGAATCACAATCTCAATTAAATCCCAACTAAATAATCCACATAATGGTTTCCTTATGGTGGGTCCCACTTCAACATGTCAAGCCAACTCTTTCAATTATGTGGGGCCCATCAGCCTTTGACCTCAAATAACTCAATCAAATAGTATTCAACAAAACCAAAACCTCAAAATTCTTCAAACCAAAGATTTTAATTCCAATGGCGAAAAAAGCAGTGTTAATCGGAATTAACTACCCAGGAACTAAAGCAGAACTCAAAGGCTGTATAAACGATGTTAAGCGAATGTACAGTTGTTTAATCAACCGTTTCGGATTTTCCGAGGAAGATATTACTGTACTAATTGATACTGATGATTCTTACACACAACCAACTGGTCGGAATATACGTAAAGCTTTGTCGGATCTAGTAGGATCTGCTGAAGAAGGTGATTCTTTGTTTGTTCATTACAGTGGTCATGGAACTAGACTTCCAGCTGAAACTGGTGAAGAAGATGATACTGGTTATGATGAGTGTATTGTTCCTTGTGATATGAATCTTATTACAGGTATTTTACTTACTATTTTTTGGATTTAAATCATGGGGTTGCTCCAAAATTTGATCTTTTTGTGTGTATGTTTGATTTGTTGAGTTGCTGTGGTAGGAAAATAAGGAAAATTGGGATCTTGAAATGATTCAACTGATCTTTTGTTATGACGAGTGTATTGTTATCTGTGATATGAACTTTATTACAGGTACTAATTAATTATCTATTTGGTTTGATTTATATCATGGGTTTGCTCCAAACATGGTGTGTGTGTGTGTGTGTGTGTGTGTGGAGTTACCGTGGTAGGAATTTAGGAGATTGAGATCTTTGAAATGATTGATTTGATCTGTTTATATGATAATTTAGGTGCATTTAAGTTTTAGGGAAAGTTGTGAAATGGGAAAGTGGAAATTCAGAATTGAGAATATGGGGCTCAGTAGTGATGAGTGTATTTTTCATTGTGATATCAATCTTATTAGGATTCAAATCATGGGTTTTTTTTTGTGTGATTTGTAGAGTTGCTGTGGTAGGAATTTAGGAGATTGAGCTGTTTGATAGATAATATAGGTGGATCTAGGTTTTAGGGAAAATTGTGAAATAGGGAAGTGGAATTTTAGAAATGAGAATTTGGGACTCCGTAGTGATGAACATATTTTTCTTTGTGATATGAATCTTATTACAAGTACTTTACTTAACTAATTCTTTTTAAATTTAAATCATGGCTTTGTTGCAAAATTTGATTTTGTTACCAATCAAAAAATGTGTGTGCGCGTGTGATTTGTTGAGTTGCTGTGATAGGAATATAGGAAATTGAGATTTGAAGTGGTTCAATCGAGTTGTTGTTATGGTGAGGAGTGTATTGTTTCCTTGTGATATGGATCGTTACTTATTTGCTATTACTTTGATCTAAATCATAGGTTTTCTCCAAAATTTGATTTTTCCTGTTTGTATGATTTGTTGAGTTGCTGTGGTAGGAATTTAGGAGATTGAGATCTTGAAAGAGTGTGTGTGTGTGAGAGATCTGTTGAGTTGCTGTGGTAGGAATCTAGGAGATTGAGATCTTTGAAAGAGTTTTTGAAAAAAATTAAATAATAATTTGCATTGTCATTTACCTAAATATTGGAAGATATATTGTGTTACATTGAAAATATTATTATCATAACTTACAACAACAACTACTACTACTACTACTACCCATTATAGTCCCACAAAGTGGGGTCTGGAGGATAATATGTTGACAGGCCTTACCTCTACCCGAAAGAGTGGAGAGGCTGTTTTCAGGAAGGGAAAAACAAAAACAAAAAATATGATATATTTATCATAACTTACATGATTCAATTTTAAAGATCAGCTGTAAATAAATAAAAGAGGAAAAAAATAGGACATACAACATGCTTACTTAAGAAAAAGTAGATAAAAATTATTAGGGCCAAAAAAAAAGGAGGATAAGATGAATACAATGCCTAACATTTCAGGCATGGTAAATATTCTGCAACCAGAATTCATGAAGCTCATATTAATTTGGTTATCTCTATCGTCGTTTGACACTATGTCATACCAGTGCATCCACCCCCCTGCAATTGAGTCTGCCTTTTCTGCTTATTACACCATCAGTGTTCATTATAACATTGATATCTACATAAAATAACATCATTTTGGTAAAACTTCATGTATTGACTTATAAAATTGCAGAAAGACCTAAAAAAGATAGTATGCATATGGTTTGTCTAAATTGAGAACTTAGAATATATGAATGCATTCATCATCTTCTCCAGCGCAACATACATTCCTTGGACAAAGCATCAAACTAAGCGTCCCCATTGAAATGCATAGCGTCGGAAACCAATGTTACAATTCAACCAAATTGCTAGTGCATGTGTAACGGTCGTACCATTTTATTCTTTAAGCTAAAACAAACTCCATTAACTTTTGCATAGACAATAGTTTACCAACATATCACGATTTGGGTTTTCTAATGTGCATAGTAAACTTATATAGGCATATATATATAGGGAATACAAAAGAATGCCATAAAATCACTCATTAAATAGTATTGAGGACTTTGGAGTTATTGACATAATCACAAATTATTGGATGTAGCAACGAAATATAGAGGGAGGGGAAAAGTTTGAAAGAGCAAGTAAATAGATATTGAGATATCCAATTAAACATACAATTACGGGGAGGGGAAAAGTTGGCTAATTTTATTTAAAGACTCTTTTTTTGTCTTTTAAAAATAAGATAAATAGAGAAATGAGGGGAAAAAGCCAACAAAGGAGAAAAAAGATAAATGAGTTCCTTGGCCAAAGAGAGGTGCCAAGTCATCTTTTCATTTCCCTCCTTTATATATATATATATATATATATATATATATTGATCGTTGATTGGGGGATGAGGAAAAGTTGGCAAAAAAGAGGGCATATAATTGGGTTACTAATTTAGATGTAGAAATTAGTAACTTTACCATTGTTCTTTTTTTTTTTTTTTTAGAAAAGTAGTAACTTTCCGGCAAGTTTCAGGAAACTGCAGGAATATCCAGGAAAGTAATTTCTCCACAAGTTTGTGTCTACGATTTGGGGAATTGCTGATATAGTAATCTTGGAAATTAAGATATTCAAATGGTTCAATTGATCTGTGCCTACCAACAATTCAGGTGGATTTAGATTTTAGGAAAAATGCAAACTTGAAAAGTTGAATACTAGAATTAGAATTTTGGGTCCAGAGTGTTCGAAATTGTTGAATGTGGAAACAGTGGAAAAAAGAGGGAATGAAATTAGGGACAATGAAAAAGCCACTGGTCGAGCCATTTCCTTCCTATGCTTTCCTTTCCTGCATTTTTCCCCCTGGGGAAATACATGCTTTTACAACTCGTTCTATTCTATTTGAAGCATTTTACAACTCGTTCTATTCTATTTGAAAGTTTGAGATCGTACTTTACTCGCTACAAGTACTTTGTTCTAGCTATAAAGTTTTCTCCTTGCTCGATAACCATATGCTTCTCGGCATCACCCCAAACACTGCTAATGTGGCTATTTAGCTATTTTCTTGGAAAGCTCCTACTAAGATGATAAAGCTGCCAGTCCCTATGTAGAACAAAAAGAATAAGTTCCTTTTTCTGATTGATTGAAAGTAGCAAGGAAGACCAGCTAAACATTTAAGACTCAAGTAGATGAGCTTTCCTTGTTTTAAAAATCTTTTTCTCATTCCTCATTATGGCGCTTAATTTTCTTTTCTTTTGAAAAGAAATCTTGGCGTAATTGGTAAAGTTGCTACCATGTGACCAGGAGGTCACGTGTTCGAGCTGCGGACGTAGCCTCTTGTAGAAATGTAGGGTAAGGCTGCGTACGAATAGATCCTTGTGGTCCGGCCTTTCCCGCATCCTGCGCATAGCGGGAGCTTAGCGCACCAGGCTGCCTTTTTTTCCCATTAACTAAGATCCTTAGGTATTAGTTGCTTTGTTGAAAAGAATGCCTTACTCCTTAACAAATGGGAAAAAAGTTTCCTCTTTTAGGAGATTATGATGATAAGAAGGATTTGAGATCTAATCTTATAGAAATTCGTTTAGAGTCAGGGGTTTATGAAATGTCTTAATTCATTCAGCGGAGATGTGAACTCGAATATTCACCAAATTGTTTTCTCATCGCATACTTTATTCTTTCCATCCCCTTACAGATTTCCATCCTTATTTTCCCTTTTAGGAATATTTGAAAAGCTATTGATCTTTTCTTTGCCAATCCTAGTTTGATATAGGATATGCTATCGCTTTGTATCAGTTTTCATAGCTTTTGTTTTACTTTCTACTTCAGATCTGCTGGTGAAAATGTATTGTCATATGCAGAAACATAAGAAACTATAAACATTATTGTTGTTAATATTTAAAAAAAGGGTGGCCCGGTGCACAATTGTTAATATTATTGGCAAAAATAACATGCAATTGATCAACTGTTGGATTGGGTGTTTCATCGGTGATCAGATGATGATTTTAGAGAGCTTGTGGACAAAGTTCCTGAAGGTTGCCGGATCACAATTGTATCTGACTCATGCCACAGCGGCGGGCTCATTGACAAAGCTAAAGAGCAGATAGGGGAGAGCCACAAGCAAGGCGACGATGAAAACGAAGGCCATGGATCTGGTTTTGGATTCAAGAAGTTCTTACGCCGAAGTGTTGAAGACGCATTTGAATCACGGGGTATCCACATTCCACGCCGCCACGAACGACGTGGGGAAGAAGAGGAGAGTTTTGCCGAGAGTAGCGTGATTGAGACGGAAGATGGGGATCAAGTCCATGTGAAGAACAAATCCTTGCCTCTTTCCACCCTCATTGAAATACTTAAGCAGAAAACAGGCAAAGATGACATTGATGTCGGGAAACTTAGGCCAACGCTTTTTGATGTCTTCGGAGAAGATGCAAGTCCTAAGGTGAAGAAATTCATGAAGGTCATTTTCAACAAACTACAGCACGGTAACGGGGAGGGTGAAAGTGGCGGTTTGTTGGGTATGGTTGGTAACTTGGCTCAAGAATTTCTGAAACAGAAACTTGACGAAAATGACGAGAGCTATGCAAAACCTGCGATGGAAACACACGTCGAAGGCAAGCAAGAGGTTTATGCCGGTTCAGGAAGTAGAGGTCTTCCGGACAGTGGCATTCTTGTCAGTGGGTGCCAAACGGACCAAACATCTGCAGATGCTACTCCTGCAGGCGGAGACTCTTATGGTGCTCTAAGCAACGCGATTCAGGAAATCTTGGCCGAATCAGATGGTCCAATCACCAATGAGGAAGTTGTTAGCAAGGCCAGAAAGAAGCTGCAGAAACAAGGCTACACACAACGCCCGGGCCTTTACTGCAGTGATCATCACGTTGATGCTCCTTTTGTGTGCTAATTCTGCAGTATGTTTTCAGGTTGCTGTCGAACAAGTATGCTGTTAATCAGTGTTATAAAACAATATATCCCATTTGTGCTAATGTTGCAGTAGCTCTTCAGGTTTCTTATGAGGTATTATTGAACGGTCTCTATCATTTGGATGTGTGGTTATTTGTTTGTTTGTTTTTTTTTTTTTTTTGATTTTTATAAATTTGGCCAGAAAATAAGGTGTAAAAGGTCCGCGGTTGTCTGTATTGTTGTGAAACTCTTTAACTCTGGGAGATTATTTTGTATACTCAATGTGGTACTTATCCTGGAGTATTTGCCCCCACCACCCCTCCCCCCCCCCCCCCCCCCCCCCCAAAAAAAAAAAGGAAGGAGAAATTGAAGGTATATGGTGCTCTTGATTTATAGCATCCATTGTTGGATTAAGAATGAAAGGATCAAAAGATAACTCAAATTAAATCATCATTTGGAAGTTACTTTTTGCAAGTACATTCTTGAGCTTCAGAGTACTTATCTTGATTTTTGAAAAGCGCTTTATTTTTACCGTCCCTTAAAGCTGAAAGTCTATTAAAAATAACATTTCTGTCTTTATAGGCTAGGGATAAAGCTGCGTACACGATACGGGGTTCATGATTTTCGAAAAGCCAGTAGCTACACTAACTTTTCCTAGTATAAAATCATCAATTCACTATTAATCTTTCCCTTAAGGTAGCATGTGCCCCACTTTCGAAAATGTCCAAGTAGTTTCAAAAGCTACAGACTTTTGCTTCAAATAAAAGTACATTTTTATAAATTGGAAAAATTAAATGAAGTTGAAGTTGAATTGCGTTTGGGTAGTAACAGATTGTTGGGGAAAAGTTCATTTTGGTAGTGAAATTGAAGATGGGAAAATATACTCTTGAAATGCATTTCCATAACACCATCTGAAAAATTATTTCCAAATTCGAATTTTCTTCTCAATGTTATAACTAAATGCGAACTTGCAAACTGAACATCTATATTTGCAAGTGAAATCCATAATCAAACGCAAGACGTTGATCGTAGAATAGCTTATATCACACCCAGTAAAATTTTTCCCTGAATCCTGGATCACCATGGGCAAAAATATAAGTAAACCATGACCCACGGTAATACAGTAGAAGAGAGCATGAAACCAAGCAAAATGGCTATTCCAAGCAACAACGAGACGCAAAAAGCAAGAAGCATGATTTTTCTCACATCTCTAGGACAATCCTTGGACGATCCTATGCCCAACACAATATCAAAATGCATGTCAGCAAAGTTATTCATGCTAGAATTAATATGATTCAAACACTTGTATTTTAATCACAAGTTTAATTAATCGACAAAGGATATTCTTCAAATTCTTGTACAAGTTTCAAAAAGCTATAGCAATAACTCCAGCTGTGTCCAGTCTGAAGCTTTATCCACTGGGAAAGGTAGAACTACCAAAGTAAAGCAACAAAACCAGCTAAGCAGTGACCTACTTTTGTTCCTTCTTTGCCTCAGCATCACTTGGCTTTGGGACTGGTTGAATTCTCTGGTAAGGTTTCCTTGTCAATGTTTCGCCCCTTAAAGCTGCAACATATCTGTCATTTGTGTTCTCCTTTCTCTGCAGTTCACCGAGGTACTCTGCCAACCTCTCTTTATTAACTTGACCCATCATCTGTTAGAAAAAACCAACCAATATATCAAGCAATTCACTAGTCATAAGCAGAATTGCTCAAAATTAAATAAGCCAATGAGACCAAACAAAACCATGGGAGAGGAAAGATACAATTTATCTTCCGTGACGGTGAAGTCAAAATAGTCAATTTGGTGCCAAATGATAGCATAATCTTGTCAGTTCGCCCCCCCCCCCCCCCACAAACCCCCCTTCATCAAACTGTCAAAGTAAATAATATATCTAACAGGAAAAAATCCCCACAAAAACAAAGAGCTGCAACAAGTATTTGCTATGGACTGATGGAGCAAGGAAAAGACTGAGCAAGATGGAGAAATAAACATTAAAGCGATTTGAAATTTCTAAACATCCTGCAATTTGTAAGAATAATATTTTACGGACCAGTAATATCCCTTACCCTTTTGGTTCGGCATAGATGTGCAGGTGGCCGATTTGACCAAAAGGTGTAAACCAATGTAATGCACAACTGCTCATGACTGGGCCTAAGAGAATGCTACAATTCATTTCACAGTCTATGGACTTCAAAGAGATTATATCATTCAAAAGCAATTTAGAGAAAGAAAAAAAGTTGTTGCAATATTAAAAGATTAGCAATTGATAACTTTTAGTGATAGCTGTCACCTAAAAGTCATCAGAGAAAGAAAATGTACAGTCAAATAAATATAATAATTGTGTTTTAACCGTGCTGTAAAAGGCTCACTTCAGGCGTATTTAAACCTAAAAGTTAGGTTATCTAATTAATGGAAATGCATGTGGTGATAGTAAATTTTCTTGAATGTGCCAATTTTTTTTAATATAATATTTCCTTGTTTATGCCTTCATTAACTAAATCCATGCTTAATTACACTTTTCAATTAAAGCCCTAGCAGATATCAACGATGTTTTTGCTTTTGAAAATACTAGTTGGAGTATAATAATTTTTATAGGAGAGATGACGTTTTAGTTTCTAAATGCACCAAGTAGGAGCAAAATACATACAGCGAAAGATTCAGATCATCCCTTAACCTCGAGGAGTCTATGAAGTCCGCAAAATAATTTCATCACAAGCAAAGGCCACATTACACCAATAGTTTAACTACACGCACCTAGATTTAAAGCAAATATTAGCTGCCTTGCTTAAAGAACTTAATAGTTTCTTCTTTTCAAGTTTCAAATTCCAAAAGTATAACCTGGTATTCTTCTCCATATCTGTCTATTTTCCTTCTTAATTCTCTGTCCTTGCCAACATTCTGGTGCTGCTCTTACTGACCCCGGCATGGTCCATGTCAGTCCAAAATATGTTTAGGGAACAAACATCACACCTTCCAAATATAGATGCAGCCAAATAGTAGGTGCTACTAGATTCTCATATGCAAAACACACCTGTTGCGCAAATGAAATTTCCAACTCTATAAGTTATCCTGAGAGAGGTAGGCCGCAATGTATAATCTACTAAAAACATGATGCACATCCCCTCTGATCTACATAAGGTTTAGTAGTAGGATTTAACAGAGATGCATCATTTTTATTAAGAGTCCATCTTAGATAGATGTTCCCGACATGTTTCAATTCCTCCATTTTGCATATCAATCTAGAAACCATGTAAAATTTCCAATCATATTCGTTATGAAATTGGTTCCCCATCCATTCGCTCTCCTGCACTTTTCATTGGTTGCATTCTTATCTGGTCCAGTGCAATAGGGTATAGGTTTGCGAAATCCAATCATAAAGGCTCTTCTGCACCCCATTTATCCTACCACAACCTGATTTTCCTGCTGTCCCGATTATGTTCACTTTATAAGTTGATCCCAGTTCATTAACCTTCTAAGTACAACCCAGTAAGGGTGGCTACTGCTCCAAAAACCCTTCATTCCATATTTAATTTTCATAGCCTCCTCTCACAAATAGCCTTGATCATTCTCAAACCACCAGTCATTTAAATAGAAAGCTCTTATTTCGTACACATCAGATTAAATTGAATCCTTTCTCGACATCCCTTTGTAGACATCTTCACTACATGAAATTGACTATAGTGAAACTACTGATGCTATTATTTATTTCTACAATTCAATAAAACAAAAGGAAAGATCTTCACCGGGTGAAGTAAAAAGAACTACCTTTTCAATTGGCCAAGAAGTCAATCATGCAAAAGCTAACCTTATACCTTATAAGGAGAAATCCGATAGAAAAAAACTGATAAAGTTAGGGCTCAATGAAATTTATGCTTTTTATGCTACAAAAACTCCCTTGCCCAATTCATTCAACATTAAATCGTTTGAAACATTTACAAAATGCTTTATAGCTAATAATAACTTTTTGTACGATGGTGGTGTCCGGGCAACTATTCCACCAGCTCCGAAACGATCAGAATGGCAGAAGGTACAATACATATGAAGCACACATCAGGTATTAACACTATCAATAGGCGAAGAGGAAGAATATTTCCGTACAAACATAACTGCATAAGGTACAACACATATGAAGCACAAAACTGATCTTGTAAGTATTACTACTTAACACTATTATTATTATTAGGCAAAAAAGAGTAAGGCATACAAGAGTATCCGGGCGAGCGTTTTGACGGAGCTTAGCTTCAAGTTCAGGACTACGAGAATTAGTCGCCGACATAACGCAGAAACCAATAATCCCCGGAACGACGCCGCAAACGGTGGCGAATCCGATGAAAAACGGCTTCGAATCCCTCGTTTGCCTAACTAGCCACCTCCATGTCCCGCTCTTCTCCCACAGAAGCGACATCAATGATTTTGCTGATTTCTCGCACCCGCTTTCGCTCTCTAAAGCTGCTTTCTTCTGTTTTCTAGAACATTGATTGGGAAAATGGGGAAATGAAAAAAAAGAATTTTTAAATTATGCTTTTCACCCCCAAAAGTTTGGTTTAAAGACAATTACTAACACTAAAGTCGTTCAAAATTACGAGCTAGAGATTCGAACTTTTGAGAAAAAATAAAAAGGTCCATAGATAATAGATTGCAATTTCATTTAAAAAGATCCCTAATAAAGTACGGCGTAGAAACACAATATGGTTTAGAAAAAGTCGAGGTATTTTAAAAGTCGGGAAACAGCCTCTCTGTCCCGGATAGGGATAAGCCTGCGTACCCTCCTCATACCCCACTTGTGGAATTATATTGGGTTGTTGTTGTTGTTATTGTTGTTGTTATTGGCATAAATAAAGTCAAGATGAACCTATGAAATTATTTTAATATTGAATCTTAAACATATTCCTGTAAGAGTTTTCAAATTGAATCTCGTTAGAAAACTTTAGAAAAAAGATCTTTTGCTATCTCATACTGTTGGTGTTAGAAATGAAAATGAAGTTTCTCTAGAATTCTCCGATAAAAGTATAAAGAAAGATAACGGAGACAAAATCGGCTAGGTTACTTATGTTTTGATTTGTGTCTGAGAAGGGTGTATATCTTAAGGAAATAATGGGTCAGACCTAGGGGTGTTCATGGTTCGGTTTGGGTCGGTTGTTACCTTAAAAATAACCAAACCAATTAAGTCGGTTATTCAAATTGTAAAACCAAACCAATCCAAATTAACAGAAATTTATCGGTTTCGGTTTTGTCGGTTTTTTATCGGTTTTTCGGTTTTTTCGGTTTTTTTAAGGTACAAAAAATTTCAAAAGAATCACATGGTGAAACATAGAAAAAATAGACAAGCATGGCTACCATTGTTACTTTTTCACGTATTCTGTTAGGAGAAAGAAGAGAGAATAAAGACAACTTATATTCATTATAGAGATAAACTTCTAAACTATAGAAAAGAAGACAATAAAACTTCCCAAGAAATCCAAAATTATGTCACTCACTACTCAACTTTATCCCATGATAAGAAATCCAGTCGTTTTTCCAATGGATGAACCAAAAATAGTTAAGTTTTTTCAAAACACAATCACAGTTAAGTTTTTTCAAAACACAATCTATATGATCGGTTTGGTTTGGTTATTTTTCGGTTTTTTAGGTATAAAACCAAATCCAAACCAACTTTGTCGGTTTTTTAAAATTAGAAACCAAACCAAGTTAAACCAAAAAAATATCGGTTTTTTTTGTCGGTTTGGTTTGGTCTTCGGGTTGGTTCGGTTTTTCGGTTTTTCGTGAACACTCCTAGTCAGACCCTTTTGGACTTGGTGTCAACTTGAAACGTGCCTCCTTTGTTTTGGACTTAGTTCTACATCAAATAGGCTTTAAAGCTTTAGTTATTCCATTAGCCCATTCTAAGATAAACCCAGAAGATAGAAAAAGATATTTTGCATAGTAGATAGAATCATTCTTTTGTAAATATTCCATTAATCTGTTACAAAATATGTTAGAATAGCTGTTAGGAATAGGCCAATAAAATACTCGCACTTGGCAAAGTTTATTAAGACTAGATTTTATTTTTGTCGCGATCCGGATTTTTCATCATCGGAAGTCGTTATAGAGCCTACTCGTGAAAACTAGGCAAGCCGAGTGTTACAGATTTTATTACCTTTTTCCTCAAGACTTTAACAAATACGAGTTACCATAAGAGCAACAACGGAATAAAAATGCGGGAGATGAAATTTAATAGTTTAACTTAATGCAAATACGATTTCGTAACAATAATCCACCCAGAACTGGTGTCACAATCTCACGGGCTATCTAGGAATACTATAAATAGGGTCTAAACAAAGAAAAATACATGTTTGTCTTTGAAATAAGTAAGAATAGAAGAAAATAGGATAGAAGGGTACGTCAATGCTTGCAGAAGTCTGAAGGACTACCTCGGGTCTCCGCTAGACTGAAGGCAACAACCTTACGTTGGTCCAAATGCTCGAACATCGGGATCTGCATACAGTGCAGTGCAATATCAGTACAACCGACCCCATATGCTGGTAAGTGTCGAGCCTAACCTCGGTGAAGTAGTGACGAGGCTAGGACAAGACTACCAAATATACTTGTGTAGGTGAATCATATACGGTAAATAATGATAACAAAAACTAGCAATTAAAGATGGGAAGGGGAAACATGCTGCGGGGAATATCAAGTACTAACAGAATTTCAGTAGAGAAGCATAAAGAACACCATAATTTCATAACAACAAGAATAAGGAAAACAGTAACAAGTGCATGACATCACTCTTCGTGCTTTTACTCTCGTTCTCACCATAAGAATCAATATTCCCTTTTATTCTTTCTTGTTGCAGCATGCAACCCGATCCCAATATTTTAATACTGTTGCGGCGTGCAACTCATTTAACTGCCGATAATCTATACACATCTTAATCTATGTGTTATTCTTATTAAAAAATAATACCGGCGCACCACAAGGCGAGATACTAGGTCTAATAAAGCCTTTATCAAGTAGGTCTTACAGCCGCCCCTTCAATTCTTTCAACTCTGGTGGAGCCATGCAATATGGAGGAATAGAAATAGGCTGAGTGCCCGGAGCTAGATCAATGCAAAAGTCAATATCCCTGTCGGATGGCATATTCGGTAGGTCTGAAGGAAATACCTCGGGAAACTCACGAACAACAGGTACAAAATCCATAGAAGGAACCTCAACACTAGAATCACAAACATACGCCAAATAAGCCAAACATCCCTTATCAACCAGACGCCAAGCCTTCATATATGAGATAACCCTGCTGGTAGAATGTCCAGGAGTCCCTCTCTACATAAAATGAGGTAAATTTGGCAAGGCTTAGGTCATAGTCTTGGCATGACAGTCCAAGATAGCATGGTAAGGTGATAACTAGTCCATCCCCAATATGACATCAAAATCAACCATATCCAAAAGTAACAGATCTACTCAGGCCTCTAGACCCCTAATCACAACTATACATGAATAATGGACACGATGTACCACAATAGAATCACCCACTGGTGTAGACACAAATATAAGAGTACTCAAGGAATCACTAGGCATGACCAAATACGGTGCAAAATAAGATGACACATAAGAGTATGTAGACCCTGGATCAAATAGAACTGAAATATATCTACTACAAACCAGAACAGTACCTATGATAACTACATTGGCAGCCTCGACCTCAGGCTTGGCTTGAAGAGCATAACATCGGGGCTGGGCCCCACCACTTTGAACTACATCTCTGGATGGCCTCCTGCTAGCTAGCCTCCCCCTCTAATACCTCTACCCCCACCTCTAGCACATGTACCTCCATCTCTAGCTGGCTGAGCGGGCGGGATAACACCCGATGCCTGAACTATGACACAGGAACCCTGATGTTGTGACTGAACATCCACTAAACTCGGACACCTCCAGATATGACCATACTCACTGCACTTTAAGCATCCACATGAGTGCGGCTCAGGAAACTGAGACTGACCCTGGTGGGCCGGCTGACCACGGTGATAGCTTTGAAGAGGAGGTCCTCTGATATGATCTGGCTATCCTGAAGGAGGCACATAAGAACCACGCCTACCTGGAGCACCGTGAGAAGCTTGTAGTGCTGAATGAAATGACCTAGAAGGATGGCCCCTACCAAAAGAATCCCTGCCTGTAGACGAAGCACCACTGAACCTGCCAGAATGACGGGGCCTCTTGTCAGATCCATGATCATTCCCCTGTGATAAAACCATCTCGACTCTCCTGGCTACATTGACTGCATCCTGAAAAGAAATCTCGCTCCCTGTCTCCTTAGCCATCTGCAATCGAATAGGCTGAACGAGTCCCTCAATGAACCTCCTCACTCTCTCTCTCTCTCTCTCTCTCTCTCTCTCTCTCTCTCTCTCTCTCCCGGTGGGAAGTATCAAAAGAGCATGACGGGCTAAGTCAATGAATCTGGTCTCGTATTGAGTTACGGTCATAGAACCTTACTGAAGATGCTCAAACTGCCTCTGATAGTTCACCTCTGAGTGACCAGAAGAAACTTCTCCAAAAATAGCCGAGAAAACTGATTCCAAGTCAAAACAGGTGACCCGGCTGGTCTAGCCAAACAATAAATCCCTCCACCAAGTCTTGGTGATCCAGATAGATGACCCATTGGTCTCCACTATCCCCATGTTCCGTAGCACTTGATGACAACTGTCCAAATAATCCTGGGGATCCTCAAAAGAAGTACCTCTAAAAGTGGTAGTATAAAGCTTGGTGAACCTATCTAACTCCTACAAGGCATCAACAAACATAGTTGGCCCTTCACCGGTCTGCGCCACAACACCCGGCTGAACTACCCAACTAGCTGAGTTGCTGGAGTCTAAAACTGGGGAGCCATCTGCTCTGGAGTGCGAGTAGCAGGAGTTTGGGTTCCTCCTCTAGCATGAGAGATATCTAGTGCTACAAGAAATATACCTGCTTGAGTGATGCTCTCTATAATGCCTACTAGAGGGACCATAGCATCCTGAAGTACCGGGGTGGCGATGAACCCCTCTGGGACCTGAGCTGGTCCTGTTGGAACTGACTGGACTGGAACCTCCTTGTCAAACTCAACATAAGGCTCCACCGTCGGTGTTGCTGCTCGAGCTTTGGGCTAAGCTCTACCTCTACCTCGGGCCCTAGTGCGGCCTCGGCCTATGCCTTTTGCAGGAGCTGCTACTAGGGGCTCGGGCTGCTGGTCAAATGATGAAGCTCTATATGTTCTCACCATCTGTGAAAGAACAGAGTGGAAGTTCAATTAGCATTGAGAAATCAAGCGGTACGATAGGAAACAATACATGTGAAGTTTTCCTAACTCTGTAGCCTTTGGGGGATAAACAAAGACATCCCCATACCGATCTCTCAGACTCTACTAAGTTTGACTATGAATTGTGAGACCTAAGAAACCTAGTGCTCTGATACCAACTTGTCACAATCCGAATTTCCCACCCTCGGGAGTCGTGATGGTGTCTACTCATGAAAGCTATGCAAGCCAAGTATTAAAGATGTTATTACCCTTTTTCCTCAAACCTTTAACAATTACGAGTTAACATAAGATCAATAGCGGAATAAAAATGTAGGAGACAAAATTTAATAGTTTAACGTAATGCAAATACGATTCTATAGAAATAATCCACTCAGAACTAGTGTCACAATCTCACAGTCTATCTAGGAATACTATAAATAAGGTCTGAACAAAGAAAAATACATGTCTGTCTCTAAAATAAGTACGAATAGAAGGAAATAAGATATAAGGGGACTCCTAAGCCTACAGACGTCCGCAACACTACCTCGGGTCTCCACTGGACTGAAGGCAGCAACCTCACTATGGTCCAAATGCTCCTACACCAAGATCTGCACATAGTATAAAGTGTAGTATCAGCACAACTGACCCTATGCGCTGGTAAGTGTCGAGCCTAACCTCGACGAAGTAGTGACGAGGCTAGGACAAGACTACCAAATAAACTTGTGCAGTTAAATCATATACGGCAAATAATGATAACAGAAACCAGCAGTTAAAGATGGGAAGGGGAACATGTTGCGGGGAATATCAAGTACTAACAGAATTTCATTAGAGAAGCATAAAGAACACCATAATTTCATATCAACAAGAAAAAGAAAAACAGTAACAAGTGCACGACATCACCCTTCGTGCTTTTACTCTCGTTATCACCATAAGAATCAATATTCACTTTTATTCTTTCTTGTTGCAGCATGCAACCCAGTCCCAATCATGTACTGTTGTGGCGTGCAACTCGATCCATAAACTCTTATATTTTCAGTACACAATTTCTTCCAAAAATTCATTTCTCGAGCTTGGGACCTTGGAATTCAATTTTGAATATATGCCCAAGTCCCATATTTTTCTATGGACCCTCTGAGACCATCAAATCAGGGGTCCAGGTTCGTTACAAAGAATGTTGATCAAATTCAACTTAAAATTCAATTTTAAGGCAAAATTAGCATTTTCCTCAAATTTTCACATAAAAGCTTTCTGGATATACGCCCGATCTGCACACACAAATCAAGGTGAGACAAAAAGAGATTTTTAAGGCCTTAGAACATGGAATTTACTTCCAAAATAAGTGATTACCTTTTCGGTCTTACTATTCCACAAGCTGATTCTATAATTTGAAAGACTTATGCAAGGTGTAACGATATGGTATTGTCATGGCTACTAAGTTCTCTATCTAAGGAGATAGAAGAGAGTGTTCTTTACTCTCAAGTGCCAAGGACTTATGAAGTGATTTGGAAGACAAATTTGGACAAACTAATGGAGCTAAGTTATTTTAGTTACAAAAGGAACTTAGTATTGAGGTACAACGTAATTCTAGTGTATCAACCTACTTTACTAAGATGAAAAGCTTATGGGATGAGCTTGATGCCTTGAACACTTTCTCAGCATGTGTTTGTGAATGTGAATATGAATGTGAATGTAACGACCCTACCGGTTGTTTTGGGTTTTAGCGCTCCGTTCAGTAGTCGGAGGCCATAAACAACTTCATATCAGGTATAATGACTTGTACGAGTGGTCAGAATTTAATTTCGGAAAGTTCGGAGTTGATTCGAGAAGAGAAAACATATTTTGGGAGCTTAAAGTTGAAAGAATGAATTGGGATTGAAATTTGAGTGAACGACCTCGAAATTAGGATCTGAAGGTTCCAACAGGTTCATATGATGATTTCGAATTTGGGCGTATACCCGATGCGGGTTTTGGGTAACCCGGGAGCGTTTTGGAATCTATTGTGGAAGTTAGTATTTTCTAGGAAATTTCATAAGTTTGGCTTGAAGTGTGTTTTAGTGATATCAATGTCCGTTTGGGATTACAAGACTGGGAATAGCTCCGCATGGTGATTCTGGAGTTGGGAGAGCGATTAGAAGTGAATTCGGAGGTCCGTGGACCATTTTGAAGCCATTTGGCTAAAGATATAAGTGAAGGTTTTTGGAGAGTTTGACCCGGGAGTTGACTTTTTGATGTCGCGGTCGGAATCAAATTCTGGAAGTTGGGGTAGGTCCATAATGTCAAATATGATTTGCGTGCAAAATTTGGTGTCAATCGAACTTGATTTGATATGTTTAAACATCGAAAATAGAAGTGGGAAAGTTCAAAGTTTATGAAGCTTGAATTGAGGTGTACTTCATGATTTTGGTGTCGTTTGACATGATTTGAAGCCTCAATAAAGTCCGTAATGTGTTTTGGGGTTGGTTGGTATGATTGGTTGGGGTCCCAGGGACCTTGGGTGGATTCCAGGTGGTTATCTGATCAAAATTTGGAAATTTGGAAGGCTGAAGGATTTCTACTTCTCTCATAATTGTATTTGTGGTTCTTGGACCACAGAAACGGGACCGCAGATGCGGTCGAGATCTCGCAGAAGCGGAAGGGGCTAGGCCCAAGGAAAATCGTAGAAGCGGCCCAGTGACCGCATAAGCGGTTCCGCTTAAGCGCCCCCCCCCCCCAGACCGCAGAAGTGGTCAGCCCCATCAAGCCCAAAACTGCAGAAGCGGTTAGAAAGTCGCAGAAGCGACAACCGCATAAGCGGTGAAAATTCCAAAGAAGCGAAAACGACTGAAGGCAGGGGCATGATTTAAGTCGTGGTTTGGTTCATATCTCTCATAGTTTTATGGGTTGAGGCGATATTGGAGAGCTTCAAGGAGGGGATTTTCGTCGTCAATGTTAAGATAAGTTATTCCCACCTATTATAAGCTAAATACATTGATTATGTATGAGATTAAGCATGGAAATTAGTGTAAATATTGGGGTTTTGGTTGGAAACCTAGAAAGTTATATTCTTGGAATTTAGCCGCGATTTTGAGCATGGGATTAGGAGAAAATTATATATTTGAGTTCCTAAGGTTGTGGGTAATCTTTATCTTCGAGAAATTTTGGATTTCGGGCTTATGGGCCTGAGGGCATTTTGGTCATTTCACTAAACGAAGTTGAAAACTTGTACAATCTGAATTGTTATCAAGTATTTGAGTATGTTCTCATTAGTTTATCATTAATTGACTAGTTTTGATGCATTTTGAGTTGGTTCAAACTCTCGGAAGGATATAGAATGCCGATTGCGAGTATTCGGAGCGAGGTGAGTCTCCTTTCTAATTCTGTGAGGGGGAATTTACCTCATAGGTGAGTAAAATGGTTATGTGCTCCTATTTATGGGGGCTACGCATGTACGAGGTGACGAGAGTTCGTGCATATATACTTTTATGCTATTGTCCGAGTATTTAGGACTCAAAAACATGTATACGTGTATTAATTGAGAACGCATTGGTAGCTTGAATTGCTTAACTCACGTCGAATTAGTATGTAAACTTATAAGAGAATTAAAATTCATTTATTAAATCGTTAAAGAAGAATTGGTTTATCTGAATAAATATTTCCCGATAAGTTCTTATGTGACTGATTGAGCATGTACTTTATGTGTGCCTGCGTCGCATGGATGATTCGTGAGCAGGATAAGTGTTTAATTATAGAACGGACCGAATGCCTCGGTGATAATAGATGCATATATGGTTCGTGCCGCTCGACCCCCGGCAATGCATAATTTACATTTTGTTGGAGCGGGCCATCGACCTCGGTGTAATTTGCACATGTTTATCTGTTATTTTACAACTGCAATGTGGAATTGGCCCAACGTGGCTTGATATAAACTGATAAGATAATAAAGGATAGACTTTGGAAGCCCTTGATTTATTGTTGAATGTGCTTACCTGTTTTCCCGGCTTCACAATTTGAACTATTATATAAATCCATGAATTTTTCTCATATTTATAGAATAATTATAATTGACCTCTAGTGAGTGTTGAAGTTGGCCATCTCATCTCTAACCCTTCGGGATTAGGCGGGATACTCACTAAGTACACGTTGATTACGTACTCATACTACACTTATGTGAAATTTTTTTTGGTTGCACAGGTACATGTACACTTCTAGCAGCCTACTGGCGTGGCAACATTTTTAACTCTAGACTAGGTGAGCTGCAAATTTGTGAGGCGACCCATAGCTAGTGTAGTTCCTTTCTGTATTTTAATTATTTATTCATTGTCCACTGTATTCCGGACATAGGTTATATTTTATTTCACTTATCAGTAGTCGCTCATGCACTTGTGACACGTGGTTCTGGGACAATTTTCGAAAGATTTGATTTGATTGTTATTGTTGATTTAAATTGAAGTGAAAACTTCTTATTTATGAAAATAGAAGGACATTTCTGGAATTTGTAGTATTTTAAAAGGGGATTTTAAATAGGTAATTCAATTGGCTTGACTGACAGCGGTGTCCGGCGCCACCACGATCTTTAGTAGATTTTGGGTCTTGACAACATGGTATCAGAGCTCTAAGTTTCCGTCGGTCTCACGAGTCATGAACAAGTCTAGTAGAGTCCCGTGGAATGGTACAGAGACGTCTGTACTTATCCTAGGGAGGCTACAGGACTGTTAGGAGCACTTCCCATCTTGATTTCCTTATTATGTGGTTTGATTCATTGAGGCTTATGCCTTTGATTTCTTCCTACTCAATCTTACGCGAGCGTTTGCTATAAATCGAAAGTGGAAAAATTGTTATGGTACTACAAATGTGGTGAGGGATGATTTTCCAGGTATAGTTGATTGGGCTATTATGTTCGCATTCGAAGGGGATTTATATTGTTTTAGCTCAGTAACAGAACTTATGAGAGCCTTGAGGCCAAACACAGGTTGTCATAATGCTTATGAGCGATTATTCCGTAGTATTATTGTGATAGTAGGATGTTTGCCCACGTGACGGGCAGTAAATCAATAGAAGGGAGGTTTACTCAGTATGTAATCAACGGGATTCAATATTTTATTCCCAGTAAGGGAATGTTAATCGAACCAAGGATGGTCAGATGTGGATTAGTGGAAGTAATGAAACTTGGTAATTGCAAGCGTGAAGGAGTTCTCTCCTCTATTGGGGTACTGTTGCCCTAATTGGGTGTATTAAGTTTATCGGTGTTATGATCTTATATGATCAACCCTTGGGGTAGGATATTATGAAATGGCATTGGAAACGCAACCGCCAGATATCGCGGGATGTGGTGGTTTAGGATTTAATCAGCGTTTCAATTGTCGAACGGTTCGATAAAGATGACCTTCAGAAGAGTTTAAGCCAGTAGCGATTTGTGGGTTCAAGTATGCTAAAAGATGGATTTATATTAAGGTAAGAACTAAGCAACAAGAGATGGAAAAGATACGAGGAAAGTGTTAGGCGGAGTTTTAAATTTCTAAAGGATCAGGCCGAGGAAGCACATGCATAGCAGTAGATTGAAGGAATGAGTTTGCCCAAAGTAGGAGAGCAGCGAAGCTGCGTAGGGGGCGTGGTAATGAGAAAACTATGCACCTTAAGGGAGTCTGGAACGACTTGAGAATATCGGCGCTTGGTCATCGGCGCTTTCAGATCTAATTTAAAGTGGGGATTTTAACAACAGGGAAGTGGAGGTCGGTAGAATAACTCGAAGCATAGTATTGTTATGCGGCAGGAAATTGTGTATGATGGAAATGAGCTGCTTGAAGTGAAGAACGACGTAGCATGACTTTGAAGTGAAAGGATGTTGTCACGCATTTAATGGATGCCCACGAGGGGTGAATGGACTCACACAACTAGAGAGCGAGCTCGAACTCACGATGGGTTATTGGGGTCATAGTGATGGTACCGCATGCAGTAGCACTAAAAGTTGTCGGGGAGTGATTTCGATAGGTGGGGAATCCCGGTGAACATGGTAGCAATCGCGTGGTTGGCGAGGCTCCTGCGATGAGTCCTACTAGATATACAACAAGGGGAATCATTGAGTGAATGTGTTAATGATTTGGAGAATCCAATTGGTTTTCTACGGTAAGATATCGAGACTGCTAGCAATTGATTACACAAGGTTGTGTCAACGAGAGATTAAGAACAATGGTGAACTCCAGAGTTTTGTAATAATGTCTTCAAGCTAAGTGGGAGAGTCCCACCGCTTATAATTTGGGCTGCATGATTAGCTACTTGCGAGGTTTCCAGTTATTAATAATCTTGATGGGTTACCTCAGCTACGGAAAAAGACTATAAGTGGTAATTTGAGCAAATGAATTATTGGAGGCAGGCTATGGATGGCCTTATTGGCTCATGTTCGGACTTGGAGGAAGGTTCAGAATTTATACCTTGTATAGATGCAGGTTTCGAAGGAAGTGATTTCACCGGGTGCCTCGTCAAGAGGGTATTCACGTGCTATGAGAATTATGGAGCTGAGTATATTCGAGGCCACGTCAGAGCGAGTGGATCTCAGTAACAGTCCTAATGGATTCAAAAGAGGTAAAGTGTGGTGTTAAATGATTTCGAGCCTACAACTACAATTAAGAATCAAGCTTGGAAAGCAGCTTATATGATGTGGCATATAATGTCCTGTGATGGTTGGCGTGTGATGTAGCAATTGGGAATTATGAAATGGTTCGTAGGAGTTTAGACAACATGGTCTCGTGATTCAAGGTCACTCGGGATATGTGTAGATGAAGTATGTTGTATGGAATGGAGTTAATATCATTTCTAAGGCAAGCAAGGATAAATTGGAAGGAAAAGGACTGATTAGCCACAATTGAATTTGGGCATGGGATTTGTGATCAGTTTATTCACCGTGATCAAGTTGTGTGTATGATTTATAGTAGTATGTATCAGGCTTGTCAGGCTTCGCAATTGATGTTATTCAGGAGCCTCCTATTGTTATGGCTTGTTATGTGGAAATAGGTTCCGGAAAGGGTTATGGTAGCTTGGACCAACTTGCAGATTTGCATACTCCACAGTTATTGGAAATTTACCTGTGCGTTACTATGGTTCTCTTGAAGTGAGTAAAGTGCAAGCTCTTATATGATGAAGTGTTAAGGTATAATGATTTCAGATATTTAAGTGTTCTATTATATATTGGCATGTTGGGTGCAGTGAGTAGCGTAGGAATTCAAGTGAGGATCAAGGTTGCAGTTTGGTGTTGACGAGAACTTCACAGGCTCGGATGGGCAAGGAAATGGCTGAATGATTAGAGTAAATTGGTGTTGACTTCTGGGTCACCTAAGATCGATGCTTTGTAAAAAGGGGCTTTGTATCCTGGTTAAGGATTATTGACCGCTTTTTCAGCGCAGGTGCGGCCTATGGTTGGAATGAGCAGACTTGATATTTATTTCAGAAGATTGTGGGAGCGTGTCCCACGGGAAGATTGTGTAAGTGTGGCATGTAGCCACTTGATTGGCTGGAGATTTGAACCTAGTAAGGGGGTGGTGGTAATATCATTAACTTAAGAAATTATGCCTGAAGGGCGCTTTGTTCGGTTATGATGGTTGCTCTTATGTGTTATGGGGAAGAGTGGGCTACTATGGACCTTTTAAAGGTTATTAGCCAAGTTGGTGCAATCAGAAAGCGGCTTAAGATCAAGGATTGATTTACATATGAACATGGCTTTATATTAGGCCAATCGTGTTTGTTTTAGTGGGCATTCCTTATGGAGGAGCGGTCAGGGTATTATTTTTGTCATCAGCTATCCCAGGTAATGGTATATTGTACCGTATGATTTGTGAGACGGCTCGATAAATTTTCATGTGATAAGATTCCGTGTGGCGATGATGTCATGTGAGCGGAATGGCTCCTCAGATTCAGATTGTATATCTCACCTTAGTTGTGCTTGAGTTTTGTAGCATATAGCGCTATGTGTTTCCTCAGGGATGGTATTATGCACTTAGCATGCTTACGATCGAAATTCGATATTTTTATTGTAATAAGTAGATTTAGCTCGAAATGCAATCTCCGTATGTCAGATCTGTGTGTGGATCCGGTGGCACGCCACAATGGGTATGTTATTTGGATCGGATTGCATGCCGCAACAGTGTGATATCGAGTCTAGTTTTCTATATGCTATTCCCTTATGTGTTTCGCCTTCTATCTTTTAAGGAAAGTCCGTATTAGTACGGGGTTTAGATAATTCCTTCCAGAATTTGATTTCCTGTTTGTGTCGTGTTCAGATTGGTGGCCTATTGGCGTATGGTACCATCGTATGCGATTTTAATAATTTTTGGGGTGGCTTATTACCTGAGCAGTTGTATCGGATAGGACGAGATCCCTTGATTTAGGATTCTGTGCAATCCAGTTATATGAGGTATGTTATGGAGTTAATACCATTGTCGGGTTCAGAATGAGGTGCGGGCCTTGTCAAGAGTGTAGACCTAAGGTTTTGTTGCCTTTATGAATGTCGATACATCTCTTCCACCGTGGCGGTATGGTAAAGGTTAGAGTAAGGCATGTATATGTCATGGGGTGCAATTGGAGCATTAGAATTTTTGGCTAAGTTGATCAGAGAATATCATCATGGTCCTGTGGATTTAGTGTTGTAGAGTAGGAATTCTGTAGAGTGATGCCGTTATGTTTGAGTACAGCGTGTAGTGATTGAAAGGGGGATTGTATAAGGGAAACATGCCTGTCATAGGATTTCGGATGTTGAAATCGGGCTCTAAGACTTATTTGCTTGAATAAAAGGGAACAAATTTAGGATTTATCGAGCTTATGTGCTCAGCTGAGTTATCGCAGCATGGGAAGTTGCGTGAGGTGCTAACCAATGATTTTAGACTAATCCAGTACAGTTCTCAGCACGTTCGGGGATGAACGCATGTTTAAGTGAGAGAGAATGTAACGACTCAAACAATTGTTTGGGGTTCTAGCGCTCCGTTCAGCAGTCGGAAAACATAAAAAGCTTCATTTCAGGTATAATGACTTGCACGCATGGTCAAAATTTAATTTCGGAAATTTCGGAGTTGAATAGCTTAAAGTTAAAAGAATGAACTGGGATTGGAATTTTGAGTAAAACAAATTATGATGATTTCGGATTTGGGCGTATACCCGGTGCAATTTTTGGGTAACTTGGGAGTGTTTTGGCGTCTATTGTGGAAGTTAGTATTTTCGAGGAAATTTCATAAGTCTGGCTTGAAGTGTGTTTCAGTGATATCAATTACCGTTTGGGATTCTGAGACTGGGAATAGCTCTGCATGGTGATTCTGGAATTGGGAGCGCGATCGGAAGTGAATTCGGAGGTCCGAAGACCATTTTGAAGCCATTTGGCTAAAAATAGAAGTTGAAGGTTTTTGGAGAGTTTGACCCAGGGGTTGACTTTTTGATGTTAGGTTCTAAATCAAATTCGGAAGTTGGAGTAGGCCCGTAATGTCAAATATGATTTACGTGCAAAATTTGGGGTCAATCGGACGTGATTTGATGGGTTTAAACATCGAAAATAGAAGTGGGGAAGTTTAAAGTTCATGAAGCTTGAATTAAGGTGTAATTTGTGGTTTTGGTGTTGTTTGATATGATTTGAAGCCTCGAGAGAGTCCATAATATTTTTTGGGATTGGTTGGTATGACTGGTTAGGGTCCCGGGGGCCTCGGATGGATTCTGGGTGGTTGTCGGATCGAAATTTAGAAATTTGTAAGGCTGATGGATTTTTGCTTCTGTCATAACCGCATGTGCATTTTTTGGACAGTAGAAGCGGGACCACAGATGCGGTCGAAATCTCGTAGAAGCGTAAGGGGCCAGGCCCAAGGAGAATCGCAAAAGCGACCCAGTGACCGCAGAAGCGGTTCTGCTTAAGCGACCCCTAGACCGCAAGAGCGGTCAGCCCCCTCAAGCCTAAAAAACAGAAGCGGTTAGAAAGTAGCAGAAGCGACAACCGTATAAGCGGTGAAAATTCCGCATAAGCGGAAACGACTGAACGCATGGGCATGATTTAAATCGTGATTTGGTTCATTTCTCTCATATTTTTATGGCTTGGGGCGATTTTGGAGAGCTTCAAGGAGGGGATTTTCATCATCAATGTTAAGGTAAGTTATTCCCACCTATTAGAAGCTAAATACATTGATTATGTATGTGATTAAACATGGAAATTAGTGTAAATATTGGGGTTTTGGTTGGAAACCTAGAAAATCATATTCTTGGAATTTAGACACGATTTGAATTAGGAGAAAATTATATATTTGAGTACCTAAGGTTGTGGGTAATCTTTATCTTCAAGAAATTTTGGATTCTGGGCACGTGGCCCGAGGGCATTTTGGTCATTTCACTAAATGAAGTTGGTAACTTGTATAATCTGAATTGTTATCAAGTATTTGTGTATATTCTCATTAGTTTATCATTAATTGGCTAGTTTTGGTGCATTGTGAGTTGGTTCAAACTCTCGGAAGGATGTAGAATGTCGATTGCGAGTCATCGGAGCGAGGTGAGTCTCCTTTCTAATTCTGTGAGGGGGAGTTTACCCCATAGGTGAGTAAAATGGTTATGTGCTCCTATTTATGGGGACTACGCATGCACAAGGTGATGAGAGTCCATGCGTAGCTACTATTATTCTATTGTTCGGGTAGTTAGGACTCAAAAGCATGTATACGTGGATTAATTGAGAACACATTGGTAGTTTCAATTGCTTAACACACGCCGAATTAGTAAGTAAATTTCTAAAAGAATTAAACTTCATTTCTTAAATCATTAAAGGATAATTGGTTTATCTGAATAAATATTTCCCGATAAGTTCTTATGTGACTGATTGAGCATGTAATTTATGTGTGCCTGCGTCGCATGGATGATTCGCGAGCATGATAAGTATTTAATTATGGAATGGGCCTAACGCCTCGGTGATAATAGATGCATCTATGGTTCATGCCGCTTGACCCTCGGTAGTGCATAATTTACATTATGTGCGGGCCGTCGACCTCGGCGTGATTTACGCATGTTTATATGTTATTTTACAACTGCAATGTGGAATTGGGCCTACGTGGCTTGATATAAACTAATAAGATAATAAAGGATAGACTTGAGGGTTTGGTGAGGCTTGTTTTTGAAAAAAAGGGTGTGACAGTCAGTAATTCAATTTGATTGGTTAGTATTTGAATCTTAGCATGGGGAGTTAAATAAGCTTTTATGGAAGAATTTTAAAATTAAACTAAGGAGTGCAATTACGATTTTTTGGTGGAATAATTCGTAATTTATTATGATGGAAATTAATTTCAGAATTTCGAAATTAATATCACAATAGGAAGCCTTGTTGATTAAATTTTGTGGTCCCTATTATGCCTAAATAATAGGAAATAGTGGAAACGTGGAGAAGGAAACGTGGAAACCGTCCCATAGTGGGAGAAGAAAACCTATTTTTTTTTGTAAACGGTTTTGACCTAAAACACGCAGCTATATATATGGAATATAGGGCTGGACGTTTTTTTCCGCTGATTTTTACTACGGTTTCTGGTAGAATTTCGCACATCCAAAATTCTTTATTTTCAAATATTATTTGGGTAACACAGTAGAAGACTGTGAAAATCTGCTGAGGCGTTTGCAACTAAGGAAATGGAGAACGCTATAGAATTGTTGTGTTTACGCTTCAAGATGTAATGTGCTAGTTGTTTAGATTACACGTGAATAGGATTCTGTTATTACTTCCGCTGTGAAATATGATCCAACATATTCAACTAGAAAATAACTTTTGTACGTGTATGCTTAATTGAATTTTGCAGCAATGTGCTACATAGAAGATGTAAGATGAAGGGATTGTAGAAATTAAAGGAAAAACATCCGTCAAACTACAAGAAAGAAAATAGTAATAATAATAATGCTTTTGAAACTATAGTATTGCAACCAAGGAGTGTTACGCGACACCACTTCATCAGAAAATTTTATTTGACATATATATATTAAGATTGAACATACTTATTTATATATAGAAAGAAAATGACACATCTTAACGTCAAGAGTTGCTAGAACGTTGCTTGGGCTCATCGAACCCATGGCCGAAAGGTTTCCATAAAACACGGGAAAAATTCAAAAATAGCCGGATTTACCACTGGTCGTTGAAAAATAGCCAAGTTGCAGAAATCATCGAAATTTAGCCACGTTAATCTGAGTGAAAACAGTGTTCAAAATCTGAAAAAATATGCCCGCAAATTTTACTGGAGTTCCATAAATATGTTTGAACTCCCATAAATTTTACGGGAGTTCCAGGATAACTATGCTGGAACTCCCGCAAATTTTATTGGAGTTCAAGCATAATTATGCTGGAACTCCCGCAAAATTTTACGGGAATTCCAGCAGTATAATTGTTCAGTATGATATACTGGAGTTTAGAGCACTAGTGCTCGAGTCTCCCGTAAATTTTACAGGAGTTAGCAAAGTATACCGGTCCAGCATAATATACTGGAGTTCATAAAGAAATGCACTAGAACTCGCGTATATTATACGTGACCGGTCCCTGTTGCAGCAAAATATTGGCTATTTTTCATTGACTTCGTAAACAATGACTATTTTTCATTGACAGTATGAAAACTGACTAAACCATGAAATTTTAACATAAAACACTATCTGACCCAAAAGGCCAAAACGTTGATTGGGTCAAGGCTATCTATTATCTGCAGATTTAATAATTTTGATACGCCCCAGGTCATGATGTATATAGATGGCATCAAGAAATCACAGTGGAAGACCGTTTGATAATAGTCTTCAATCATCTAAACATACAGCTGAAAAAAGAGGAACATGAACAAATTCTTCCCACAGGAATCTATGTTCAACAATATATTAAAAAAAAAAAAAAACTAGCAATCAGTAGTAGTGTCACAATATAAAATTAAAGGATGTGCGCTTTGGCTAGCAGCATAATATACTTCAACATGACCATGGCTCAACAATTTGCAACGAAAGAACTCCACTTACTCTGTCTGTGCTTAAGCAATTGTCAAATTCAAACACATCCCCATTAGTTTGATATCGACATGGAGCAACGAAGGGAAAGCGAGCATCTAAAAGAGTACCCTTTTTTTGTGACAAGCACGTGCTTTACCACATTTTTCGGGGATTTCCATAAACATCCTGTACCAAACATATAATTATTTGCATAAGTGACTCTTTTAAAATTATTGCTAATGACACATATCTTAAAAGCCTCAAAAAATATATTTACACAATGGCCTTACCTCCTTTCCCCACTCCCCCAGAATTCACTCCCCTTCCCTCCCCCCCCAAAAAAAAGAAAAAAAAAAGACGCAGACAAAGAAGAAGAAAGCTTCTGTGGGTATGTCCCAATGTTCTATGACTAGTTTGATATATATCAAATTGAAGGAAAAAATAGTTTTAAAAAGTAAGACATTTTATAGTAATTGTTATCAAGGTAAGAAAAAAGCAAAATGGATTCATGTAGTTGTTACGATGGTTTGACTCAAAAATTATCATACACTTTACCAATGTGAAATAACATATATAAATGGTGTCCAATACTTTGCTTGTAACGGTAAGGTGTCTTAAGATTGTGTATGTGGCTAAAGACGGTGATTTCGTTAGAAGGGATCAAGACTTGTGTAATGTTATGTGAATGATGGGATTCTATGTATCTGTATTGAGGAGTAATGATAACGAATTCAAAAAAATCGTGGGAAGTTCGTCAAAATAAAGTATTGTAAAAGGTGGTACAAGAAACATTTGAGAGAGTATTCAGCGGCCTGTGAGCCTTAGACCATGTGGTCTTGAGTATGAATCTCGTGTGGTAACATGAGTTGAGGTATTGTGATCCGTCAGTAAAGGAGAATACTAAGTTAAAGAGGATTCAGAAAGGAAATTAAGTAAATGGAGCAACTTGTTAATAAACTGAAACGGCATGATAAGGATACGATTAATTCCTGGTATGTGTTCGAAGTAATGAGCCTTGCAAATATTGTGTAACAAAGCTCCTAAGTGCTGGCAGTTGCGTAGCTCGATGTGGGTAGAAGGACTCAGTCCTGACAGTTAAAGTTATGCAATGAATTGGAAGAAGGAGTTTGTGATGTGTTCTACCGTGGTTTGAAAATGAGTGTATTTCCTGTTGGTATGCGAAGCTGGGAATATGTAATGAGTTTTCCTCTACATGGAATCATGGAAGTCCTTGACTAGTTGAGTGTGTCGATGTTTGCGGTGCAGAAAAGGGATAGAAGTTCCCATGTTATATTAGAGTGGTATGGTATATGCGATGTGTTATGGGAAGCTGATAATGGCATGTTTACGGTTTTGAGACCAATTCATAATATATGGGAAGTCATTAAAAATTATTGAGCAGCGTGTGCAGTTGTAGGTGATTTAAGAACCGATCTTTCTGGTGATTAAGGGAAATAAATGGTACTGCTATTCTAGTGATATGGCAAGGTATATGGTCAAAAGGATAAGGTAATGTAAACTGATAATATCTAGTGGTATGGGGGTATTCTCTTGTTGGATCGACTGTGATGATTGAGTTGTTGATGGCATAGGGAAATTTCTAAATGACTTTCGTGGTATGATTGGATGCTTGATGTGTGTTATGTATTCATACAGTGTGGAGTGTGAAAATCAGGCATAGTGATTCATGTGTTATATAGGTGATGGAGACTAGAAGTCCTCGTAGTCCTCCTATGCAGTGGTTGTATATCGTGTGTATCGGCGCCGTTTAGCGATCATTGGAAATGGGAAGCCCTAGTGGCTCTCTCTTAACTTGATATGATGAATATGGGCTATGATACTTGATTGCAGACTGGTTGTCATAAGTCAGGTCGTCTAGACTAATGTGATATGGACTATGTCAGGAATGGCACAAATTGCGTAGCAGAGTGCATCGGAGTATGCTCTAGCAGGGTAGTTGCACCCAGGACCAGCGGACGGCTGGTAGGTATTGCTTTGTCAGTTGGGCCTTCGTGGAGGATATCAGTGCAGAGGTTTCTACTATTGATTCAGTTCCGGTACTGGGGAACTTTGTCGGATGAATTTATTGTAGCCGAGCTTGAGGCTATATGTGTTTATTTAATGAGCAATCTGACTCTGTGTGCATTTCCTTTTGCGAGATGTATCCGTGGATCGGGTGGCACGCCACCACGGGTTATTTGGATCGGGTGGCACGCCGCCACGGGTATGTTATTAGGGGCAGGTTGCACGCCGCAACCGTGTGATTTGGAGAATAACTTTTTCATATGTTACCTTGTGTACAATACTTCCTAGTCTCTGAGGAAAGTCAGTGTTGGGTGTCGCTCGGTGAAGGGTGCATCGGTTGTGTCCTTACGAGATTTGATGGCGTATATAAATTGCTTCACCGTGGGTGAGATTGATTACTTGGGTTCAGACCTAGATCTGTGCGTGGCTGACTGTTTTGGGCATGATGAGATGACTTGAGGTGCTTCATGGGTAATAGTGTTTGGATGGAATCATAAGTTGTGGCAAGGCCAAATGATGTTATGACCTTTCGATGAGAGTTCAGGTACTCTATTTCTGTAATGTGAGACGGGATCTCAGTCCTATGTTATGATGGTACTGAGGAATTGAATTACTGCTCTTATGTTTGAGTTAGTTGTCATGAGTTGAGTTTGTTCAGTCATTTCCTATTTGAGCCTGTGTGCTTAGGCCGGTGTGGAGGTGTCATATCACCAGTGCGGTGTGTTATAATTGAAATGATCGTTAGAGCCGTTAATGAGTGTGGGCATATGCGGTTTAAGTTGGTTAGAAAGGTAATATCGAGTTTTGGCTTCAAAATCTATTGTGGTATCAGTTAAAAAGAGAAATGGATCCATGAATGGATGACCTGAGAGATGGATTCGATATATCGTGTGTTCGGTTGCCGTGGGCAATATATGAAGGTGTTGGAATAAGACTCTACCTAATAAGAAATATTTTTATGTTAGCACTTGGTTACTTGGGCAATTGTTGTGACCCGAGGCCATCGTCTCGAGAGATTGGGTTGTTTGGTACACCATAAGATCTGGGCTATTACAGTTGGTTCGGGTGTATTCTGAGTATAGACATGGAACTCGGATTTGGTATATGATTTCGGAAAGAGCAATGTGGTATATGGTTCAGATGGACTGTGGAAGTTCAGCTATATTGTGTTATCGGACTTATGATAGATAGGGTGACGTGGTATCCACCCCGAATATATACCTGGTAAGGTCATTAAGCTATTGGGGTGCTTCTAGTACAACTCTGGGTACGCTTGAGGGCGAGCGTTTGTTTAAGTTGGAGAGAATGTAATGATCCGGCCCGTCGTTACGGGAGTTATCGCCCCGTTTTCTTCATTTAACACTTAAATATTCTTATTTACATGTGTTTGGAAAGTTAGAAACAAATCGGAAGGAATTTAGATAGAAATGAGGTCATATACCTCTTTGTGAAAATGATAGTTTGGAAAAGTCAACCGAATGTTGACCGGTGAGTTAGATAGCTCGAAATTGAATTTTGATGATTCGACTAGTTTCGGGGGATCATTTGTGACTTAGGGGAGCAATCGGAATTGAATTTGGAGGCCCGATGTAGAAATAGGCTTGAATTGGCTAAGGTTGAATTTTGGCGATATCCGAACGGTAGGTGAGATTTTGATCCAGTGGTCGGAATGAAATTCCGACAATTTGTGTAGCTTCGTTATGTGATTTTGGATATGTCTGCAAATTTTCAGGTCATTCGGACGTTGTTTGGTCGGGTTTTGGATTGAATGTTAGTTTCGGAAGTTTTGAAGAAACTTAGGCTTGAATCCGTGTGAAAATGGTGATTTTGATGTTTAGGATGGTGTTTTTATGATTGGAACAAGTCCGTATCATGTTTTGGAGGATGAATTCGGACCATCATCCGGGCATTTGAAACTTGGAAAAACCTGCAGAAAATTGCAGAAAACTGTGCAGGCACTTAAGCCTTCACGTTCGCGTGGCACAGGTCGCATTCGCGAAGGCCAGGTGGGCTAAAGCATAGCGTTCGCGACCAGGAGGTCACGTTCGCGTAGGCAAGGTTGGGCGATGCTTCGCATTCGCGTGACTGGAGGACACGTTCGCGTAGAAGGAAAGGGGAGAGCTTCGCGTGAGGGTCTACGCGTTCGCGTAGAAGATAAAATCCGGCGGCTGGAAAATTGTGCTTCGCGAACGCGTGGGAGGCGTCGCATTCGCGAAGAGTTAACTGAGCGAGTCATCGCGGACGCGTGGAGCAACGGGTCTGTCAGTGAATTAAAATGCAGAAACAGTGTAGTCGCGGATTTATTCACCAAAAACACAAATTTTGAACCCTAGAGAGAAGGACTCACGGGAAAACGCTGGGAATTCATCGGGTATTCATCGGAGGTAAGTTTCTTGACTCAAAAACACAATTTTATGGTAGAATTAACATCAAACTTCATGAATTTGGGTAGAAACTGTGAAGAATTATGCCCTAGGTATTGAAAACGAAAATTTGACTTTTGAAAGGCTATTCAAACTTCGATTTCGATAAATTTTATATGCACGGACTCGTGGCGTAATGAGGGTCACGTTGGTACTAATTTCGGAATTTTTCGGGCAGCGGGCTCGGGGTTGGGTTTTACCAACTTAGTGCGTTTATGCGTATTTCATGTAAATTGAATTGGGTTATGTTCCTTTGACCCGTAATTGACATAATTGTTGTGGTTTGACTAGATTCTACGCACGAGGCGGCAAATTCAAAAGGAAAAAGCATCGCGGACGAGTCTACAGCCGACTAGAGGTGAGTAGTTTGTATATATGGTAGCCTGAGGGTTCGAAACCCCGGCTTAGCACATTGTGACGCTAGTAGGGCATGGCTCGCACCCCGTGGCAGGTGCGGGATTGATTGTGATTGGGGATTGAGACTTAGTCCATCCCGAATGAGTATAATATGATATTTGTGGTTGAAAAACACTGTGTTTGATATAATTGTGTGTTGTAAGCCGTGTTTGGGGCATTCTGCCGACCTGAAGTATCCTTAGGGGATAGTTATATATGTGATAGCTATACTTGCTTAAATCACTGATGTTAGTCCTGGTTTGAAATCACCGTATTGAAATGCTAAGTCACCTGTTTTGGGAAAAATTAAATAAAAGTTAAAGTATTTTCGTAATTTATGAACTGGAACCTGGTAATTAAATAAATTGTGTTGTTGTGTGACTTATATGTTTGTTATGGACTGAGGATGGATCAGGCTGCACGCCGCAGCGGTTGATATGAGGATCGGGCTGCACCCCGCAGCGGTATTGCGCTTGGGCTGTAGGAGCCCCTCCGGAGTCTGTACACACCCCCAGTGAGCGCCGTCGACGTTAAATGGATTGGGCTACACGCCGTAGCGGTTATGTGCTTTGCATTGCATTCTTTGTGTGTAGATTATCTGTGATAGTGGTAATGTACTGTTGTTGTTGCTAGTTCGTAGGAGGAATGAGACTGTATTTTAGCTTCATTTTGTGGTATTCTGTGGATTTCTTGCTTTCGGCTACTTGTATATATTTATTACTCACTGAGTACTTAGTATTCACCCCTACTCCCTGCACCTTTGTATGCAAATTCAGGTACACAAGAGGGATAGACGAGCACTCCAGCTTTTATCAGTATTTATCCGAGTAGCTGAGGTAGCTGCTGGCGTTCGCAGGACCTGGCTTCTCTTCTTATTCCAGTTTTCCTTTGTATATACATTATTCAGACTTGAGTATTTGGTTTAGATAATGTTATCCGATCATGTTTAGAGGCTCTAGACTCGTGACCCTAGATCCTTGGGTGATTATTCATTTTAGCTTTATTGTTGATAATAATATTCAGATGATTGATTTGAGCTTCATGCTCGGGATGAGTGTGTAATGGTCGGGCTTGCCTAGCAGTTGTGTTGGGCGCCATCACGACCGGGATTGGGATCGTGACACGTGGAATGTCGGTTATGGATCTTCGAAGCGAGGCGAGTCTCCTTTCTAACCTTGTGAGAGGGAATTGTCCCCTTAGGCGAGTTAATTAATTATGTTCTCTTATTTGTGGCGGCTACGTACGCACGAGGTGATGAGAGTTCATGCGTAGCTACTATTATGCTATTGTCCGGGTAGTCTAGGACCCAAAGGCATGCTATACTTGGAATATTTGCAATCTTATTGATATTTGAATTGTCAAAATCAAATTAAACTAGTGAATAAATTTCAAAAAGGATTAAACTTCATTTTCTTAAATTTTTAAAAGATGATTTGGTTTTATTTGATAACATGTTCCCCGATAATTATGGATTGATTGTTTGAGCATGTATTCATATGTGTACCTATGTCACATGGATGATTCGCGAGCATGGTATTTTTTACTTTATGTTGACTGCGTCGCATGGATGATTCACGAGCAGGGTATTTGTTTACTTTATGTTGACCGCGTCACGTGGATGATTCGCGAGCGGGGGAAATAGATGCATCTATTGGTTCGAGCTGTTCGACACTTTATGTTGACCGCGTCACGTGGATGATTCGCGTGCGGGGGAAATAGATGCATCTATTGGTTCGAGCTGTTCGACCCTTGGTAGTGCACAATTTATATTTATGTTGGATTGGGCCGTCGCCTCGACATGATATGCGCATGTTTATATTGCTTACTGAAAATACTTGATGTTGATATTGCCTTTTTGCCTGACATAAATTGCTGAAGATAAATGAAAAGAAATCCTGAAAATCATTTTTTATTGTTAAAGGTGTTTACTTGTTTTACAGCTTTGCGAACTAGAGCATGGTCTATAAATCCATGATTTTCTCATATTTCAGTATATTATTTTTCGACCATTAGTAAGTGTCAAAGTTGACCATCTCGTCTCTACTTCTTCGAGATTAGGCGGTATACTTATTGCTTACACATTATTTTTGTACTCATACTACACTTGCTGTGCATTTTGTTGCACAGGGTTTATTGCGTGGCTTGTGGCTTAGCGGCATGACGGGGCACAGAGACTAGGTGAGCTGTACTTCCTCGAGGCGATTCCACAGATAAAATAGTCTCTTTCAGGATTTTATTTTCTTTCTATCCAATTGTATTTCAGATAGTTATTGTACCTAGTTGGTTTCTCTTAGAAAATTGCTCATGTACTTGTGACACCGGATTCTGGGGATATATTCGGATTTATTCGGAAATCTTAAAAGTTGTTTAAATTTTTTCATTATTCATTCGAAGGAATATACTGAGCCTTGTTTAAATCGTATAAAAGAAATATTTTCAAAATTATTATAACGAGAATTTAATTAAGTATTCTAGTTGGCTTGCCTGATAACGGTATCCGGTGCCACCATAACCCTTTGTGGATTTTGGGATTGTGACAACATGGTATCAGAGCACTAGGTTCCCGTCGGCCTCATGAGTCATGAGAAAGTCTAGTAGAGTATAGCAAATCGGTACGGAGACGTCTGTACTTATCCTCGGGAGGCTAAAGGGCTGTTAGGAGTACTTCCCTTCTTGATTCCCTTATCGTCACTACTACAAAAAGGACCTTTAGCGGCAATAATGCAATTGCCGCTAATAGATTCTTTAAACGGAAATATTAGCGGCACATGGTCATTAGCCACTAAAAAATATACTTTTACCGACAATAAAAATAATTGCTACTAAAAAGTACAAATTAAAATCAATTTTTATTATTTTATCTTTCACTCCACATTCCAAAAAATAATAATCTTCCCTCCCATTTTTTTAGACAACAATCAATTATTCCCTCCAAATAGAAATTGGAGAAAACCTAATCCCTATTGAATAGTACGTGCCCAAAAACAGGGGAAACTATTCGCGCCCAAAAATAGAGAAACTTAATTGCGCCCAAAAATAGAGAAACTTAATCGCGCCCAAAATCTTCGAACAGGAATAATCGAACAACTTTGCAAGCCTACTTCGACCAAATTTGCTTCATATTTTTCCCTTGATGAACGGATGCAGAATCACGCCAAATCCTACATTGATCAGGTTTCGATTAACAAAGTCACGACTCTGCTAGCCTATATCGATCAGGTTTCGATCAACTTTTTCCAGATATAAATCCTTTTCTTCCCAGGTATAACTTCTTTCTTACCCAGCAAGTGCAATTTAAATCGAGTTGCTATTGGTGCTACTCGATTATGCTCAATCTTCATCGTCAGTATTCTGCCTTTAATCCGTCTCCAAATTCTCTTTTTGTGTAGGTTCAAGATTGTTGCAGAAATTTATCATCTCCTTGTCGTAGTATTTATTTTAGGTAAATAAGAGTACATTGTAATAGTGCAAACAAATAAAAAGTTGAAAAATATGAAAATGATGGGGAAAAAATAACAAAAAAGAAAGAGATTAGCAGTGAGGAGAAAATAGAGCAGTTGGCACATTGGCACTTCACATAGAAGATACTCATTCACACAAAATATAGTACAGAAGCACGAACCCAATACCAAAGTTCCATTTTGTTCTCACAAAGCAAACAAAGATAGAAGTATTTTTTTTTGGAATTTAAACTTGAAATTACAGCACCGAACCGCCTCACATACACAGATATTTCTTCTTCTTCCCTCAACTCTTTGTATCAGTTTGAGATAGTGAGAGAGATGAGGCAACCCCTAGTGGATTTGAACAACGTGAATGATACTCCATCCGGTTCAAAATAAGTGATTTTTTGGATGTTTTTACACATATTAAGAAAGTCACTTTTTAGCATTAATTAGCAATAGAATTAACCATTTTAACTTTACTATCTCACATAAATACTCCTGACACATATTCCAATACTATTTACGACAATGTAGGAAAAACATCATTAAGTTCTTGAAATCCGAAAAAATTACTTATTTTGGACCACAAAAAAAAGGCAAAAAAATCACTTATTTTGGACCGGAGGAAGTATCAGTCACTATAAGTTATTGTATATTTGACGCCAATTATGCTTTTTCAATAGAATTAGAGTACGCAAATATATCATTGAGTAGATTAGATTAATGGGTAAAAATTAAGTTTGAAAGATATACATACCAGTATCTCAATATCTGTTGATTGAACATATGTAGTTGCAGATTCCCGGTGCCAGGTACGACATTTTTTCAAACAGTTTATGGGCATAAAAAGAAGAAGGGTATTAAACAGATGGACGAGTACATAAAAAATGATAGAGACGGAGTACTGAGAAAGTGAATGAGATGGAAGTGCAGAGAAAAAGTAAAAAAAAATTGAGAGTAGAGGATCGGTGCGGAAGCAGCGGTTGTGCATCTGAAGGGGTTTGCACATTTTGAGGTGGTGTTATTTTCACAGGGAGTCTTTTAAAACGCGAAATAAGCGTAAAGGCAGGAAAAGGGATTTGCTCTTGAATGGGAGCGCCACGTCACCGGCCCTAGGGATATATATATATATATATTATATTATATATTATATTATATATTATATTATATATTATATTTTATATATATATTATATAGAAAAGGAAAGATTGGTCGACCAAGGACAAAAGTGTCATTTCGGTCAAAAGGTAAAATTGCCTTCCATCGATTCATTTCACTCGATATGAGTCTAGAAGCATTTACTCTTCCGACTTTCTTCTCTTCTATTCCAATCAATCGGAGGAGTACTGCAGTTCTCCATCTTCAAGCTTTCAACAATACTTTAGCTCTTTTTATCTTCTTATCTATCTGTTAGATTTCCGGTATGATTCTCTCACTATTTGCTCACATCTTCTTGTTTTTTACTTTGTCTTTTTTCTTTCTTTGCTTCTTTTAGATCTAAGTAGTAACTATTTCCAATTTCATGGATAAATTTCTTAGATTTTGTGTTTTCCAACCATTGCGGAATCACCACTTTAAAGGTTATTCTCCATTAAATTTCATGGATAAATTTCTTAGATTTTGTGTTTTCCAACCATTACGGAATCACCATTTTAAAGGTTATTCTCCGTTCAATTTTATTGATGTTTCCTTCTTCACACTGATTTGGCTCTATTTCTTCTTCTTCTTATGGTATTGACATTTATTATTCTGCTAACTTAAAAAAATAGGATATTTAATTTTACTCATAATGCATATTGTTCTTCCTTTCTTTACTTTATTTCGTATATATCATACTTCCATGAATTATGAATCACGAGTATGTTTTCAGGTTCTTTAACTGCCTCTTCGCACGCACTTCACTCTACATGGCCGAGGAAAAAAAAGTAAGAATTCATGATAACCTAATTTTGATAACCACTAAAATTGGTGTATGAGTTGAGAATGACAAAATTTGGATGAATTAAGTGAAATAGCTATTGAAAAAAATTTGTGTATGTGATTTTCTATTGATAGATTTTATTCATTATATCATGTATTAGGAAGGCTTAATAAGGCCTAAGATGATTTGGGAACTCTTCTTAAAAGTTGTGTTCGAGCAATCTATTTGTTTCAATTTATATTCGTTTATCTGACCAAAAATTTATGGAATAGGGAAGGTTTGTTAAAGGGCCTGTAATGAGATTGCTTTATATGATGACTCATTATTGTTGGCGGGATTTGAAAGTAAAGAAATGGAGGTGTAGGAAATAGAGTATTAAGGATTGATAGAGATTGTATGGAGTTGCAAGGCAGTAATGGTCCAGAAAAAAGGACGAGAAAATAGCACAGATATCCCACAACTTTTAGAAGTAGACAAGATGGATAGAGATGTAAAGGAAAGTATATGAGGAGATGTGAGCCAAAGAAGTAGCTTAATTTATTTAGTTTTTATTCCCTGTTTGTTTTGGCATTTGCTAATACTATATGTATTAATGGAAGTTTTGCATCCACTAAATCCAAGTTTCACTTGGATTGAAGCTTAAGATGAGCTCAATCCTGCTACTAAAGACACTTCCAAGATTCCCAATGGTGATTCCAAGTAGAATATTTCATAGTTATTTGTGGCTTTTAGTTTATTTGCCGTATTTATAGCATTGCGTTTATGTAATTTTGTCATCTGCTTTCCGTTACTTATTTTATTTAGAGTTGTAGGTGTAGTCAAATTTTGGAATCCGTGGATGCAAAACTCTCATTAAATTCTTAATACCGTAATAAACCATTTGGTATTATAGTTGTTTGTCTTATTGAGAATTCTCATTCTCACATCTTTAAGCCTAATCGATCTTATTATTTATTGATATGTCCATGTAGTTAGTACTAGATCAACATATGTTATCTCACCCATACTTTCTTATTGTTCTTCACTTTATGCAATTTTATTGGAATATTCTTTAGGTTTATCTTATTTAGATATTTTGTCTGAAAAATAGAAGTGCCGGATGGATCTTACCATCTTGCATATTTAATCAGTCATTTCCTGATAATTGATTTGTTCTCCAGTTAGTTCAGTACACAAATGCACATGGGTTATCAGGTTAGTGTATTTATCAATGAGAAATATTATTGCATTAATACATACACTATGTTTTAACAAAGATATAGTATGTATTAAAAACATACTTCCATGATGATTACTTTCAACTTTTGTAAATTAAAACTATTACATTGAACCTAAAAATGGATTATCTTCAAGGTCATGGAAGAGTACTCAAATGTCCTCCTCCATCACTTCAATTAGTAAAGGTTGTGAACTATTTGTCTTAGTACCCTTCTTTCTATCCGTCAAGGCCTTAATATGTTGTTCTCCACTTTCTTTTTGGGTAAGTTTGTTTCTCCATGTTTATGTTTATCATATGATTATTGATAGTAAAGCCTATCTCTCTCTGCATTCAGTTTCTTACATCAATTGACATGCTTGCTTTAGAGCTTATAATTTATTTCATCACTTTCAAGTTGTAGTTATTAGTTCAAAGATCAGTTATTTCTCTTTTATATTATGGAACTAGCATTCAAAAACTTTCCACTTATTTAGAAAAAGTTAGTTTTCTAATGCATGAAATAACTGGTGATCGAGGAGGTTTTATACCCATACTTTGAAAGTTCTAACTTTGATGTTGCTTATTATTTGTGATTATAAAAGTTGCTTTAATTTCAATCTGACTAGATAGGTAGGGTGATTTTTGATACAATAGCATGTAGTAGTATTTAAGTACTTCCTAAAATTGTATTATTGTTATGTATTGAGTTTATTTGTGAGTTGAGGTATAATAATTCTTTAGCACACTATATTAATATCATAAGATATTTTATGTTCTATGAGTTCATCTACTAAAATTAAGGATAAATAAAACATGAAGTCAAGGATAGTTTTGCATAATTATTGTAGAGTTTATTTGGTAATTGTTACATGATATAACTTTTTTGTTTCCTTGATTATAAACTTTGAAATAACGTATTGTAAATGCACTTATAAAAAAGTACAATTTATACAATAGTGGTGGTAGGAACAAACCAAAATTATGAGAAAGAAAGCACAACATCTAGGTTAAGTGCCATTTCAAACATAAGGTGCTCTTGCAGATAGAATAACACAAAAGCATTATTAATGTTACTTGGCTGATCAAGCATTAGAATTTGTTGATTAACTTCTGATTGGGAAGTTCTAGAGTAAGTACCATCTTGAGTTAACTATCTTGAACAAAATTTTATGATTGATTATATCTTTTCTCCAATATTTCATGAACTCTAAATTATTTTTGTTTGTTGGCTCTGGTAAAAATTGATTATTCATCAAATGGAGATTCAAAAGAACCCCATTACTGAGGCATATATTGGGTCTTGAGCACTACCAGCTTAGTGAACATATTTTGATATAGAGAATATGTTATATTACAATTGCACTAAAGAGTTTGTCCTTGAATTAAACCATCTACTTAGTTTCCTTTGAATATTTGGCTCACTTTCAGTTTGATATTTTATGTGATAAATAGAGTAAATAAAGTATTTTATCAATGTCTTGAAACAGAGAAGAAACTTTCTTATAAAGGTCCGTGAAGAAAATGGAAAAGTAAAGTGGAACACTTTTTTATATTTCCCTTTCTGTGATGAGTAATCAGAAAATTTTATTATTGACAAAACTCACACTAAAATAATGCTTGAGATGACTTAAAAGAAATACCAATATCAGCCAAAATTATTCTTGCAGTGATGACAAAAATTATATTAATATATTTACTTCATATCCATTTATGTTCTTTATAACTAATAGACTTTTTGTGTCATTTACTAGTGATATGATATTAATGTATTTTTTTCTTTTAATTGGGGCAAGTAAAATGTATTGACTAACTTTTCTGGATTTCATTTGCAATCCATGTATTTGTTAGCATTATCTTCTCGAAGAAAACATAAGGCTTAGCATTTTTTCGATTTTTTTGTTAATTGTGAAGTGGTTAAATCTAAAGGGTTCGAAGATCCTATACTTCTTTGATAAAAGGTTATATTTCCGATGCATCTTTAGATTGCAGTAACAATGACTTGGCCTTTACTTACTTTGTGCCATCTTCTCTAAAGGTCTATAACTCGACTCTTGGGTATAATACTCAGGAGTATTTTGTTTGCGGAGATTGCACACATCTCTTTATGTCATGATATCCTTCAATTCTTGCTATGGGACTTTTATCAGTTAGTGTTTTCTATCTCAAAATGTTTGACTTCTAATTCTCCATTTGGAACAGGACAAGAAGTTGTTTGAAGAATACACAGTAGCAGATGTTTCCAGCAATACACAATATTTGCAATACTCTATATGGCTCTTAGTTGGACTATGTTATCTCTTTTGTTTATAGTGCAAAAGCTGATAGCAACTTATACATTTGGTTGATCACGTAAAATAGGATGGTGGGTAGAAAATGATGAACAAATAAGGCATATGCTTGAGTTTGAATTTGTATGTATATTTAAAGGAAGTGGAAGAAAAGGAAATTCTTGCTCAGTTTTGACAAGTCTAGGGAGGCAATATATGTTTTATGTTTGTCACTATTTTCTAAGGTTGGAACAGTTATTATGGTGGTTGTGAACTTATGTCTATTCTAAACCTTTATAGTTTTGTAGAGTCGCTATGTGAATGCAATATTAGACATGAACAAAATGACATTAAAATTTAAAATGTTGGGCCCGTGCTATGCACGGGCAATACTCATCTAGTTATATATTATATAGAAAAGGAAAGATTGGTCGACCAAGGACAAAAGTGTCATTTCGGTCAAAAGGTAAAATTGCCTTCCATCGATTCATTTCACTCGATATGAGTCTAGAAGCATTTACTCTTCCGACTTTCTTCTCTTCTATTCCAATCAATCGGAGGAGTACTGTAGTTCTCCATCTTCAAGCTTTCAACAATACTTTAGCTCTTTTTATCTTCTTATCTATCTGTTAGATTTCCGGTATGATTCTCTCACTATTTGCTCACATCTTCTTGTTTTTTACTTTGTCTTTTTTCTTTCTTTGCTTCTTTTAGATCTAAGTAGTAACTATTTCCAATTTCATGGATAAATTTCTTAGATTTTGTGTTTTCCAACCATTGCGGAATCACCACTTTAAAGGTTATTCTCCATTAAATTTCATGGATAAATTTCTTAGATTTTGTGTTTTCCAACCATTACGGAATCACCATTTTAAAGGTTATTCTCCGTTCAATTTTATTGATGTTTCCTTCTTCACACTGATTTGGCTCTATTTCTTCTTCTTCTTATGGTATTGACATTTATTATTCTGCTAACTTAAAAAAATAGGATATTTAATTTTACTCATAATGCATATTGTTCTTCCTTTCTTTACTTTATTTCGTATATATCATACTTCCATGAATTATGAATCACGAGTATGTTTTCAGGTTCTTTAACTGCCTCTTCGCACGCACTTCACTCTACATGGCCGAGGAAAAAAAAAGTAAGAATTCATGATAACCTAATTTTGATAACCACTAAAATTGGTGTATGAGTTGAGAATGACAAAATTTGGATGAATTAAGTGAAATAGCTATTGAAAAAAATTTGTGTATGTGATTTTCTATTGATAGATTTTATTCATTATATCATGTATTAGGAAGGCTTAATAAGGCCTAAGATGATTTGGGAACTCTTCTTAAAAGTTGTGTTCGAGCAATCTATTTGTTTCAATTTATATTCGTTTATCTGACCAAAAATTTATGGAATAGGGAAGGTTTGTTAAAGGGCCTGTAATGAGATTGCTTTATATGATGACTCATTATTGTTGGCGGGATTTGAAAGTAAAGAAATGGAGGTATAGGAAATAGAGTATTAAGGATTGATAGAGATTGTATGGAGTTGCAAGGCAGTAATGGTCCAGAAAAAAGGACGAGAAAATAGCACAGATATCCCACAACTTTTAGAAGTAGACAAGATGGATAGAGATGTAAAGGAAAGTATATGAGGAGATGTGAGCCAAAGAAGTAGCTTAATTTATTTAGTTTTTATTCCCTGTTTGTTTTGGCATTTGCTAATACTATATGTATTAATGGAAGTTTTGCATCCACTAAATCCAAGTTTCACTTGGATTGAAGCTTAAGATGAGCTCAATCCTGCTACTAAAGACACTTCCAAGATTCCCAATGGTGATTCCAAGTAGAATATTTCATAGTTATTTGTGGCTTTTAGTTTATTTGCCGTATTTATAGCATTGCGTTTATGTAATTTTGTCATCTGCTTTCCGTTACTTATTTTATTTAGAGTTGTAGGTGTAGTCAAATTTTGGAATCCGTGGATGCAAAACTCTCATTAAATTCTTAATACCGTAATAAACCATTTGGTATTATAGTTGTTTGTCTTATTGAGAATTCTCATTCTCACATCTTTAAGCCTAATCGATCTTATTATTTATTGATATGTCCATGTAGTTAGTACTAGATCAACATATGTTATCTCACCCATACTTTCTTATTGTTCTTCACTTTATGCAATTTTATTGGAATATTCTTTAGGTTTATCTTATTTAGATATTTTGTCTGAAAAATAGAAGTGCCGGATGGATCTTACCATCTTGCATATTTAATCAGTCATTTCCTGATAATTGATTTGTTCTCCAGTTAGTTCAGTACACAAATGCACATGGGTTATCAGGTTAGTGTATTTATCAATGAGAAATATTATTGCATTAATACATACACTATGTTTTAACAAAGATATAGTATGTATTAAAAACATACTTCCATGATGATTACTTTCAACTTTTGTAAATTAAAACTATTACATTGAACCTAAAAATGGATTATCTTCAAGGTCATGGAAGAGTACTCAAATGTCCTCCTCCATCACTTCAATTAGTAAAGGTTGTGAACTATTTGTCTTAGTACCCTTCTTTCTATCCGTCAAGGCCTTAATATGTTGTTCTCCACTTTCTTTTTGGGTAAGTTTGTTTCTCCATGTTTATGTTTATCATATGATTATTGATAGTAAAGCCTATCTCTCTCTGCATTCAGTTTCTTACATCAATTGACATGCTTGCTTTAGAGCTTTTAATTTATTTCATCACTTTCAAGTTGTAGTTATTAGTTCAAAGATCAGTTATTTCTCTTTTATATTATGGAACTAGCATTCAAAAACTTTCCACTTATTTAGAAAAAGTTAGTTTTCTAATGCATGAAATAACTGGTGATCGAGGAGGTTTTATACCCATACTTTGAAAGTTCTAACTTTGATGTTGCTTATTATTTGTGATTATAAAAGTTGCTTTAATTTCAATCTGACTAGATAGGTAGGGTGATTTTTGATACAATAGCATGTAGTAGTATTTAAGTACTTCCTAAAATTGTATTATTGTTATGTATTGAGTTTATTTGTGAGTTGAGGTATAATAACTCTTTAGCACACTATATTAATATCATAAGATATTTTATGTTCTATGAGTTCAGCTACTAAAATTAAGGATAAATAAAACATGAAGTCAAGGATAGTTTTGCATAATTATTGTAGAGTTTATTTGGTAATTGTTACATGATATAACTTTTTTGTTTCCTTGATTATAAACTTTGAAATAACGTATTGTAAATGCGCTTATAAAAAAGTACAATTTATACAATAGTGGTGGTAGGAACAAACCAAAATTATGAGAAAGAAAGCACAACATCTAGGTTAAGTGCCATTTCAAACATAAGGTGCTCTTGCAGATAGAATAACACAAAAGCATTATTAATGTTACTTGGCTGATCAAGCATTAGAATTTGTTGATTAACTTCTGATTGGGAAGTTCTAGAGTAAGTACCATCTTGAGTTAACTATCTTGAACAAAATTTTATGATTGATTATATCTTTTCTCCAATATTTCATGAACTCTAAATTATTTTTGTTTGTTGGCTCTGGTAAAAATTGATTATTCATCAAATGGAGATTCAAAAGAACCCCATTACTGAGGCATATATTGGGTCTTGAGCACTACCAGCTTAGTGAACATATTTTGATATAGAGAATATGTTATATTACAATTGCACTAAAGAGTTTGTCCTTGAATTAAACCATCTACTTAGTTTCCTTTGAATATTTGGCTCACTTTCAGTTTGATATTTTATGTGATAAATAGAGTAAATAAAGTATTTTATCAATGTCTTGAAACAGAGAAGAAACTTTCTTATAAAGGTCCGTGAAGAAAATGGAAAAGTAAAGTGGAACACTTTTTTATATTTCCCTTTCTGTGATGAGTAATCAGAAAATTTTATTATTGACAAAACTCACACTAAAATAATGCTTGAGATGACTTAAAAGAAATACCAATATCAGCCAAAATTATTCTTGCAGTGATGACAAAAATTATATTAATATATTTACTTCATATCCATTTATGTTCTTTATAACTAATAGACTTTTTGTGTCATTTACTAGTGATATGATATTAATGTATTTTTTTCTTTTAATTGCGGCAAGTAAAATGTATTGACTAACTTTTCTGGATTTCATTTGCGTTCCATGTATTTGTTAGCATTATCTTCTCGAAGAAAACATAAGGCTTAGCATTTTTTCGATTTTTTTGTTAATTGTGAAGTGGTTAAATCTAAAGGGTTCGAAGATCCTATACTTCTTTGATAAAAGGTTATATTTCCGATGCATCTTTAGATTGCAGTAACAATGACTTGGCCTTTACTTACTTTGTGCCATCTTCTCTAAAGGTCTATAACTCGACTCTTGGGTATAATACTCAGGAGTATTTTGTTTGCGGAGATTGCACACATCTCTTTATGTCATGATATCCTTCAATTCTTGCTATGGGACTTTTATCAGTTAGTGTTTTCTATCTCAAAATGTTTGACTTCTAATTCTCCATTTGGAACAGGACAAGAAGTTGTTTGAAGAATACACAGTAGCAGATGTTTCCAGCAATACACAATATTTGCAATACTCTATATGGCTCTTAGTTGGACTATGTTATCTCTTTTGTTTATAGTGCAAAAGCTGATAGCAACTTATACATTTGGTTGATCACGTAAAATAGGATGGTGGGTAGAAAATGATGAACAAATAAGGCATATGCTTGAGTTTGAATTTGTATGTATATTTAAAGGAAGTGGAAGAAAAGGAAATTCTTGCTCAGTTTTGACAAGTCTAGGGAGGCAATATATGTTTTATGTTTGTCACTATTTTCTAAGGTTGGAACAGTTATTATGGTGGTTGTGAACTTATGTCTATTCTAAACCTTTATAGTTTTGTAGAGTCGCTATGTGAATGCAATATTAGACATGAACAAAATGACATTAAAATTTAAAATGTTGGGCCCGTGCTATGCACGGGCAATACTCATCTAGTATATATATATATAAAGAGAAGATGAGGTTGACCAAGCGCATAATGGTTATTTTAAATATATTAGTGCATTATTTGTTTGTATACTAGGCTCAAAAGTTTTCTTGTGGGTTCTTAATAACCGAAAAAACCAAAACTAACGTGCCCATAAGCTATTAAATTCTTTAGGTGGACCCCATTTTCCATTCAACCTTTACTATCTTTATTAAATTTATTACTAGATTGTTATTATTATTTTTTTCAACAAGTACTTTTAACTAAAATAATTATTTTTTTGATAATTTATAATTCAAACGTTCGCCCGATTAAAAATACTAAGGTCACATACATTTGTCTATGACAATTCTATTATTTTCTTAAGAAATATCATTTTATTTATTAACTATTTTAGTAAAGAAGATTTCATTAAAAAAATTAATGATACTATATATAGATTTACATTCAAATGTTATTATATCATTATCAATTGATATCATTTTATACAAATTTCAATTGGAATACTTCACAAAATTCAGAAATTTTTTTATTTAAGAATAAAATATAGTTTCAAGTTCCTTTTTGATTATAGAATATAAAAAATTATAATAATTATCCCCTCTCTAAAAATATGAGTTGAGAATATCTGAAGTAAAAATGAAGACAACTAATTTGTGAAATTATTATCTTTTAAAAATCGTTATATATTAAGAAGTATGAGAAGTATTGTCATACAATATTATACTTCTCCCTCTATGATCGAAGTTAGTTGAGTACATACTCTATTCAATTAGAATTCAATATTATAAAATTTTTAAAATAGATAAATATACAATTAATATTTTAAAAATAGTCTCAACAAATGCTACTATTGTAATGATGATTGCTTAATACCCTAAATAGTATATGATTGCATTAATACCCTAAATAGTATCTCAATCATATCGAATGAAACTAGAAAAAAATATTATGTCATTCCAATAGAACAAATCTTAAAGTATATATCATTCAATTTAAAAAATGAGAAAAATATATGACGGATTATTTCTCAACTGTCTTTTTAATTACTATTTAATAATAATTAACTTAAGGCTTAGTGATGTAAAAAAATATATTAAAGTAAAAGAGGCCCTATGTAGAAATAATTTAAATTCTACTTGAATTATTATCTAATCACTATATAATAAAACATTAAACTCGACAAGTATTTCAAAGTGATTGGTATAGTAATACGATTTCAGAAAAATTAAAATGCACATAATGCAAAAGATAAATAACAATACATGTAATCGTGGTTCTATAAAGCCTATTCTATTTCTTCTTCTCCTAAAGACGTATAAAGTGTGTAATTAATAATAGACCAAAAAATATTAAAAAGATAAAAAAAATTAAAAGAAATAACAATTGGGCCGTGCATCGCACGGGTGCGCAACATCTAGTATATATATATATATATATATATATATATATATATATATATATATATATATATTGTTGCTTCATTTCACTTCTCCGTTTTTAATATATAAACTTTAGGAAGAAAGCTAAACTGTCAGTGTCTAATATATTGCTGGGGTTATAATGTTGGGATTAGTAATTCCTGGATTATTTAGTACCAGTTCTTTGTTTGGTTCATTGAATTGAAAATGGGATAATACGGTGAATAAAGTTTTAGAGCAAGTAGTACTGTTACAGCTCAAGAATTACCTATCATTCAAATTAACAGTCAAATAAGAGAGGATGATGATGAAGATGAAGATGAAATATTACAGTGATGCGAAAATTACCTAACAAAAAGACATGTTTTTCTAAAAAGAGCGTCCAATCATACACCAAAAATTTATATCAGAATGGACAGTGACGCGACAAATACTTGTCATCCTCTCCCTCTTTCTTGCACATGAAGCACCAACAGATATAATTCACATCATGTGAATAATTTTTTTCTTTCTCAAATTTCCTACCATTAAGATAGCTCTCCCAAATTTTGGTTTTCAGTGTGAAATACAATGTAATGTTAAGAATTAATGTAGCAGCTGATTAGCTTTGTTAATGCCTTCAAATGATAGGACAAGATTTTTTAACTCGCTTAACTGAACACTGACTGAGGCAGCGGTTTAACTAGCTATAATTTCCCTATGATTTTTGTAGTTTAGGACAAGATTGCTTATTTCTGTCTGCTACTTTTGGCCTTCCACATCAGTCTTGGAATCTTCTTACATAAAATCAAATGTAGCCCTGTCAAAGAATCAACCAGTTTTACGGAGGTGTTTTTGTATAGTTATTCCACAAAATACTAGTACTTGATCCGAAGTGTCCTGCACTATTCTGGCAGAAGTTCCCTGCATTATTTACTTCTATGATATGTTTGTTTGCATTTATCTCAAAGTTCTGCTGAAGTTTCTTGGTACAAGTGAGTAAAAATAGCGGTAGTCCCAAACGTATTTGAGAGTGAATATTCCAAGCATAATGGGATGTTTTACTTATTCTTTGTTATTTCTGCTTCTTATTCTTTTTTCTTTGAGCCGGGGTCTTTCGGAAACAAACTCTTTACCTTCACAAGGTAAGGGTAAGTTTTGCGTAGATTCTACCCTTCACAAATCCTACTATATGGAATTATACTAGTTTTTTGTTGTTGTATTCACATAGTTATTTTCGTAGACAGAGTTTTGCAATTTCTGGTTTGTTTCTTAGTGCTATCTACTTTAAACTTTGATTAACAGCAAGGAAACACTGAGTGCTGCTCCCTTACCTTCTTACCATCCCAGTTGGACAAACTCATTGTTCCAATTGTTGTGGAATAGGTAAAAAGAATGTTAGATCAATAGCCTAATCTGGTTTCAACTTCCAAATATGTTGTTTTTCGTGATCGATGCTAAGCAATTTCTATCTAATACAGTCTTCCTTTATCCAGGCTTTCCTAGAAACAGTGAGTGATCTATTGTCGCAACATATCAGATACTTGATGTCAAAAGGTGACACTCACCTTACATTCGATAAGAAATACATGATGTTTATAGAGGGCATCAAGATATCACAGTGAAAGGACACATGAAACATACAGAAAAAGAGGAACATGACAAAATTCTTCACAGTAAGCATGAGTCTATGTTGATCAACCAAAAGACAAAATCAGTGTAGTGTTGCAATATAAGAGGATAGGCGTTTCGGCATGACTACAACAATTTGCTAAGAAAGAAAGTCAAACAACTCTATCTGTGCTTTTGCTGCAGTTATCTTTGCAATTTCCAAATAAAAACACACCGCCGTCAGTTTGAGATCAACATGGAGCAATTAAGAGAAAGCAAGCATCTAAAAGCAATACCATGTTTTCGTGGCAAGGTCTTGACTCACATCTGACGGAGACAGCTCTAATATTTCTGTGTTAGAAAACATTGTTGCACATTAAAGATTATTAAAATAGGGAAGAATGTGTCAGCCTTCAATATAAGAGTTTGTTTATACTTACTTCAATAATGAGGTCAATACGGTTGCATCCTTCAGTATCTTCAACTTCTTCCTTAATTCTCACAGCTGAAGCCTCCAGAGATTCTTCGTGGCAACGAATCAACTTAATCTGCTTCAGTGTTAGAATATCTGCAAAGCTAAGGGGGATCTCCTCGAGATAGTAACACCCTATTATAACAAGTGTTTCAAGCAAGAGAAAAGATTCGTCTGAGGCTTTCCACTTTGAGATACTTAAGTTGTTCAGTTTCAAGAACTTAAGTTTACGGAACTTAACACCAGTTCCAAGGCAGCACTCATCGGGTTGTTTAAATATCAGATGCCTTAATTGGAGATACTCCAGACTTGGTAGTCCTGCGATGAAGGGAATGGCTCTTTCTGTATGAGTCCCCTGCAGTACCAACTTCTTTAAATTTGAAGGCAAGTATAACTTGAATAAAGCTAGGTCATCATTAATGGAAAGGCGAAGTGATTGAAGCTGGGTAAGACTCTCCAAGTTGGGAAAAATCACACCAGAATATCTTTCATCGCCCCAAAATTCGATCACAAGTTCTTGAAGATTAGGACACCTCCGTAATAAGACATCCACGCTACCAGCATCATCACTATCAATTGCAAATTTCCTTAATATCCTCAAATTTTCCAATTTAGAGGAATCTTCTAAGATCCAATGCTTATCTTTATCCAAATTAAAATCAACCTCAACATGCCTTAACTTTTCCATTTTCCAAAAGATAGCTGGTAATACTAAAGTTTCAGAATAATGACGATTAGACTTGACAATTAAAGTTTCTAGATGGGGCAGATGTGATTTTGGATGGAAATAGAATTCTAGTGTGGAAACTGCAAGGTACTTCAGGTGAATTAGTGGATAAAATGTAGCTAACGACAAATAATTCGCTTCATATGAACTCAAATCCAAGACTTTAAGAAGTCTCAATTTACTAACCTGACGGAAGGGATTCCAATTAGTAAATTCTCTTTTGTTATTTGTCGTTATTACTGACCTTAATTGCTGGCCGAAAGGCTTCCGTGTTTTGGAGCGCGGAAATGCAATCTCAGAAAGCTCATTATTGAAACTGAATCTCACTCGACTTTCCTTCCAATCAGAAGGTTGAAAGTGGCTATAATGCTCCTTCACTGCCGATATTATCTTTTCTTTTCTACTCCTTTCCAAGCAAAAGTGAAGCACGACATCATGAACCTGGCAATATTTGACTTTACCGTTATATCTTCTCCTTGAAACCATTACCACGTTACTGCTAATGAGATCCGTCAAGTAACCTTCAGCTGCCTCTTCCATTAATCTTCCAGATTCAACGTTCTGCACGAAGCCTTCTGCGATCCATAAACTTATCAATTTAGACACTGGAATTCTTGCATCCTCGGGAAACATCCCCATGTAAAGAAGGTAAGGTTTTAAATGATCAGGTAAGTTATCATAACTCAACTGCATAGTCGAAAGACTATATTCTTCAGAATCACCAAGATAGGAAAATAGACAATTTTTAACCTCATGCCACCAATATTCTTCCATTTTCCTTTTTTTGATAATTCCAGATACCAAGACAATCACTAGAGGCAATCCTTTGCATCTCTCTGCAACTGCTAGACTCGCATCGTCTAGTTCAGGTGGGCAACCTTCATTTTCAAACACTTTTTTCTGCAACAATTGACAACTCTCTTCTGATGTGAGGAATGGAAGGAAATAAGGATCAATATTGTGCATGACATACTCACCCACTTTCTCAAGTCGAGTTGTAACTATCATTCTGCTTCCATTTTCACCATATGGAAATGATAATCTTAAGTCATCCCATGCCATAAAATCCCACATATCATCCAAGACAATAAGATATCTCTTCCCCATTAAGCTTTTCCTTAACTTTTCTGCAAGGACGTCATCCTTATCTCCCTTATCCTTGTAATCGGTAACTTGTCTGAGAAGCTCTTGTAATAGCACTCTCCGGTTATATGTTTGGGAAACGATGCACCATGCTCGAACATCAAAATGAGAAACAATGGTGTCGTCATTATACAACTTTCTAGCACAAGTTGTTTTACCTTGTCCCCCCATCCCAACAATTGGGATGACATCTACGTCATTTGTTCCTTGAATTAGATACCGAATTATTCTTTTCATGTCATTCTCAAAACCAACTATCTCCTCATCATTCATAGGATTGCTATGTTGAATTGATAGATGTTTAGATGGCTCAACCACGGTGCAAGGCCTAAGATCAATGTTCTCCGACCACATCTTGGTCACCTCCGTATGAATATGCTTGACCTCTTTTATGATTGAAGGAAGTGAGCAAAAAGAATGCCAAAGAGCATAATATTTAGCAAGAATAGAGTCAATGGCAATCTCAGCTTCATATGCCAAATTGATAGTACGCCTCTGAAAATCTTTAAGAATTTCATGTTCATGGTGCACTTTCGCGACATCTCTGAAAAGGGATTTTAGAGATGAGAGATCTTTCTCTAAAATGACAATATGAGGCTTCAACATGAAATCTAAGCATGTTTCATAGTTCAACATCTCGTTCAATTTCCTTAAAAGAGAATCCAGAAAGCTCAATCCACCAACTGTGGGAAACTGCGATGGAGTAAATTTAAAGGATTTGTAGTACTTCTCCACTTGCGCCTTTAGATTTTCAGATTTCTCCAATATCTGTCTCGAGCAAAGATTTACATCGCTAGAGTCATCGTTGGTTATAGAGCTAGGAAGAAGCTTTTGAATAACATACAGAACATCACCCACAAGAGATCCCACCTTTTCCAAGATCTCATTCAAAATCCTACCACTAATAAGATGTTTCGATGCATCAGCAAGAAAAACCAACAAGAACTCTATTGCCACATCAATATCTTGAGCAGAGACATTGTTAGGAAAGTTCTCAAGCTTTTTGTTTTTGAGATACACCAGCAGACATTGGAGATGATATGAAAAATCTTTCGGTAGTTTCTTGTCCTTAAAAGTTATCGATCGAATAAACTTTGAAGCCTTTAGTTCACAGAGAAAAATCTTCTTCATTTCAAGTTCCACTAGCACAACCAAGCATAGTAAAAGAGGAGGTTTACTCTCGATATCAGATGTATCATACATATCCTTATTAATCCAAAGAGCAAGACAAAATTGTCCGATTTGTTTAGCCATGAATTGCATTCGGATGCTCAAACCTTTTTGCTTCTCATGCTCAATGTTGCCATTAATCTCTGTGTTATATAAGTATATCAGAAACCTCATTCTCTTTTGAATGCATTTCAATTGCTTGAAATATCTGTCTGTCTTCTGAAGAATTCTGACTTCTTTACTGAAAAAAGGGTCAGACGAGAAAAAGTACCTCAGTGCATCGTTTAGATTATTGTCGATGCAATCCATATATTCCGACAGATAGAATGAAAAATCATTCATGTCATAACTGTAACTTAATCTGACAATACAATCAATGAATACCAGCAATTGTGTTACTATCCTTTCCACATTAAGGTTAGTTTTGTATTCATCTGAAATTCCACCAAAAACCGAGTTAAGCATTTCCACAATCAGTTGAGCCTTCTTTGTGATTTTGTCCAAGGAATCGCGCAAAAGAGCATGAGGATACTTTAAAAACGTTCTCAAAAATCTGAGCTCCATTTCAAGTGTCTCAATTTGATTAATCTTGACAACATCGATATCGCCTCTACTCTTAATCCTTCTTAAGTGATCCAACACATCCTCAATGTCGTTATGAGCCATCTTCCCAACATAAAGTAGAAATTCCTGCAAGTTCATCCAACTTATGTTATCCAATGATCGAGAAATCAAAAATACAAAAAGCATTGCTGTATTTCCAAGACTCTGGATAGGCAGAAGGCTCTATGTCCAATCCCAACTCAATCTTCACTAACAACTTGTTTGGATTGTTGCTACATGTTATTTTATAATGTACATATTGTATTATATTGTATTGTATTGTTTAATGAATACAATGTTTGGATAGATTGTATTATTTGCCTTAGTTTCATGATGTTACGCACTAACAGTACGACGAATGAACTTCCAACATTACTAAGAATTAATAGGATACAGAGTAGAATTACTATACAAAATAGTAGAGCAAAGGATAAAATATTAATAATGAAGGGCAAGATGAAAGAAAAAAAGTAAGAAAACAACGTCCCCACACAAATCTATCGTTCCATAAAGTGGCACTTTTCGTCGTAACAATGTATTTAACGATACGATACAAGAAAATTTAAGTAAAATTAAAATAAATATTGTATTTAAAGTAACAATACGATACAATACAATAGATAACAATCATCTAGAAAAGCTGTAAACCATGTTAACATATCATGATTAAGTGATTATTGCAAGGCTCAACGCTCAAAATTCATAATAGAGTCCTATATTTGTATGTTAATCACTAGAGCACCAATGTTTTGCATATGTTCCTTAGGGGAGGGGTATTTGTGATTCAAAGTATAACAGTGAGGACATTTAAATTCGATAACTCGTAGAAGGATATATATAACAATGTATCAAAGTTCAGGAGCAAATATGACAATTTTCCCTAATTTAATTTACAAGTGAACAAATATGTCCCTTATATTTCAATATTCTCTCTCTCTCTCTCTCTCTCTCTCTCTCTCTCTCTCTCTCTCTCTATATATATATATATATATATATATATATATATATATATATATATATATATATATATATATATATATATATATATATATATATATATATAATAGGACCGTCATCCACCTAGGGTTATACAAAGGAATCGACAAACTACACAAATTCGATAATCCGAGTCAAATCGAAAAAAAAAATAGATTATAGTCTGGTTTGATTTGGTTTGGTGTTGGAACAAAAAAAATCTGAACATAACTGGTTTGATTTGGTTTTAACTCAAGAAAGTCAAACCGAAACCAAACCAACCCGACATTACATGTCTAGAAATTTTAGATATATTTAATATATAAATATACTTATTGTGATGTAATTTATAAATATTTCTTAAATTTCTTCATAATTTTATCTCTTAAGGTATTATTTCAAGGTTGGACTTAGAACTTTTGAATATTCCAATAAGTTTTATAGCCATTAATACTAGTAAATTAAATAATGCTAACAAAAGTCCAAGCCAAAATCAAATCAATACCACGGCTAACAAAAGGCATTCAATTCAATACTATGAACGGGAATGTATTGAATATCTATTTTTTGTTTTGCAATAATTTAGATAAAAATGCATGACCTATTTTTACTTTTTCATTAGCGTTTGGTTATGTAATTAATATTCCCTTATTTGTCTACTTATTTTAGCATGACTTAGTACTTTTAGATTATGTTTATTTTTATGATGGCTTTTTAATTAGCAATATTTATATTACATAATTTTATTGTCTTTATTATTCAATATTGTAGGATAATAACATGACACGTCTCATATTTTGTATTATTTTCTTGGAAAATACTTTATATAGTTGTATCTTACTAGGATATTAAAGAAATATTTTGAGCACAAGTTATATGTTTTATTCTAGGAAGATTTTACCGAAAACACCCCCGAATAACCCGAAAACCCGAGATTGAAAAACTCGAGTTTTATTGGTTTGGTTTGGTCTTTAGATTTAATAACCCAACATAATTGATTTAGTTTATTAATTGTAAAACCAAACCAACTCAACCTACACCCCTACTAATCCACCTATTGAGCCAAAATATCTCCATTGCTGTCTTAGTGACTCAATTATGCCCTTGTTACTAACGAGTTTATCTATAAAAAAAAATAGAAAAAAATAATGATTATCCATGTGTTACCGTTCGGTTAGCCCGAATATAAATCTTTGCTAAATTAAAAAGAGAAATCCACCATAAATGTATTTGATTGATCCGTCCCAATTTTAAACCCTATTAATCCAAATTCGATTTTAAAAGATAATGTAACTTCTTCTTCATCTATTAGATTCTGCAAATAAATGAATTTGCGCCACTACAACAACCAGTAAAGTAATAATTTAAGCAAGAAATGTTGAGTTTGGGAATGAAATGATATGGGTACGAGAATAAAATTGGGGATCTTGACTTAGGAAGTAATTCATTAAATGAAATCAAATGGGTATAAAATGAGTATGAGAAAAAAATTCATTATCTCCTCCTTTGATTCAATTTCATGGAGATTGGAGAAGAAAGGGAGAGTTGGCAATGGGGACGACTTTGAAGAAACCATAATGAGCATTTTTTTTCAAAAAAAAATGGTAAAGATTTAAATTAGATCAATGGGACGGCGACGCATGCATATTACTAAAAATATTTTTCAAATAAATATGTTAGTTAATAAGGGCATAAGTGAGCCACTAATATAACGGTAAGGATATTTTTGGCTACAGATAAAGGGGATATTTTTGTACCAAATTGAATATTATCTCATGTCTAATTAGATTCACATTTAATAGTAGTAATTCTTATCAAGTAAAACCAACTTAGAGATTTGCAAAGAAAGAGAAATTAACACAGCTCAAGTCTTACCATAAATCAAGCTAGCTAGCGTGCTTTTGTCTTCTTTGGCCTTTATTGTAATCTAAAACTTATGATCCAATCCTAAAATGGAGCAAAAAGAGATTATCACAGAAATGATTAAATGATCAAAATAGATAATTAAATAGAAGTTGCAGTAGAAGAAAAAAACTAACCAGCTCTTATCGGAAAAAATTAACATATAAATGGAAGAAGGTTTGAAGGAGAAAAGAAGAACCCCTTTCTTTTTTAGTACACAGAAATGGTTGAAGAGATCAAATGGGCTGTATAGAACTCTGAATTATTGTGTTAATAATTTATTAGTAGTAGTTAAACAGCAATTATCGCTTCATTAATTAATGATGGTGATTATTCGTTGTAACAGCCGTCTGACTTTCATTCTTATTGGCATGAATAACAAATTGTGAATGTAAATTTGATACTCTGGCATTTGTACATAGCTCAATTAAATACTCTGCAAACAACTCTTTTTTTTTTTTTTTTTGAGTCAAGCAAACAACTTCTTGATGAAGAAGCTTGCTATCAAATAACTATCTTGCAAGCAATTTCCTAAAAAAGGCTTTTATTCTTATACGCTCGTAAGGGGAAGTAAATCGAGCCCTACGTTAGTGGCGGAGCCAGAATTTTTATTAAAGAGAATCAAAATATAAAAAAATAAATTCACCAAGAAGTCAAGGGGTGTCATTATATAGGGTATATATAATGACTACGTAATCACTTCGTCATTCCCATACTTGCTCCTTCGAACTATAGGCTCTTATATTACTTATTGGGTTAATCAACTTGAAGATAATTTTAGCATGATGTGACATTGTCTGTTTTGGGCTAAGCTTGCATGGTTTTTTCTAAAAGGGCTCACTCGATTAAGAGTATTCATACATGTTTTTTTTAGACTATCGACATAGTTTTTTTTTCAGATCTAAATTTATTACTTCCTCCTTTCTAATTTAAGTAAACTTGTTTGACTCGGCATGGAGTTTAAGAAAAACTGAAGACTTTTGGAATTTATAATTCTAAACAAGTTAAAAAGGGGCCCAGAGTATTTGTGTGATTATAAAAGCTTCTCATTAAGGGTAGAATTATAAGTTTAAGCTAAATTATTTCCAAATTTAGAAAATGATCATTCTTTTTTGAAAAGGCTATAAAGAAATAGGTTCACATAAACTGGAACAGAGGAGTAAGAAATAGAAAACTACACAGAGTAGATCTAGGGGACAAACTGAAACATCTACATCTAAGAGTTGGAAAAAAGGGGCATCAAAATAAAATTGTCAACTCACAAGTCACAAAAAATGGTTGCTTGTTAGTAGTAAAAGTATTGATCATCAAGATATAAATTTTCCTTTGTTTTCTTCCATCTGATTACATTCAATTTTATATTTTAAAATATATTTATAAAAGAATTATTGTAGAATATCGCGGGTTAACTAGCACACAATCCCACATAAAGCAAATAAAGAAGAAAAATCAACTCAAGGATATAACGAGGTACGGTTAAGCCTAATCCTCGGGGCAAAAGAAGAGAGAGTTTTCCACTATGAATGAGAAGAAAAGCACAATACAATCTATAGAATCATCAACTATTATCCCTATATATAGATCCCAAAAGGTCCCAAACATATATGAGAAATGTTTCCCAATTTGACAAGGACTATAGGTTTTTCTTTCCTAAATCTATTAGGATAATCGGTTTTCCTAAACCTATTGGGACTATAAGTTTCCTAAAAATACAAGGAGATAATTCAAGCCACAAATAACAAATCTTTCCTTTGGCTTGAATTCTCTTCATCAACAAGAACAATGTCTTTCTACCTTGCTCTCAGCCCTCGCAAGGGCTCTATCCATTCCCGCACACATCAACCAAGTCTAGGCAACACCTCAACTTGTTAAGAGACTCAAACTCTTCAGCCATAGCAATAATCCGTCGATTTGGTTTTGTACTTTGAATAGCTTTTGAGTAGCTATAACACACAAATGCATCAACGGTCTCTGCAACTTCCAAAGAAAATCCTAGTGGATTTGTATATCCAAGAAGATTCCCATCAACTAAGTTTGCAAACCTTTGCGGTCGGTTGATCACTCTCTTCTCTCTGCCTATTGCAATGCTATATGGTTATTGTTGCATAGGTGCATCAACATTATTATCTTGATCAATATTTTCTACCTCATCCACTTCCTCTACTTTAGAACTACTGGGCTGAGCTAGTGGAGATTCAATTTCTAGTTCTATGTGGTAACTGACACCACGATCTGTTTCTACCATTGCCTTCTCTCTCTGACTATCCAGTGAGGCAAATTCATTGAATATTTCATCCCTACTGATAATTAACCCTGGAGTCTTTTGATATGTGCACCACAACCTATAACTTTTCACTCCAGTTGCATACCCTAGAAAATTACACTTCTTTGCTCTCGGCTCAAGTTTTCCATCCCTCACATGAGGATAAGCAGAACAACCAAATATCCTTAACTTTGAATAATCAGCACGCGAACCGGATCATACCTCAAAAGGATTTTTGAACTCAATGGCTATGGAGGGAGATTTATTGACCAAATAACAAGCTGTATTGGTTGCTTCAGTCCAAAAATCTTTGCTAACACATGAGTGTGAAAGCATGCTTCATGCCCTATCACAAAGTATTTTATTCATACGTTCTGCAACACCATTTTATTATGGTGTTCTAACACAAGTCTGGTATTTTACTATGCCCTCCCAGCTGTAGAAATTATCGAACTCAGAATTGCGAAATTCCAACCTATTGTTGGTTCGAAGATGCTTAACTTTTCTTTCCGTCTGCCTCTCAACCAACGCCTTCCATTTAGGAAATTTCAAAAATGCCTCATCTTTTATTTTCAGAAAATACACCCACACCATCCTTGAGTAATAATAAATCAAAGTCATACCTTTGCCTCCTTCAATTATGCGATCGCATCAGTCGACCACGCGATCGCATTTAACAATTTTATCAACCTATGCGGTCGCACACCCCATCACGAGATCGCATAGAACAAAAATTGCACCCCTTCATAACCCTCTATGCGATCGCAGATCAGTTTATGCGATCGCATAGAGTAAAAACTCTTTACAATTTTCTGCTGCATTAAACATGCTCAAAATTGTCCGTTGGCCATCCGAATTCACCCCGAGACCCTCGGGACCTCAACCAAATGCACAGATATGTTATGTTACCTCATTCAAACTTGCCCGTAAGATAAAACACCATCATAAACATCAAAATCATCGAATTATCACGGATTCCAGCCTAAGTTAAACTAAAACTTCTGAAACTTGCATTTGATCTAAAACCCAACCTAAACACCTCTGAATGATCTGAAAGTTTGCACGCATATCCAAAATCGTCTAACAGAGCTACAACAACTCTCGGAATTCCATTCTGACCTCGAATCAAAATCTCACCTACCATCCAGAATTTGCCAAAATCAAACCTTAGCCAATTCAAGCCTAATTCTACACCGGACCTCCAAATTCAGTTCTAATTGCTCTCCTAAGTCATAAATCATCCCCCGAAACTAGTCGAATCATCACAAATCCATTCCGAGCCTTCTAACTCAAAAGTCAACATTCAGCTGACTTTTTCAAACTAACCTTCTCATAAAGAGACCAATTACCTCATTTCTAACCAAACTCTATCCGAATTGGTTCAAATTCTCCAAACATATTTAATGAAACATATAGAAGCATAAAACGGGAAAAATGGGGTGGTAACTCCCGTAACGACGGGTCGGGTCGGGTTGTTACATCCTCCCCAACTTAAATAAACACTCATCCTCGAGTGGGTCAAGAAACATAGCTGGAGTCTCAAACAAGTGAGGATATCTGCTCCGCATCTCCTGCTCGGTCTTCCACGTTGCTTTCTCCACGGGCAGATCTCTCCACTGCACCTTCACCGAAGCTATGTCTTTAGATCTCAACTTTAGAACCTGTCGACCCAAAATGGCTACCGGCTCCACATCGTAGGTCAAGTCCTCATCCAACTAGATCGTGCTGAAGTCTAATACATGAGACGGGTCTCCAACATACTTCCGAAACATAGAAACATGGAACGCCGGATGAAATCCCGATAAGCTAGGAGGCAAAGCAAACATATAGGCCACCTCCCCAATCCTCCTAAGTACCTCAAAAGGTCCAATGAACCTTGGGCTCATCTTTCCTTTCTTTCCAAACCTCATAACACCTTTCATAGGCGAAACTTACAGCAACACCTTCTCACCTACTGAATAAGACACATCTCAGACCTTCCGGTCCGCATAACTCTTCTTACGCGACTGAGCTGTACGAAGTCTCTCCTGTATCACTTTCACCTTATCCAAGGCATCTTGGACCAACTCTGTCCCCAATAGTCTAGCATTGCCGGGCTCAAACCAACCAACCGGAGATCTACACCGTCTCCCATATAAGGCTACAGACGGTGCTATCTGAATGCTGGATTGATAGCTATTGTTATAAGAAAACTCTGCAAGAGGTAAGTAATCGTCCCAAAACCTCCAAAATCCATAACGCAGGCACGTAACATATCCTCTAATATCTGAATTGTACCCTCGAACTGCCCGTCCGTCTGTGGGTGAAATGATGTGCTCAACTTTACCTGTGAACCCAACTCTCGCTGAAATGTCCTCCGGAATTGAGAATTGAATTGGGTACCTCTATCTGATATAATAGAAACTGGGACCCCGTGCAATCGCACAATCTCTCGGATGAAAATCTCTGCTAACCGCTCTGATGAATAAGTAGTGCACACAGGAATGAAGTGCACGGACTTGGTCCGTCGATCCAAGATCACCCAAACTGAATAAAACTTCTTCAAGGTATGAGGAAGACCACTCATGAAGTCCATAGTAATCCTCTCCCATTTCCACTCGGGAATATCCATGCACTGGAACACTCCACCGGGTCTCTGGTGTTCATATTTGACCTGCTGACAGTTAAGACATTGAGCCACATAATTCACAATATCCATCTTTATCCTTCTCCACCAATAATGCTGTCTCAAATCTTAGTACATCTTTGCGGCGCCCGAATGACTCAAACACCGCGAGCTGTGGGCCTCCTCTAATATCAACTCCCGAAGCCCATCCACATTGGGCACGCAAATCCGGCCTTGCATCCGCAACATACCATCATCTCCAATGGTCACATCTCTGGCATCATCGTACTGGACCATGTCCTTCAGGACAAGCAAATGCAGATCATCATACTTACGCTCTCGAGTGCGGTTATACAAGGAAGACCGAGACTTCATACAAGCCATCACCCAATTAGGCTCGGAAATATCTAACCTCACCATCTGATTAGCTAAACCCTGAACATCAACTGCAAGGGGCCTCTCCCCAACTGGAATGTACGCCAAACTGCCCATACTAATAGTCTTCCGGCTTAAAGCATCAGCCAGTACATTGATCTTGCCGAGATGATACAAAATAGTAATATCATAGTCCTTGAGTAATTCAAGCCATCTCCGCTACCTCAAATTGAGATCCTTCTACTTAAACAGGTGTTGAAGACTGCGGTGGTCCGTATATACCTCACAAGATACGCCATATAGATAATGCCTCCAAATCTTTAAGGCATGAACAATAGCAGCTAATTCTAAGTCGTGAACAGGGTATTTCTTCTCATGGGGCTTTAACTGGCGAGAAATATACGCAATAACTCTACCCTCCTGCATCAATACACAACCTATCCCAACCCTCGAAGCATCGCAATACACCGTATAAGAACCTGAAGCTGATGGTAATACAAGTACCAGAGCTATGGTCAAGGCCTACTTGAGCTTCTGGAACCTCTCCTCGCATTCATCAGACTACACAAATGGGGCATTCTTCTGTGTCAACTTCGTCAAAGGCGAAACAATAGATGAAAAACCCTGAATGAACCTACGGTAATAACCTGCCAGACTGAGGAAACTTCGGATCTCAGTAGCTGAGGAAGGTTTGGCCAACTCTGCACCGCCTCGACCTTCTGCGGGTCAACCTGAATACCATCGCTGGACACTACGTGTCCTAGAAAAGTCACAGTATTAAGCCATAACTCACACTTAGAAAACTTTGCATAAAGCTTCTCATCTCTCAATCTCTGTAATACCACCCTTAGGTGTTGCACGTGCTCCTCCTAACTGCGTGAGTACAGCGGGATATCATCAATAAACACGATCACAAAAGAATCCAGATACTACCAAAATACAATATTCATCAAGTGCATGAATGCGGCTGGGGCATTTGTTAGTCCAAAAGACACTACTAGAAATTTGTAGTGCCCATATCTCGTCCTGAAAGCTGTTTTCATAATGTCTGAATCCCTAATCTTCAACTAGTGATAACCCGATCAAAGGTCAATTATTGAGAATACACTTGCTCCCTGAAGCTGATCAAACAAGTCCTCAATACGAGGTAGTGGGTACTTGTTCTTTACTTTCACCTTGTTCAACTATCTGTAATTAATGTACATTCTCATTGTGCCATCCTTCTTCTTTACAAATAACATCGGTACACCCCAAGGTGACACACTCAGGCGAATGAACCCCTTATCTAGGAGTTCCTAAAATTGTTCCTTCAACTCTTTTAACTCAGGTGGTGCCATACGATAGGGAGGGATAGAAATGGGCTGAGTATTCGGCATCAGGTCAATACCGAAATCGATGTCCCTGTCCGGCGGCATGACCGTCAGGTCTGCTGGAAACACATCCGGGAAATCCATCACAACAGGGACCGAATCAAGACTAAGAGTCTCAGCTCCAACATCTTTAACGAAAACTAGATAAGATAAACAACCCTTCCCAACCATTCATTGAGCTTTTAGGGAGAAAATCACCATGTCGGCTACATAATCAGTCACGCCTCGCCACTCGATCCTTGGAATACCTAGAATATCCCATGTAACTGTCTTGGCATGACAGTCCAGAATAACATGGTAAAGAGATAACAAATCCATACCTAGAATCACATTGAAATCCACCATGCCCAATAATAAGAAGTCAACTCGGGTCTCCAGACCCCCAATAGTAATAAGACAGGATCGATATACGTGATGCATAATAATAGTATCACCCACCTGGGTAGATACATGCACGAGTAAGGCAAGACAACCACGGGTCGTACCTGAATGATGAGCGAAATATGAAGATACATAGGAGTAAGTAGATCCGGGATCAAATAAGACAGAAGCATCCCTGTGGCAGACTGAGATAATACATGTGATGACTGCATCTGATACACTAGCGTCTCTCATATGTGGAAGAGCATAAAATCGATCTTGACCTATGACAGTACGGTCCTCACCCCTAGGGTGACATCTGGCTACCTGACATCCACTCCTAGCTGACTAAGTGGGTGCTGAAGAAACAACAGCCAGAGATGAGGGCCGATCCCTGCTGAGACTATCTACTAAGGAACCGAGGACACTATCTCCTCATATGACCCAACTCACCGCACTCATAGCAACGGCCTAGAGGGACTGATGGGAACCCCTCACTGCAGATGAACCCTGAGCTGAAGAAGTAGGAGCAGAGCTCTAAGTTAGAAGGGTGCTCAGTGCAGGCTAGCTCTGCTGACGACCATGATGACCACGGCCTGACGAAGCCCCACTAGACTCTGAATGGCCTGACTGAGGAGGTATGAAGGAACGACCTCTACTGTGCTAGAACTGGCTCCTAGACGGAGCACCACTGAAACTACCTGCACCACGAGGCCTCCTAGCCTCTCTCTCATCGCGCTATCGATGGTGATCTGTCTCAATCTGACGAGCCGCATCAACCACCTCCTCAAAAGTAACTGTTATAGCCCTCTCTCTAGTCATTAATATGCGGATATGATAGTTGAGACCATCCACAAATATCTTGATCATCTCACGAACTGTAGGGATCATCCATATAGCATGCCGAGCTAGTTGTGTAAACCTCAACTCGTACTGAGTCACTGTCATATCTCCGTGCTTCAACCACTCGAACTGACAACACAACTCCTCCCTATGAGATTGGGGCACATACTTCTCCAAGAATACCGTGGAGAACTGCTGCCATGTGAGGGGTGCTGCCCTAATAGGCTTACATCTCTCGAAGTCCTATCAGCAATTAAATGCAGGCCCTGTGAACTGGAAGGTAGTAAAAGCCACACTGCTAGACTCTAGAATATCCGTAGTGCGAAGCATACGCTGGCACTTATCTAGAAAACGCTGGGCATCCTCTCCCTCAACATCACTGAATGTGGGAGGCTGAAGCCTACCGAACCTCTCCAATCGACGTTGCTAATCATCTGTCATAGCTGTAACCACATGAGCTTGGGCTAGTACGACTGGTGCAGGTAGCTGAACTGGCTGATCTGGAGCTACCTCAGGTACCTGTAAACCCTGAATTACCAGCTATGGTGTGCGAGCAACGGGGGTCTGATTTTGCTCCCCTGCCTAAGAATAAGTTGTTGTAGTAGAAACCGCAACCACCTGGGCTAAGCTAGTACACACTGATAGGATCTTTGCTAAGGTCTCTTGAAGACCCGGTATCTCAATAGACATTGCTGGTTCCTGAACCTGAACCTGACCCACTGGTGCTGGGATCTGACGCTGAGTCTGGTCAGCAGGTGGGTCAGTAGGTACTATCGCTGCTACCCTGCCTCTGCCATGACCTCGGCCTCTGGGTGCCACCGGTGGTCGTCCACCATGTCCGTTAGCACGGGTTCTCGCCATTTGCGAGAGAATAGAATATAGAAAATTTAGTTTTCACAACAACAACAAACCGCAAGATATGAATTTCAAGAAAGTGAAGTGTTTCCTAAAAGTTCTGTAGCCTCCCGAGGATAGATTCGGACGTCTACGTACCAATCTGCGGGAGCCTACTAAATTGGCTCATGACTCGCGAGGCCTAGTAACCTAGGCTATGATACCTACTTGTCACGACTCAAAACCCGGTCGTGATAGCGCCCAACCCTAAAGCTAGGCAAGCCAGACCATCCGTCATTTTCATATTAACAATAAGTCTCGAAACCGACAATTTAAGGAGAATATAATAGTTTAGAATAATAATCCAGTAATAATATAATAATAATAATAATAATAATAGGTGTGAAAACTGATAATAACACTCCCAATGATCTAGGGTCACGAGTCTCGAGCCTCTAAGCAAAAACTTGATAATAATAATATCTGAACGAAATACTCAAGTCTCAAAGTATATATATATATAAATAAAACTGGGATAAAGAGTAGCCAGGTCCTGCGAATGTCAGCAGCTACCTCAACAAGTCTGATAACTCTGTAAAACGAGACTCCTCAGCTAAACCTCCAGCGTACATGAATCCGCACACAAAGGTGCGGGGAGTAGGGGTGAGTACTAAGTACTCAGTGAGTAAAAAGTATATAAAATGTCTGAAGGTAAGAAATTCACGAAATGCCAGAAAGTAAAGCTACATCTAACAGTCCGACACTTTACTATGAACTAACAACAACAACAACAACAAACCACAGATAGCACAAGTAAATAACAATGCAATGCACATGACCGCTACAGCGTCTAGCCCGATCCATTTAACGTTGACGACGCTCACTGGGGGTATGTATAGACTTCGGAGGGGCTGCTTCAGCCCAAGCGCAATATATTCATATCAGTTGCTGTGGCGTGCAGCCTGATCCATACTCAGTCCATAATATTCATATGAGTCACATAATAGTTTCAATTTATTTCTTTCCAATTTTCAATTCATTAGTAAGGAATTGCTTTAGTTATTTAATTTTCAGGAAAATGTGATTTAGCAGTTCACAATAGTAATTACACCCAGGACTGAGATTAATGAATTTAAAAATCATGCTATCACAATTATATTCATCCTCTATGGATACTACAGGTCAGCACAAAGCCCCAAACATGGCATTAAGCCAGATATATTCAACACAGTGTCACACCTCCCTTTTACGCACCCGCGAGGACGCGAGTAGTAAAAGAGAGTTTTTCCAATTAAAGGACAATCGAGACGGGATTTATTTATTTAGTTCAGAGTCGCCACTTGGAAAAATAATGGTGTCCCAAGTCACCGGTTTTAATCCCGAACCGAGGAAATTTATGACTTTGCGTTACAATCTGCGAAATTAGAAACCTGGATAAGGAATTCTGTTAACCCGGGAGAAGGTGTTAGGCAATCCGGATTCCATGGTTTTAGCACGGTCGCTCAACTGCAATTTTTTGTTTCTATCTGATTTCTTTATATATTTTTATTTATGTGCTCTTATATTCCTCTTTTCAATTTTAGAAGAATTGCAACGTCACGAAAATACATTTCGAGTCACACCGCAACCAGTACGCCTGTGACTTTAATATATTTCAGTTTCGCCGAGAGTAAGATTTGGGTCACATAAATGCACACCCGTATTTAGGAAAGTATTTTATTAAAGTCGTGCCTAAAGAGTCTATCGTGTTGTTTAACTTTGGGAAAAGGACCGTGAAATTCACTAACGGTCTTTCCAAGTCTAAGGTTTTCATTACAATTAATTTGAGGGCCCCGCAATTGTGTATTTAATGCGGCGAGGCTCATCTCATTTTTATTAACTAAGGTCAAACCTAAAGCAACTATATTTTTTACTAAACCGATTTCGACTTTTTGTAAGACTAATATTAGCAAGTGACTATAGTTTAGGTCTCTTAGAGGTTATTTGACAATATGAGAGATTGAATTGGGCCCGTAATGCTATATTTGGATCATATGGATGAACAACTCTTAAATTTGAACCCGCAATTGTTACACTAGCATATGCACGATTATATTACACTATTATTGATTGATCAACTTATACACTGCATTAAAACACTTTGTTCAAGCATTTAAAATTTGACTAATCTCCAATTTTTGAGCTTTTGCCGGAGTTTGAATTTGTACGTGAATTTGAGCTTTTGCCGGAGTTTGAATTTGTACATGTATGATGCACCAAGTCCGTGTCGTGGAACTGTTGTGGGCGTACCCACGGGGCGTCGTCTCCGCCAAAAGAGCTTTAGGCGGCTATGGACGGCTGTCTATGATCGAGGGCGGCCGTACCGCTTATGGCGTCTACGCCAGATGGGGGCGGCCTCGATGCTTGCTGCCCGTATTTGGGCCAAGGGGGGTGATCGATATGTTGTCTATAGGTGGTCTTTATGAGGTCGAGTTATAGCTCATACAGATATTCCCTCCGCTTATCGCGGTTACGTCGAGATGGATCGGGATGAGCGGATATGACAGTTTAGACGTCGTTTCTTTTCGATTGAGGGTACGACGACCTCCTGGGGAGCCTCATTGTCGGACGGGGGTTCTGAAGGCGTTCCCACCTTTGGGAGCTTGGCCGATACGACGCCATAGGGAGTACTTGTAATGACGGCTCGTATTCCGGCGCACACCCCCCGATTTCGATCGTGGAAGCGACGATTTCGATGAAAGTCAAACCGTTTCTGACGGTTGGGATTCGCATTAAATGGCGCCTCTCAGTTTCCCGAGGTTTTGATTCGATTTTTCTTTATAAGAAGGCCTGATATCTCAGACATTTCTCTGTTCTTCTTCGCTCTGTTGATCATTTTCCTCTCCAGCAAGCTCTCAAGAAATCTTGCTTTTTTGTGGCACAGTTGCTTCCCTTTCTTAGTCTCACTTCCCAATTCTTCTTCCAATCCTTCCGGTGACCCAAGAAAAATGGCTGGCCTTCCTTCTCGTGATGGTCTTGCGGCGGTGCTACCCTCAGAGTCCCCGGTGATCGAGGGGTTGTCCCCCGTGCTTCCGGCGGTTGACCGGAATGATGTTGAGAGGATGCCCTTCAGTTGATGATATACTCCCAGGGGCGGGGAGCTTGGCGGTGGATTTCACCACGGATGGTAGTGCTGAGTCTGTCGACGAGGCCCCGCTGATGGGGGAGGTGAGCATGGACCAGCTGCGCGCGCAAGGACTCATTCCTCCCCATGCCGACATTATATTAGCCCGGCCCGGGACAGGGTGCATACCGACTGTCCGGAGTTCTGTGTGTTCTATTCTTTCCCGCTCAGGTTGGGGTTCAGGATGCCCCTTCCCAATTTACTAGTAGACTTCCGTCGATACTACGACGTCTGTTCGGGGAAGCTTACCCCGTCTGTGTATAAGCTTATGGCCATGATGCTCAAGCTCTCGGAGTTGGCCGGCAGGTTGGTTACTCTTCAGCACGTTCTTGCTTTTTTCGCTCCCCAGCGGACTCGGGGGAGCATGATTCGGATGGTCTCGCAGGGGTGGCAAGGATTAGTGACGGCCTTGGACGACGAGGTGGAGCCTCGCCAATATGAACAGTTTTTCTACGTCTGGACTAGTCACCTGGTAGCGTCCTCTTCAGGCTTTCCGGAGGCCTGGAACCATGGCCGTGAGTCTTCTTGTTATCCCTCTTTTTTTTTGAATTGTATTTTATTTTTTATTTTCGACCGACGGCCGTTTTTTTAGTCGTTTCCACAACTGACAGGTCGCCCCCGCCTCTATTCACCGGCCTGCGCGGATGGTTAGAAGCCGTCCTTCCACATACCGAAGGAATTCGCTCGTGGGCGTCCTTTTCGAGGAGATACGGCAACAGTCTGGTCGTAGGTAAGTTATTTCTCTGTCGACGAGGCGTACCCATCTTTTGGCCGTCGCCGTAATTCAATGCTGACCTATCTTTTATCCTCGCAGGACGGGTAAGCCGTGGCAGGGCCCCTCTTCCTGTATTCCGGCGACATGGCGCGATCGCCAGGTTTTTTACCCCTGCGGCCGCTCGAGCCCCCAGGGCCGTCTCTGTTGATTCCGTAGCCGCCCCTTCGCCTGCTCGCCCAAGGCTCGAAGGCGGGAGTGTGTCGGGGGTTGTACGCTCCCGAGAGTCGTCGCCTTCTCGAGATGAAGAGGAGAGGCCCCTGGTCAGACGGTGGACCCTTCCGCCTCCAGCTCCTCCGGCGGTGCAGCCGGTTGCCAATGAGGAGGTAGCCGTGACTCCTCCGCGGCCCTATGAGGCAAGGGAGATTTTTGAGCTGGCGCGGACACCCATGGGCACGCCGGATAAATTGAGGGCTCGGGAAGAACTGTTGATTGCAAAGTAGACTTCCAACTAACTGGCGCCTTTGCAAAAGTAAACACATAACCAGTAGTTGATCTTCGTTTATCGAGATCACCCGCAAAATCTGAGTCACAATATCCAACTACAGACTGATTGTCTTCCTGCTCAAAAATTAACCCAACATCTACAGTATTATGAATATACCGCAGAATCTACTTCACAGCTTGCCAATGCTCCTTTCCCGGATTGTGCATATATCTGCTAATAACTCCAACAGCTTGTGAAATGTCAGGTCTCGTGCTGACCATTGCATACATCAAGCTACCAACAGCATTTGCGTATGGTACCTTTGACATATACTCTCGTTCAACTTCATCCAATGGCGACATAGTAGTACTTAGCTTAAAATGGGGAGCAAGTGGAGTACTAACTGGCTTAGTCTTGTCATCTATGCCAAAATGTTGTAGTACTCTCTTCAAATATTCTTTCTGAGATAAACAGAGCTTCTTTGAACGCCTATCTCTTATTATCTCCATGCCAAGAATTTTCTTCGCCTCACCCAGATCCTTCATCTCGAACTCCTTTTTCAGTTGAATCTTCAACTTATCAATTTCTTCCGAATTCTTGGAAGCTATCAACATATCATCAACATATAGGAGAAGATATATAAAGGAACCATTTTTAAGCTTGCGCAAATACACACAATGATCGTATTTGCTTCTCTTGTACCCTTGCTGCAACATAAACTTGTCAAATCGTTTGTACCATTGTCTAGAAGATTGTTTCAACCCGTACAACGATTTTTCAAGTTTGCAAACCATATTTTCCTTTCCAACAACTTTGAATCCTTCTGGCTGAGTCATGTAGATTTCCTCCTCCAAGTTTCCATGTAAAAACGCAGTTTTTACATCCATCTGAACTAGTTCCAAATCCAATTGTGCTACCAAAGCCAACATAATTCGAATGGAGGAATGTTTTACAACCGGAGAAAATACTTCATTGTAATCAATTCCCTCCTTTTGAGCATATCCTTTGGCCACCGACCTTGCTTTGTAGCGAACATCTTCTTGGTTAGGAAATCCTTCTTTCTTTGCAAATACCCATTTGCACCCAATTGCTTTCTTTCCCTTCGGGAGATTGGCCAATCTCCATGTATGATTCTCATGAAGGGACTGTAATTCATCATTCATGGCAATCCTCCACTTATCTTCTTCTGAACTTTGGACTGCGTCTTTATAAGTGGTGGGAACATCATCAGCTGCAATTGCGGTTGCACAAGCAACTGTCTCTATGAGACGAACAGGTTTCGTTACTTTCCTTTTTGGCCTGCTGGTTGCTATTGATTCAAGTTGTTGTTGAGGTTCCTGAGTTGGAACCTCCTCTACTGGCTCTCCTTCCAGAGGATAATCTTCATTTGTTTCCTCCTCTGCTTCTTGTGTAGGAAAAATAAATTTTCCCTCAAACTCCACCTGCTTAGAAGCACCATCATCATGTTTGGTATCTTCATTTGTTACCTTGTTTACCATAGAAGATTCATCGAAGGTAACATCCCTGCTGAATAGTACTTTCTTTGTCATAGGACTCCATAAGCGATGTCCTTTGACTCCAGAAGTAATCCCCATAAAAATAGCCTTCTTTGCCCTTGGATCCAATTTTGACTCCGTCACATGATAATATAAAGTTGAGCCAAATACGTGCAAAGAGTCATAATCTACAGCAGGCTTTCCATACCATTTTTCAAATGGTGTCTTGCCATCAATAGCAGCAGATGGTAAGCGATTAATGAGGTGGCATGCATATGTAATTGCCTCAGCCAAAATTCTTTGCCCAAGCCAGCATTGGACAACATACACCGTACCTTCTCCAGCAAGGTCCGGTTCATGCGTTCTGCCACTCCATTATGTTGTGGTGTACGTCTGACAGTGAAGTGTCGGGCGATGCCATCATTTTCGCAGACCTTATTGAAATGATCATTTTTGTATTCACCTCCATTGTCCGTGCGAATACACTTGATCCTCCTGCCTGTTTGATTCTCCACCATCGTCTTCCATTTGAGAAAAATTCCCAAGCACTTCATCTTTGCTCTTCATTGCATACACCCATACTCTTCGGGAAAAATCATCAACAAAGGTCACAAAATAGTGCTTCCCACCCAATGAAGGTGTTTTGGAAGGACCCCAAACGTCAGAGTACATAATCCAAAATGCCTTTAGTATTATGGATTGCTGTACCAAATTTAACCCTTGTCTGTTTCCCTTTGACACAATGCTCGCAAAACTCTAAATTGCAAGCTTTTACCCATTTCAACAATCCTTGATCTGATAGAGTTTTCAAGGATTTTCCTCCAGTATGTCCCAAGCGCACGTGCCATAGCCTGGTTGCTTCTGCCTATTTGTCGTCACTGGACGTCACTGTCATTATCCCAATAACTGTACTACCGAGATAACAGTACATGTTATTGTTCTTCCGATTGGCCTTCATTACCACTAGTGCACCGGAGCATACTCTCATCACACCATTTTCTGCAATAAATTTTGAACCCTTTTGATTCCAAGGCTCCCATAGAGATGAGATTTTTCTTCAAACCCGGTACATATCGAACATCTATTAATGTTCTGATCATTCCATCATGGTTCCTTAATCGTATTGAACCAATTCCATATGAGGTAAGAGGGTTGTTATCCGCTGTTTGGACGACTCCATATTCTCCTTCTTGAAAGTCCACAAACCAATCCCTGTTGGGACACATATGATAGCTACAAGCCGAATCCGTCAACCATATGTCTGATGACGTTGACGGCTCCGTTGTAACTAATGAGAAATCTGAATCATCACAATCGGCAACATTTGAATCCATAATGGCCTTTCCATTGTTATGTTTGGCCTTATTATTCAACTTCAGACAGTCTTTCTTCCAGTGCCCCTTTTCTCGACAAAAGGCACATTCATCTTTGCTGGGTTTAGATCTTGACTTAGATCTTCCTTTCCTTGTCCTCGTTTGATTTTGAGGACGACCCCTCACGAATAGTGCTTCTCTTTCTCCGCCCTTCTGTTTTTCTCGCTTTCTTTGTTCATAGCTATACAAAGCCGAACAAACTTCTCTGAGAGAAACTTCGTCATTTCCATGGAGTAGAGTAGTTTCAAGGTGCTCGTACTCGTCCGGAAGTGACGCCAACAACATCAAGGCCAAGTCACCATCATCATAAGTTGTATCCATATTTTGCAAATCTGTGACCAACTTAGTGAAACTGGTGATATGTTCATTCATCGTGGTACCAGGAACATAGGTAAAGTGAAGCAGTCTCTTCTTCATGTACAATTTATTTTGACTGTTTTTCTTCAAAAATTTATCCTCCAGTGCTTTCCATAATTTACTTGCAGAAGTTTCCTTTGTGTATGGATATTTCTGCTCTCTAGCAAGGTAGGATCGAATGGTACCGCAAGCAACACGGTTGATAATTCTCCAATCTTCTTCTCCAACACCATCTGGTCTCTTTTCTTCAATAGCAAGATCTAGCCCTTGTTGAAAAAGGACATCTAGAACCTCGCCTTGCCACATACCAAAATGTCCGGACCCGTCAAAAATTTCTACCGCAAATTTCGCATTTGACACAATTCTTGTCATAAGCGAAGATGCCAATGATGACGTATTGCTGACACTTGATGTAGATTCTTCTTGTTTATTATCTCCCATCTTTGACACAAATATTATTTAATAGCCGACGACACAAATCAAGATTATTTTCTTTCTGATGTGGACGATCAGACTAAGCTGCAACCACAGAGCATACTAAGACAGAACCTTGACTCAGTTACCAAGATAAATCTTTTCTGATGTGGAAGATCAGACTACGCTGCAACCACAGAGCATACCGAGATAATACCTTGGCTCTGATACCAATTGTTGCGGAAGCCAAATGTATATAGTGTGAATGAGTCACAACTACTATACCAAAAATTATGGCAACCACCAAATAATAAATAAGACAATAAAGCAACAATATAAAGAACACCAGAATTTACGAGGTTCGGCTAATTTTGCCTACTCCTCGGACACAACCAATATTTTATTCCACTCCAAATACAAATGAAATAATACTAAAGAGAGAAGATACAAATGCCTTAAGAAGATAAGAAGGCAAATGAGAGGTGTGTTTAAATTCTAAATATAAGGCCTCCTTTTATAGGAAAAAATTCCTTACAAAAGGGGTTTTCCACCGATGTGGGAGATTTTGACATTTCAACAAAAATTACCTAACAAAAAGACATGTTTTTCTAAAAAGAGCGTCCAATCATACACCAAAAATATATATCAGAATGGACAGTGACGCGACAAATACTTGTCATGCTCTCCCTCTTTCTTGCACATGAAGCACCAACAGATATAATTCACATCATGTGAATAATTTTTTTCTTTCTCAAATTTCCTACCATTAAGATAGCTCTCCCAAATTTTGTTTTCAGTGTGAAATACAATGTAATGTTAAGAATTAATGTAGCAGCTGATTAGCTTTGTTAATGCCTTCAAATGATAGGACAAGATTTTTTAACTCGCTAAACTGAACACTGACTAAGGCAGCGGTTTAACTAGCTATAATTTCCCTATGATTTTTGTAGTTTAGGACAAGATTGCTTATTTCTGTCTGCTACTTTTGGCCTTCCACATCAGTCTTGGAATCTTCTTACATAAAATCAAATGTAGCCCTGTCAAAGAATCAACCAGTTTTACGGAGGTGTTTTTGTATAGTTATTCCACAAAATACTAGTACTTGATCCGAAGTGTCCTGCACTATTCTGGCAGAAGTTCCCTGCATTATTTACTTCTATGATATGTTTGTTTGCATTTATCTCAAAGTTCTGCTGAAGTTTCTTGGTACAAGTGAGTAAAAATAGCGGTAGTCCCAAACGTATTTGAGAGTGAATATTCCAAGCATAATGGGATGCTTTACTTATTCTTTGTTATTTCTGCTTCTTATTCTTTTTTTCTTTGAGCCGGGGTCTTTCGGAAACAAACTCTTTACCTTCACAAGGTAAGGGTAAGTTTTGCGTAGATTCTACCCTTCACAAATCCTACTATATGGAATTATACTAGTTTTTTGTTGTTGTATTCACATAGTTATTTTCGTAGGCAGAGTTTTGCAATTTCTGGTTTGTTTCTTAGTGCTATCTACTTTAAACTTTGATTAACAGCAAGGAAACACTGAGTGCTGCTCCCTTACCTTCTTACCATCCCAGTTGGACAAACTCATTGTTCCAATTGTTGTGGAATTGGTAAAAAGAATGTTAGATCAATAGCCTAATCTGGTTTCAATTTCCAAATATATTGTTTTTCGTGATCGATGCTAAGCAATTCCTATCTAATAGTCTTCCTTTATCCAGGCTTTCCTAGAAACAGTGAGTGATCTATTGTCGCAACATATCAGATACATGATGTCAAAAGGTGACACTCACCTTACATTCGATAAGAAATACATGATGTTTATAGAGGGCATCAAGATATCACAGTGAAAGACCACATGAAACATACAGAAAAAGAGGAACATGACAAAATTCTTCACAGTAAGCATGAGTCTATGTTGATCAACCAAAAGACAAAATCAGTGTAGTGTTGCAATATAAGAGGATAGGCCTTTCGGCATCACTACAACAATTTGCTAAGAAAGAAAGTCAAACAACTCTATCTGTGCTTTTGCTGCAGTTATCTTAGCAATTTCCAAATAAAAACACACCGCCGTCAGTTTGAGATCAACATGGAGCAATTAAGAGAAAGCAAGCATCTAAAAGCAATACCATGTTTTCGTGGCAAGGTCTTGACTCACATCTGACGGAGACAGCTCTAATATTTCTGTGTTAGAAAACATTGTTGCACATTAAAGATTATTAAAATAGGGAAGAATGCGTCAGCCTTCAATATAAGAGTTTGTTTATACTTACTTCAATAATGAGGTCAATACGGTTGCATCCTTCAGTATCTTCTTCTTCCTTAATTCTCACAGCTGAAGCCTCCAGAGATTCTTCGTGGCAACGAATCAACTTAATCTGCTTCAGTGTTAGAATATCTGCAAAGCTAAGGGGGATCTCCTCGAGATAGTAACGCCCTATTATAACAAGTGTTTCAAGCAAGGGAAAAGATTCGTCTGAGGCTTTCCACCTTGAGATATTTAAGTAGTTCAGTTTCAAGAACTTAAGTTTACGGAACTTAACACCAGTTCCAAGGCAACACTCATCGGGTTGTTTAAATCTCAGATACCTTAATTGGAGATACTCCAGACTTGGTAGTCCCGCGATGAAGGGAATGGCTCTTTCTGTATGAGCCCCATCCAGTACCAACTTCTTTAAATTTAAAGGCAAGTATAACTTGAATAAAGCTAGGTCCTCATTAATGGAAAGGCGAAGTGATTGAAGCTGGGTAAGACTCTCCAAGTTGGGAAAAATCACACCAGAATATCTTTCATCGCCCCAAAATTCGATCACAAGTTCTTGAAGATTAGGACACCTCCGTAATAAGACATCCACGCTACCAGCATCATCACTATCAATTGCAAATTTCCTTAATATCCTCAAATTTTCCAATTTAGAGGAATCTTCTAAGATCCAATGCTTATCTTTATCCAAATTAAAATCAACCTCAACATGCCTTAACTTTTCCATTTTCCAAAAGATAGCTGGTAATACTAAAGTTTCAGAATAATGACGATTAGACTTGACAATTAAAGTTTCTAGATGGGGCAGATGTGATTTTGGATGGAAATAGAATTCTAGTGTGGAAACTGCAAGGTACTTCAGGTGAATTAGTGGATTAAATGTAGCTAACGACAAATAATCCGCTTCATAGGAACTCAAATCCAAGACTTTAAGAAGTCTCAATTTACTAACCTGACGGAAGGGATTCCAATTAGTAAATTCTCTTTTGTTATTCGTCGTTATTACTGACCTTAATTGCTGGCCGAAAGGCTTCCGTGTTTTGGAGCGCGGAAATGCAATCTCAGAAAGCTCATTATTGAAACTGAATCTCACTCGACTTTCCTTCCAATCAGAAGGTTGAAAGTGGCTATAATGCCCCTTCACTGCCGATATTATCTTTTCTTTTCTACTCCTTTCCAAGCAAAAGTGAAGCACGATATCATGAACCTGGCAATATTTGACTTTCCCGTTATATCTTCTCCTTGAAACCATTACCACGTTACTGCTAATGAGATCCGTTAAGTAACCTTCAGCTGCCTCTTCCATTAATCTTCCAGATTCAACGTTCTGCACGAAGCCTTCTGCGATCCATAAACTTATCAATTTAGACACTGGAATTCTTGCATCCTCGGGAAACATCCCCATGTAAAGAAGGTAAGGTTTTAAATGATCAGGTAAGTTATCATAACTCAACTGCATAGTCGAAAGACTATATTCTTCAGAATCACCAAGATAATAAAATAGACAATTTTTAACCTCATGCCACCAATATTCTTCCATTTTCCTTTTTTTGATAATTCCAGATACCAAGACAATCACTAGAGGCAATCCTTTGCATCTCTCTGCAACTGCTAGACTCGCATCGTCTAGTTCAGATGGGCAACCTTCATTTTCAAACACTTTTTTCTGCAACAATTGACAACTCTCTTCTGATGTGAGGAATGGAAGGAAATAAGGATCAATATTGTGCATGACATACTCACCCACTTTCTCAAGTCGAGTTGTAACTATCATTCTGCTTCCATTTTCACCATATGGAAATGATAATCTTAAGTCATCCCATGCCATAAAATCCCACATATCATCCAAGACAATAAGATATCTCTTCCCCATTAAGCTTTTCCTTAACTTTTCTGCAAGGACGTCATCCTTATCTCCCTTATCCTTGTAATCGGTAACTTGTCTGAGAAGCTCTTGTAATAGCACTCTCCGGTTATATGTTTGGGAAACGATGCACCATGCTCGAACATCAAAATGAGAAACAATGATGTCGTCATTATACAACTTTCTAGCACAAGTTGTTTTACCTTGTCCCCCCATCCCAACAATTGGGATGACATCTAGGTCATTTGTTCCTTGAATTAGATATCGAATTATTCTTTTCATGTCATTCTCAAAACCAACTATCTCCTCATCATTCATAGGATTACTATGTTGAATTGATAGATGTTTAGATGGCTCAACCACGGTGCAAGGCCTAAGATCAATGTTCTCCGACCACATCTTGGTCACCTCCGTATGAATATGCTTGACCTCTTTTATGATTGAAGGAAGTGAGCAAAAAGAATGCCAAAGAGCATAATATTTAGCAAGAATAGAGTCAATGGCAATCTCAGATTCATATGCCAAATTGATAGTACACCTCTGAAAATCTTTAAGAATTTCATGTTCATGGTGCACTTTCGCGACATCTCTGAAAAGGGATTTTAGAGATGAGAGATCTTTCTCTAAAATGACAATACGAGGCTTCAACATGAAATCTAAGCATGTTTCATAGTTCAACATCTCGTTCAATTTCCTTAAAAGAGAATCCAGAAAGCTCAATCCACCAACTGTGGGAAACTGCGATGGAGTAAATTTAAAGGATTTGTAGTACTTCTCCACTTGCGCCTTTAGATTTTCAGATTTCTCCAATATCTGTCTCGAGCAAAGATTTACATCGCTAGAGTCATCGTTGGTTATAGAGCTAGGAAGAAGCTTTTGAATAACATACAGAACATCACCCACAAGAGATCCCACCTTTTCCAAGATCTCATTCAAAATCCTACCACTAATAAGATGTTTCGATGCATCAGCAAGAAAAACCAACAAGAACTCTATTGCCACATCAATATCTTGAGCAGAGACATTGTTAGGAAAGTTCTCAAGCTTTTTGTTTTTGAGATACACCAGCAGACATTGGAGATGATATGAAAAATCTTTCGGTAGTTTCTTGTCCTTAAAAGTTATCGATCGAATAAACTTTGAAGCCTTTAGTTCACACAGAAAAATCTTCTTCATTTCAAGTTCCACTAGCACAACCAAGCATAGTAAAAGAGGAGGTTTACTCTCGATATCAGATGTATCATACATATCCTTATTAATCCAAAGAGCAAGACAGAAGTGTCCGATTTGTTTAGCCATGAATTGGATTCGGATGCTCAAACCTTTTTGCTTCTCATGCTCAATGTTGCCATTAATCTCTGTGTTATATAAGTATATCAGAAACCTCATTCTCTTTTGAATGCATTTCAATTGCTTGAAATATCTGTCTGTCTTCTGAAGAATTCTGACTTCTTTACTGAAAAAAGGGTCAGACGAGAAAAAGTACCTCAGTGCATCGTTTAGATTATTGTCGATGCAATCCATATATTCCGACAGATAGAATGAAAAATCATTCATGTCATAACTGTAACTTAATCTGACAATACAATCAATGAATACCAGCAATTGTGTTACTATCCTTTCCACATTAAGGTTAGGTTTGTATTCATCTGAAATTCCACCAAAAACCGAGTGAAGCATTTCCACAATCAGTTGAGCCTTCTTTGTGATTTTGTCCAAGGAATCGCGCAAAAGAGCATGAGGATACTTTAAAAACGTCCTCAAAAATCTGAGCTCCATTTCAAGTGTCTCAATTTGATTAATCTTGACAACATCGATATCGCCTCTACTCTTAATCCTTCTTAAGTGATCCAACACATCCTCAATGTCGTTATGAGCCATCTTCCCAACATAAAGTAGAAATTCCTGCAAGTTCATCCAACTTATGTTATCCAATGATCGAGAAATCAAAAATACAAAAAGCATTGCTGTATTTCCAAGACTCTGGATAGGCAGAAGGCTCTATGTCCAATCCCAACTCAATCTTCACTAACAACTTGTTTGGATTGTTGCTACATGTTGTTTTATAATGTACATATTGTATTATATACAATATTGTATTGTATTGTTTAATGAATACAATGTTTGGATAGATTGTATTATTTGCCTTAGTTTCATGATATTACGCACTAACAGTACGACGAATGAACTTCCAACATTACTAAGAAAAAATAGGATACAGAGTAGAATTACTATACAAAATAGTAGAGCAAAGGATAAAATATTAATAATGAAGGGCAAGATGAAAGAAAAAAAAGTAACAAAACAACGTCCCCACACAAATCTATCGTTCCATAAAGTGGCACTTTTCGTCGTAACAATGTATTTAACGATACGATACAAGAAAATTTAAGTAAAATTAAAATAAATATTGTATTTAAAGTAACAATACGATACAATACAATAGATAACAATCATCTGGAAAAGCTGTAAACCATGTTAACATATCATGATTAAGTGATTATTGCTAGGCTCAACGCTCAAAATTCATAATAGAGTCCTATATTTGTATGTTAATCACTAGAGCACCAATGTTTTGCATATGTTCCTTAGGGGAGGGGTATTTGTGATTCAAAGTATAACAGTGAGGACATTTAAATTCGATAACTCATAGAAGGATATATATAACAATGTATCAAAGTTCAGGAGCAACTATGACAATTTTCCCTAATTTAATTTACAAGTGAACAAATATGTCCCTTATATTTCAATATTATTCTTTTAAATAGACTCTCTCTCTCTCTCTCTCTCTCTCTCTCTATATATATATATATATATATATATATATATATATATATAATGACCGTCATCCACCTAGGGTTATACAAAGGAATCGACAAACTACACAAATTCGATAATCCGAGTCAAATCGAAAAAAAAAATAGATTATAGTCTGGTTTGATTTGGTTTGGTGTTGGAACAAAAAAAATCTGAACATAACTGGTTTGATTTGGTTTTAACTCAAGAAAGTCAAACCGAAACCAAACCAACCCGTCATTACATGTCTAGAAATTTTAGATATATTTAATATATAAATATACTTATTGTGATGTAATTTATAAATATTTCTTAAATTTCTTCATAATTTTATCTCTTAAGGTATTATTTCAAGGTTGGACTTAGAACTTTTGAATATTCCAATAAGTTTTATAGCCATTAATACTAGTAAATTAAATAATGCTAACAAAAGTCCAAGCCAAAATCAAATCAATACCACGGCTAACAAAAGGCATTCAATTCAATACTATGAACGGGAATGTATTGAATATCTATTTTTTGTTTTGCAATAATTTAGATAAAAATGCATGACCTATTTTTACTTTTTCATTAGCGTTTGGTCATGTAATTAATACTCCCTTATTTGTCTACTTATTTTAGCATGACTTAGTACTTTTAGATTATGTTTATTTTTATGATGGCTTTTTAATTAGCAATATTTATATTACATAATTTTATTGTCTTTATTATTCAATATTGTAGGATAATAACATGACACGTCTCATATTTTGTATTATTTTCTTGGAAAATACTTTATATAGTTGTATCTTACTAGGATATTAAAGAAATATTTTGAGCACAAGTTATATGTTTTGTTCTAGGAAGATTTTACCGAAAACACCCCCAAATAACCCGAAAACCCGAGATTGAAAAACTCGAGTTTTATTGGTTTGGTTTGGTCTTTAGATTTAATAACCCAACATAATTGATTTAGTTTAGTAATTGTAAAACCAAACCAACTCAACCTACACCCCTACTAATCCACCTATTGAGCCAAAATATCTCAATTGCTGTCTTAGTGACTCAATTATGCCCTTGTTACTAACGAGTTTATCTATAAAAAAATAGAAAAAATTAATGATTATCCATGTGTTACCGTTCTGTTAGTCCGAATATAAATCTTTGCTAAATTAAAAAGAGAAATCCACCATAAATGTATTTGATTGATCCGTCCCAATTTTAAACCCTATTAATCCAAATTCGATTTTAAAAGATAATGTAACTTCTTCTTCATCTATTAGATTCTGCAAATAAATGAATTTGCGCCACTACAACAACCAGTAAAGTAATAATTTAAGCAAGAAATTTTGAGTTTGGGAATGAAATGAAATGGGTATGAGAATAAAATTGGGGATCTTGACTTAGGAAGTAATTCATTAAATGAAATCAAATGGGTATAAAATGAGTATGAGAAAAAAATTCATTATCTCCTCCTTTGATTCAATTTCATGGAGATTGGAGAAGAAAGGGAGAGTTGGCAATGGGGACGACTTTGAAGAAACCATAATGAGCATTTTTCTTTTTTTTAAAAAATGGTAAAGAATTAAATTAGATCAATGGGACGGCGACGCATGGATATTACTAAAAATATTTTTCAAATAAATATGTTAGTTAATAAGGGCATAAGTGAGCCACTAATATAACGGTAAGGATATTTTTGGCTACGGGGATATTTTTGTACCAAATCGAATATTCTCTCATGTCTAATTAGATTCACATTTAATAGTAGTAATTCTTATCAAGTAAAACCAACTTAGAGATTTGCAAAGAAAGAGAAATTAACACAGCTCAAGTCTTACCATAAATCAAGCTAGCTAGCGTGCTTTTGTCTTCTTTGGCCTTTATTGTAATCTAAAACTTATGATCCAATCCTAAAATGGAGCAAAAAGAGATTATCACAGAAATGATTAAATGATCAAAATAGATAATTAAATAGAAGTTGCAGTAGAAGAAAAAAACTAACCAGCTCTTATCGGAAAAAATTAACATATAAATGGAAGAAGGTTTGAAGGAGAAAAGAAGAATCCCTTTCTTTTTTAGTACACAGAAATGGTTGAAGAGATCAAATGGGCTGTATAGAACTCTGAATTATTGTGTTAATAATTTATTAGTAGTAGTTAAACAGCAATTATCGCTTCATTAATTAATGATGGTGATTATTCGTTGTAACAGCCGTCTGACTTTCATTCTTATTGGCATGAATAACAAATTGTGAATGTAAATTTGATACTCTGGCATTGTAAGTAGCTCAATTAAATACTTTGCAAACAACTCTTTTTTTTTTTTTTTTTTTGGAGTCAAGCAAACAACTTCTTGATGAAGAAGCTTGCTATCAAATAACTATCTTGCAAGCAATTTCCTAAAAAAGACTTTTATTCTTGTACGCTCGTAAAGGGGAAGTAAATTGAGTCCTTCAGTGGCAGAGCCAGAATTTTCATTAAAGGGAATCAAAATATAAAAAAATAAATTCACTCAGAAGTGAAGATGTGTCATTATATAGGGTATATGTAATGTCTACGTAATCACTTCGTCATTGCCATACTTGTTCCTTCGAGCTATAGGCTCTGATATTACTTATTGGGCTAATCAACTTGAAGATAATTTTAGCATGATGTGACATTGTCGGTTTTGGGCTAAGCTTGCATGGTTTTTTCTAAAAGGGCTCACTCGATTAAGAGTATTCATACACGTTTTTTTAGACTATCGACATAGTTTTTTTTTTTAGATCTAAATTTATTACTTCATCCGTTCCAATTTAAGTAAACTTGTTTGACTCGGCATGGAGTTTAAGAAAAACTGAAGACTTTTGGAATTTATAATTCTAAAAAAGTTAAAAACAGCCCAGAGTATTTGTGTGGTTATAAAAACTTCTCATTAAGGGTAGAATGATAATTTTAAGCTAAATTATTTCCAAATTTAGAAAAAAGGGTCATTCTTTTTTGAACGGACTATAACGAAAATAGGTTCACATAAACTGGAACGGAGGAAGTAAGAAATAGAAAACTACACAGAGTAGATCTAGGGGTCAAATCGAAACATCTACATATAAGAGTTGGAAAAAAGGGGCATCAAAATAAAATTGTCAACTCACAAGTCACAAAGAATGGTTGCTTTTTAGTAGTAAAAGTATTGATCATTAAGATATAAATTTTTCTTTGTTTTCTTCCATCTGATTACATTCAATTTTATATTTTAAAATATATTTATAAAAGAATTATTGTGGAATATTGCGGGTTAACTAGCATATAATCCCACATAAAGCAAATAAAGAAGAAAAATCAACTCAAGGATTTAACGAGGTGCGGCTAAGCCTAATCCTCGGGGAAAAAGAAGTGAGAGTTTTCCATTATGAATGAGAAGAAAAACACAATACAATTTATAGAATCATCAACTATAATTCATATATATATATCCCAAAAGGTCCCAAACATATATGAGAAATGTTTTCCAATTTGATAAGGACTATAGGTTTTTCTTTCCTAAATCTATTAGGACAATCGATTTTCCTAAATCTATAGGGACTATAAGTTTCATAAAAATACAAGGAAATAATTCAATCCACAAATAACAAATCTTCCCCTTGGCTTGAATTCTCTTCATCAATAGGAACAACGTCTCTCTACCTTGCTCTCAGCCCTCGCAAGGGCTCTATCCATTCCCGCACACATCAACCAAGTCTAGGCAACACCTAAACTTGTTAAGAGACTCAAACTCTTCAGCCATAGCACTAATCCGTCTATTTGGTTTTGTACTCTGAATAGCTTCTGAGTAGCTATAACACACAAATGCATCAATGGTCTTTGCAACTGCCAAAGAAAATCCTAGTGGATTCGTATATCCAAGAAGATTCTCATCAACTAAGTTTGCAAACCTTTGCGGTCGGTTGATCACTCTCTTCACTCTGCCTATTGCAATGCTAGATGGTTATTGTTACATAGGCGCATCAACATTATCATCTTGATCAATATTTTCCACCTCATCCACTTCCTCTACTTTAGAACTACTAGCTAAGCTAGTGGAGATTCAATTTCTAGTACTATGTGGTAACTGACACCACGATCTGTTTCTATCATTGCCTTCTCCCTCTGACTATCCAGTGAGGCAGATTTATTGAATATTTCATCCCTACTGATAATTATCCCTGGAGTCTTTTGATATGTGCACCACAACCTATAACCTTGCACTCCAGTTGCATACCCTAGAAAATTGCACTTCTTTGCTCTCGGCTCAAGTTTTCCATTCCTCACATGAGGATAAGCAGGACAACCAAATATCCTTAACTTTGAATAATCAGCACGCGAACCGTTATACCTCAAAAGGAGTTTTGAACTCAATAGCTATGGAGGGAGATCTATTGACCAAATAACAAGTTGTATTGGTTGCTTCAGTCCAAAAATCTTTGCTAACACATGAGTGTGAAAGCATGCTTCGTGCCATATCACAAAGTGTTCTATTCATACGTTCTACAATACCATTTTGTTATGGTGTTCTAACACAAGTGTGGTGTCTCACTATGCCCTCCCAGCTGTAGAAATTATCGAACTCAGAATTGCAAAATTTCAACCCATTATTAGTTCGAAGATGCTTAACTTTTCTTTCCGTCTGCCTCTCAACCAACGTCTTCCATTTAGCAAATGTCAAAAATGCCTCATCTTTTATTTTCAAAAAATACACCCACACCATACTTTAGTAATAATAAATCAAATTCATAAAGTACCTCGAACCACTCTTGGCGGTAACTCTATTTGGACTCCACAAGTCAGAGTGTATATAATTTAACTTTTCTATGGTCTTGTGCTCGGCCTTCTGGATGAACTTTACCCTTGTCTGTTTACCAAACACACAATGCTCACAAAATTCAAAACTTGATTTTCCCATAAGCTACATCAATTTCTCCTCCAACTACATTGACCTAAAACTGATACAATTTAGAATGTAGTTTACGCTCCATGAGTACCATGGATCCTTTACACACTTTAAGTATTTCATTCTCGAAGTGAAATTTATACCCTTGATCATTCAAAGTCGAAAAAGAAATCAAATTTCCCTTTATCCGAGGAACATACCAACACTCAATGTTTCTGAAAATTCCCTCGAACATTCTCAATTTGATGTTACCAACCCCCTGTACTGGTAATGGATTATTATCTCTTATATAAACAGTCCCACTCATTTCTTTGTAAATTGCAAACCAATTCTTGTACACATATGGAAAGTAACATTAGAATCAAGAACCCAACACTTTGGCCCATGACTAGAACTCACAGCACAAACTTCCCCTACTGTCACGACCCAAAACCCGGTCGTGATGGTGCCCAACCCTAACGCTAGGCAAGCCAGACCATCCGCCGTTTTCATATTAACAATAAGTCCCGAAACCGACAATTTAAGGAGAATATAATAGTTTAGAATAATAATCCAGTAATAATAGAATAATAATAATAATGAGAGGTGCAAAAATTGATAATAACACTCCCAAAGATCTGGGGTCACGAGTCTAGAGCCTATAAGCAAAAACTAGATAATAATAATATCTGAACGAAATACTCAAGTCTGAAAGTATATATATAAATAAAACTGGGATTGAAGAGTAGCCAGGTCCTGCAAACATTAGAAGCTACCTCAACGACTCTGATAACTTTGAAAAACGAGACTACTCAGCTAAACCTCCGGCGTACCTGAATCTGCATACAAAGGTGCAGGGACTAGGGGTGAGTACTAAGTACTCAGTGAGTAAAAAGCATATAAAATATCTGAAGGTAGGAAATCCACGAAATGCCACAAAGTAAAGCTACATCTAACAGTCTGATACTTTACTATGAGCAAACAACAACAACAAATCACACATATTACAAGTAAATAACAATGCAATGCAATGCACATGACCGCTACGACGTGTAGCCCGATCCATTTAATGTCGACGACGCTCACTTGGGGTGTGTACAGACTTTGGAGGGGCTCATTCAGCCCAAACGCGATATATTCATATCATTCGCTGCGGCATGCAACCCGTTCCATACTCAGTCCACAATATGCATATGAGTCACATAACAATTTTAATTTATTTCTTTCCAATTTCCAATTCATTAATAAGGAAATACTTTAGTTATTTAATTTTAAGGAAAAGGTGATTTAGCAGTTCACAATAGTGATTAAATCCAGGACTAAGATCAATGATTTTACAAATCATGCTATCACAATTATATTCATCCTCTAAGGATACTACAGGTCGGCACAAGGCCCCAAACATGGCATTAAGCCAGATATATTCAACACAAGGTGCGTATTAATCGCCCATATAGCATTATTCTTGTTCGGGATGGACCAAGTCACCATCCCCAGTCATAAACAATCTCACACCTAACGTGGGATGCGAGCACGCCCTAAATAGCGTCATAATGTGATAAGCCGGGGTTTCAAACCCTCAGTCCATCATATATGCCAACTACTCACCTCTAACCGGCTGTGGACTCGTCCGCAATATCTTTTCCTTTCGTATTGACCTCCTCGCGCATCGAATCTAGTAAAAACCACAACGAATACATAAACATGGGTCAAAGATACATAACCCAATCAAAAATACTCGAAAAGTACAATAATTCACGAAGTTGGTAAAACTCGAGCCCCGGGCCCCGGGCCCACTTCTCGAAAATTTTCGAAAATCATACTAATGGATTTCTCGTCTCGTCTCGTCACGAGTCCGTACATATAAAGTTTATAAAAAATGGAGCTCAAATGGCCTTTCAAATCCTAAAATTTCATTTTCGAGAACAAAACCCTAGTTCTTCACAATTTCTACCCAATTTCATCAATTTGAGTGTTGATTTTTGTATAAAATGATGTTTTCTAGTCAAGAGACTTACCTCCAAGCAATACCCGTTGAATATCCTCTTCAAGTTGCTCAAAAACCTCTATTGGCGGAGTAAAAATAGTGGAAATATTATGAGGGTCGCGTCTGAAATTTTACCCTTAAATTGTTCTGCCGAGACGCCTGCTTCTGTGCGATCGCATCAGTCCAATTGCGATCGCATAGACTAAATTTTCGGGGCACTAAAATCCTCTTATGCGATCTCATACCTTTGCCTCCTTTAATTATGCGATCGCATCAGTCGACCACGCGATCGCATTTAACAATTTTATCAACCTATACGGTCGCACACCCTTTCATGCGATCGTATAGAACAAAAATTGCACCCTTTCATAACCCTCTATGCGATCGCAGACCTGTTTATGCGATCGCATAGAGTAAAAACTCTTTACAATTTTCCGTTGCATTAAACATGCTCAAAATTGTCCGTTGGCCATCCGAATTCACCTCGAGACCCTCAAGACCTCAACCTAGTGCACAAATATGTTCTATTACCTCATTCAAACTTGCTCGTAACATAAAAACACCATCATAAACATCAAAATCATCGAATTATCACGGATTCCAGCCTAAGTTAAACTAAAACTTCTGAAACTTGCATTTGATCTAAAACCAGACCTAAACACCTCCGAATGATGTGAAATTTTGCACACATATCCAAAATTATCTAACGGAGTTACAACAACTCTCGAAATTCCATTCCGACCTCGGATCAAAATCTCACCTACCATCGAAATTCGCCAAAATCAAACCTTAGCCAATTCAAGCCTAATTCTACACCGGACCTCCAAATTCAGTTCGGATTGCTCTCCTAAGTCATAAATCATCCCCCGAAACTAGTCGAATCATCAAAAATCCATTTCGAGCCTTCTAACTCATAAGTCAATATTCAGTTGACTTTTCTAAACTAACCTTCTCAAAAAGAGACCAATTACCTCATTTCTAACCAAACTCTATCTGAATTACTTCAAATTCTCCAAACACATTTAATGAAACATATAGAAGCATAAAACGGGGAAAATGGGGCGGTAAGTCCTGTAATGACTGGTCGTGTCGTTACATCCTCCCCAGCTTAAATAAACGCTCGTCCTCGAGTGGGTCAAGAAACATACCTGGAGTCTCAAACAAGTGAGGATATCTACTCTGCATCTCCTGCTCGGTCTCCCATGTTGCTTCCTCCATGGGCCGACCTCTCCAATGCACCTTCATCGAAGCTATGTCTTTAGATCTCAACTTTAGAACCTGTCGACCCAAAATGGCTACCGGCTCCACATATTAGGTCAAGTCCTCATCCAACTAGATTATGCTGAAGTTTAATACATAAGACGAGTCTCCAACGTACTTCTGGAACATGGAACACCGGATGAACTCCCGACATGCTAGGTGGGAAAGCAAACATATAGGTCACCTCCCCAATCCTCCTAAGTACCTCAAAAGGTCCAATGATTCTTGGGCTCATCTTTCCTTTCTTTCCAAACCTCATAACGCCTTTCAAAGTCGAAACTTTCAGCAACACCTTCTCACCTACTGAATAAGACACATCTCAGACCTTCCGGTCTGCATAACTCTTCTAACGCGACTGAGCTGTGCGAAGTCTTTCCTGAATCACCTTCACCTTCTCTAAGGCATCCTGGACTAACTTTGTCCATAATAATCTAGCCTCGTCGGGCTCAAACCAACCAACAGGAGATCTACACTGTCTCCCATATAAGGCTTTATACGGCGCCATCTAAATACTGGATTGATAGCTTTTGTTATAAGCAAACTCTGCAAGAGGCAAGTAATCATCCCAAGAACCTCCAAAATCCATAACACAGGCACGCAACATATCCTCTAATATCTGAATTGTACCCTCGAACTGCCCATACGTCTGTGGGTGAAATGATGTGCTCAACTCTACCTGTGAACCCAACTCTCACTGAAATGTCCTTCAGAACTGAGAATTGAACTGGGTACCTCTATCTGATATAATAGAAACTGGGACCTCGTGCAATCACACAATCTCTCGGATGAAAATCTCAGCTAACCGCTCCGATGAATAGGTAGTGCACACAGGAATGAAGTGCACGGACTTGGTCAGTCGATCCATGATCACCCAAACTGAATAAAACTTCTTCAAGGTATGAGGAAGACCATTCGCGAAGTCCATAGTAATCCTCTCCCATTTTCACTCGGGAGTATCCATGCGTTGGAATAGTCCGACTGGTGTTCATATTTGACCTGCTGACAGTTAAGACATTGAGCCACATAATTCACAATATCCATCTTCATCCTTCTCCACCAATAATACTGTCTCAATTCTTGGTACATCTTCGCGGCGCCCGAATGACTCAAAAACCGCGAGCTGTGGGCCTCCTCTAATATCAACTCCCGAAGCCCATCCACATTGGCCATGCAAATCCGGCCTTGCATCTGCAACATACCATCATCTCCAATGGTCACATCTCTGGCATCATCGTGCTGGACCCTTTCCTTCAAGACAAGCAAATGCGCATCATCATACTAACGCTCTCGAATGCGGTCATACAAGGAAGACCGAGACACCATACAAGCCATCACCCAACTAGGCTCGAAAATATCTAACTTCACCATCTGATTAGCTAAAGCTTGAACATCAACTGCAGGGGGCCTCTCCCCAACTGGAATGCACGCCAAACTGCCCATACTAATATTCTTTCGGCTTAAGGATCGGCCAGTGCATTGGTCTTTCCAAGATGATACATGATAGTAATATCATAGTCTTTGAGTAATTCAAGCCATCTCCGTTGCCTCAAATTGAGATCCTTCTACTTAAACAGGTGCTGAAGACTACGGTGGTCCGTATATACCTCACAAGATACGCCATATTGATAATGCCTCTAAATCTTCAAGGCATGAACAATAGCAGCTAATTCTAAGTCGTGAACAGGGTAGTTCTTCTCATGAGACTTTAACTGGCGATAAGCATACGCAATAACTCTACCCTCCAGCATCAATACACAACCTATCCCAACCTTCGAAGCATCGCAATACACAGTATAAGAACCTTAAGCTGATCGCAATACAAGTACCAGAGTTATGGTCAAGGCCAACTTGATCTTTTAGAAGCTCTCCTCGCATTCATCAGACCATACAAATGGGGCATTCTTCTGGGTCAACTTCGTCAAAGGCGAAGCAATAGATGAAAAACCCTGAATGAACCTGCGGTAATAACCTGCCAGACCGAGGAAACTTCAAATCTCAGTAGCTGAGGAAGGTCTAGGCCAACTCTACACTGCCTCGACCTTTTGTGGGTCAACCTGAATACCATTGTTGGACACTACGTGTCCCAAAAAAGTCACAGTATTAAGCCATAACTCACACTTAGAAAACTTTGCATAAAGCTTCTCATCTCTCAATCTCTACAATACCACCCTCAGGTGATGCACATGCTCCTCCTAACTGCGCGAGTACACCGGGATATTGTCACACCTCCTTTTTTCGCTAACCCGCGGGAGCGCGATGGAGTTTTTCCAATTAAAGGACAATCGAAACGGGATTTATTTAATTAATTCAGAGTCGCCACTTGGGAAAATAATGGTGTCCCAAGTCACCGGTTTAATCCCGAACCGAGGAAATTTGTGACTCTGTATTACAGTCTGTGTACCAGAAATCCGGATAAGGAATTCTGTTAACCCGGGAGAAGGTGTTAGGCATTCCCGAGTTCCGTGGTTCTAGCACGGTCGCTCAACTGTCATATTTGGCTTCTTTATCCGATTTTATAATATGCCTTAACTTATGTATAAATTTTAATTTTTAACCTCTTATGATATTATTATTATAAAAATTATTATTATTATTATTATTATTTTTACAAAGAATTGCAACATTGTGAAAATGTATCTCGAACCACGTCGCACCAGTGCACCCGTGGTTGTCAACACATTTCGACTCCATTGAGATTTGGATTTGGGTCACATAAATGTGCACCCGGGTTTAAGGAGATAGCATTATTAAATACGCGCCGAAAGATACTAACGCGTTATTGTTTTGGGAATGCCGTGAAATCCGCTAAACGGCACATCCCGGAATCTAAGCATCTTTGTAAAAATTATCTATTGAGGGCCCCACAATTCACGTGTTATTTTAGCGAGGCTCGTCTCACTTATTGTTTAAGGGCTCATTACCCTTTTATTGTTTATTGTTTTAAATGAATTACAATGCAGTGGAAACGTATCTCGAACCACGTTGCACCAGTGCACCCGTGACTTTTGACACGTTTCGATTTCGTTGAGATTTAGATTTGGGTCACATAAATGTGCACCCGTATTTGAGAAGCTAGTATTAGAATACGCGATTAAAGCAACTACGCATTTATTATCTTAGTATGGGAGTACATATTTATACTTATATATGCTGGATCAAGCTTCATGCATGCCTTTTCATTTAAGAAGCTAGCTAGCTTCCTAGAAAGTACAAATAGTATGTCATAAAAATGTACAAGATAAAATTTTCAAAAAATTATTTTAAGAACCAGACAATTCATAGTAACACACACACAGCGGCATAAAGCGAGGGAGTGGGGTACCTGACTTCAGGGTTTATGCAGATGTTGCGAACCAATTGAAACCCACAAATTCCAACAGCTACTCCCACCGCTGCAAATAGTGGATACACCTCGGGCCTCAGCCATCGGTTAATGGTGGAGGAGGCAGCCATGGGAAAGCGGAGCTAAATCGGAAAATGAAGGCTACTTTAAAACAATGGACGGAGCCGCGAACCTGCCCGGAAACCTCTACGACCTTGACGGACTGAGCTCGACTAGGATTATGCACACTCGAACAGAAATAACGTTGCTATCACAGCAATGGCAACATCGGAGTGACAGTCGACGCGACACACACGAAGAACTTCCTGAGAACTTCAGAATGCCTTGACGACGACCACGGTAGAATCGACGACCTGGACTTGGACTGGGCGGCTACTGCTGGTTGACGACGGAGAAGCAACAGGTGGTTTGCCGGGCGATGCTGCTGCTGGACGTCGCTGCAGCTGGAGACGACGCGAAGAGTGGCTGGTCGTCGCAGTAGCTGGTCGTTTGGTCTGTGTATGGCTGTTTGACGATGGAGATAGGGAGTGGTCGTTTTTGTTCGCTTCCCGTTCTGCTTCAGCTCTTGTGTGTGTGTTGTTTTTATTTTCTGAAGAAGTTTCTTTTTAGTTCAAAAGAGAGATGATCTCTCCCTTCTCTTTTTAGTGTGTCCCAGGCCTTTTTTCTTCTTCTTTTTCCTTGCTGCCCGTTTCTCTTCTTTTCTCGTTGGTTTTTCCTGAAGAAGATGATCCGGACAGGGGGCATGAAGGGTCTCCAGCCTTCTGTGTATTTTTGGTCTTCAAGCTGTGTCCGTAGAAGAGTCTCTCTTCTTCTTTTAAAAGAAACTCTATCTTAACATTTGTTTTGCTTTAAAAATGTTGAAGACCCATCCTTTCTGCTGAAGATTCCCACGTGGGAGACCAAGAATCATGGGTCTCCACGTGGGTTTCGAGGGTTATGGGCTTCGTCTCGTGCTCCGTCCGTCTCCCCCACGTGTGGTGGTCTCGGATTATTATGGGCTAGGTCCGAAAATTATAAAACCGGGTAGTTTGAACCCGAGTATTATTCTTTGCCCGGAACCGAGAATGAGAACACGATGTTATTAATTAATCCTACGTAAGCAAAATAACTATAAGACTAATAATTAAAACAAAGTTATTTTTTATATTTTTCTTTCAAAATTAAAGTAACTACAAAATGTTAATGCAACTATTTTTATTATTTTCGTTTTTATAAAAAGATAAAAATATAAAGTACTATTTTTGTATTTTTCAAGTTTAAAAATGACTACGAAACATTAATAAAACTATATTTTTGTTATTTTTCATTTTAAGGTAAAAGTAAAGTAAAAGAGTCAAAATTAGCTAAGATAACTATATTAAAACTAAACTAAATATTTTACGCTAAAAATATAGAAAATCTCGGGGAGGGTCAAAAATCACGCGTTTACAGATATCATCAATAAACATGATCACAAAAGAATCCAGATACAACCAAAATACACTATTCATCAAGTGCATGAATGCGGCAGGGGCATTAGCAGTCCAAAATACATCACTAGAAATTTGTAGTACCTATATCTCATCCTGAAAGCTGTTTCCATAATGTCTGAATACCTAATCTTCAACTGGTGATAACCCGATCGAAGGTTAATTATTCAGAATACACTTGCTCCCAGAAGCTGATCAAACAAGTCCTGAATACGAGGTAGTGGGTACTTGTTCTTTACTTTCACCTTGTTCAACTGTCTGTAATCAATGCGCATTCTCATTGTGCCATCCTTCTTCTTTACAAATAACACCGGCACACCCCAAGGTGACACACTCAGGCGAATGAACCCTTATCTAAGAGTTCCTAAAGTTGTTCCTTCAACTCTTTTAACTCAGGTGGTGCCATACGATAGGGAGGGATAGAAATGGGCTGAGTATCTGGCATCAGGTCAATACCGAAATCGATGTCCCTATCCGGCGGCATACCCAGCAGGTCTGTTAGAAACACATACGGGAAATCTTTCACAACGGGAACCGAATCAAGACTAGGAGTCTCAGCTCCAACATCTCTAACGAAATCTAGATAAGATAAACAACCCTTCCCAACCATTCGTTGAGCTTTTAGGGAGAAAATCACCATGTTGGCTACATAATCAATCACGCCTCACCACTTGATCCTCAGAATACCTATAATAGCCAATGTAACTGTCTTGGCATGACAGTCCAGAATAGCATGGTAAGGAGATAACCAATCCATACCTAGAATCACTTCGAAATCCACCATGCCCAATAATAACAAGTCAACTCGGGTCTCCAGACCCCCAATAGTAACAAGACAGGATCGATATACGTGATCCACAATAACAGTATCACCCACCTGGGTAGATACATGCACGAGTAAGGCAAGACAACCATGGGTCATACCCAAATGATGAGCAAAATATAAAGATACATAGGAGTAGGTAGATCCGGGATCAAATAAGACAGAAGCATCATGTGGCAGACTGAGATAATACCTGTGAAGACTGCATCTGATGCACTAGCGTCTCTCATATGTGGAAGAGCATAAAATCGATCCTGGCCTATGACAGTACGGTCCTCACCCCTGGGGTGACATCTGGCTGCCTGACCTCCACTCCTAGCTGACTGAGTGAGTGCTGAAGAAACAACAACAGAAGATGAGGGCTGATTCCTCTACTGAGACTGGCTACTAAGGAATCGAGGACATTGTCTCCTCATATGACCTAACTCACCGCACTCATTGCAATAGCCTAGAGCTGAAGAAGGGGACTGATGGGAACCCCTCGCTGCAGATGAACCCTGAGGCTAAAGAAGCAGGAGCAGAGCTCTGAGCTGGAAGGGCACTCAGTGCAAGTTGGCTCTGTTGATAACCTTGATGACTACGGCTCGACGAAGCCCCACTGGACTCTGTACGGCCTGACTGAGGAGGTATGGAGGAACGACCTCTGTTGTGCTAGAACTGGCTCCTAGACGGAGCACCACTGAAACTACCTGCACTACGAGGCCTCTTAGCCTCCCTCTCATCGCGCTCTCGACGCTGATCTCTCTCAATCTGACGAGCCGCATCAACCACCTCCTCAAAAGTAACTGTTGTAGCCCTCTCTCTAGTCATTAATATGCAGATATGATAGTTGATACCATCCACAAATCTCCTGATCATCTCACGATCTGTAGGGATCATCCTTATAGGATGCCGAACTAGCTGTGTAAACCTCAACTCGTACTGAGTCACTGTCATATCTCCCTGCTTCAACCACTCGAACTGACGACACAACTCCTCCCTATGAGACTGGGGCACATACTTCTCCAAGAATACCATGGAGAACTGCTGCCAAGTGAGGGGCGCTGCCCCAATAGGCCTACGTCTCTCGAAGTCCTCTCACCAATTAAATGCAAGCCCTGTGAACTGGAAGGTAGTAAAAGCCACACTGCTAGACTCTAGAATACCCGCAGTACGAAGCATATGCTGGCACTTATCCAGAAAACCCTAGGCATCATCACCCTCAACACCACTGAATGTAGGAGGCTGAAGCCTACCGAACCTCTCCAACAGACGCTGCTCATCATCCGGCATAGCTGTAACCACATGAGTTGGGGCTAGTACGACTGGTGCAGGTAGCTGAACTAGTTGAGCTGGAGCTGCGTCTAGTACCTGTAAACCTAGAATTACCAGCTCTAGTGTACGAGCAACGGGGGTCTGATTTCCTCCTCTGCCTAAGAAGAAGCTGTTGTAGTAGAAGCCGCAACCAACTGGGCTAAGCTAGTACACACTGTTAGGATCTGTGCTAAGGTCTCTTGGAGACCCGGTATCTCAATAGGCATTGCCGGTGCCCGAACCTGAGCTGATGGAATGCCTGAAGATGGAGCCTGATTTGAACTTGATCCACTCACACTGGGATCTGACCCTGAGTCTGGTCAGCTGGTGGGTAAGCAGGTGCTATCCCCTGCTGCCCTGCCTCTACCACAACCACGGCCTCTGGGTGCCACTAGTGGTCATCCACCATGTCCGTTAGCACGGGTTCTCGCCATTTTCGAGAGAATAGAATACCAAAAAATTAGTTTTAACAACAACAACAAATTGTACGATATGTATTTCAAGAAAGTGATGTGTTTCCTAAAAGTTCTGTAGCCTCCCGATGATAGATCTGGATGTCTACGTACCAATCTGCGAGAGCCTACTAAACTGGCTCATGACTCGCGAGGCCTAGTAACCTAGGATCTGATACCAACTTGTCACGACTCAAAACCCGATCGTGATAGTGCCCAACCCTAAAGCTAGGCAAGCCAGACCATCCGTCATTTTCATATTAACAATAAGTCCCCGAAATCGACAACTTAAGGAAAATATAATAGTTTAGAATAATAATCCAGTAATAATAAAATAATAATAATGAGAGGTGTGAAAACTGATAATAACACTCCCAAAGATCTGGGGTCACGAGTCTAGAGCCTCTAAGCAAAAACTCGATAATAATAATATCTGAACGAAATACTCAAGTCTCAAAGTATATATAAATAAAACTAGAATAAGAAGAGTAGCAAGGTCCTGCGAACGTCAGCAGCAACCTCAACAACTCTGATAACTCTGATAAAAGGTGACTGCTCAGCTAAACCTCCGGCATACCTGAATCTGCACACAAAGGTGCGGGAGTAGGGGTGAGTACTAAGTACTCAGTGAGTAAAAAGTATATTAAATTTCTGAAGGTAAGAAATTCATGTAATTCCACAAAGTAAAGCTACATCTAACAGTCCGATACTTTACTACGAACTAACAACAATAACAAATCACAGATAGCACAAGTAAATAACAATGTATGAATGCAATGCAATGCACATGGCCGCTACGGTATATAGCCCGATCCATTTAACGTTGACGGCGCTCACTTGGTGTATGTATAGACTTCGGAAGGGCTGCTTCAGTCCAAGCACAATATATTCATACCATTCGTTACGGCGTGCAACACGATCCATACTCAGTCCACAATATGCATATGAGTCACATAATAGTTTCAATTTATTTCTTTCCAATTTTAAATTCATTAATAAGGAATTACTTTAGTTATTTAATTTTCAGGAAAAAGGTGATTTAGAAGTTCACAATAGTAATTACACCCAGGACTGAGATCGATGATTTTACAAATCATGCTATCACAATTATATTCATCCTCTAAGGATACTACAGGTCGGCACAAAGCCTCAAACATGGCATTAAGCCAGATATATTCAACACAGGGTGCATATCAATCACCCATATAACATTATTCTTGTTCGGGATGGACCAAGTCACAATCCCTAGTCATAAACAATCTCGCACCTATCATGGGATGCGAGTCACGCCCTAAATAGCGTCACAATGTAATAAGCCGTGGTTTCACACCCGCAGACCATCATATATACCAACTACTAACCTCTAACCGGTCGTGGACTCATCCGCAATGCCTTTTCCTTTCGTATTGACCTCATCGCGCGTCGAATCTAGTCAAAACCACAACGAATACATAAATATGGGTCAAAGAAATATAACATAATCAAAAATACTTGAAAAGTACAATAATTCACGAAGTTGGTAAAACCCGAGCCCCAGGCCCACTTTTCAAAAAATTCCAAAAATCATACCAACGGATTCATCGTCTCGCCACGAGTCCGTACATATAAAGTTTATCAAAAACGGAGCTCAAATGGCCTTTCAAATCCTAAAATTTCGTTTTCAAGAACAAAGCTCAAGTTCTTCATAATTTCTACCCAATTTCATGAATTTGAGTATTGATTCTTGTATACAATGATATGTTTTCTAGTCAATAGACTTACCTCCAAGAAATAGCCGTTGAAAACCCTTTTCAAATCGCTCAAAAACCTCTCTTGGCAGAATAAAAATGGTGGAAATATTATGAGGGTCGCATCTGAAATTTTACCCTTAAACTGTTCTGCCCAGACATCTGCTTCTATGCGATCGCATCACTCCAATTGCGATCGCATAGACTATAATTTTCGGGGCCCTGAAATCCTCTTATACGATCGTATCACTGCTCAATGCGATCGCATACCTTTTCCTCGTTCAACCATGCGATCGCATCAGTCCACTACACGATTGCATTTAACAATTTTATCAACCTATGCGATCGCACACCCCTTCACGCAATCGCATAGAACAAAAATTCCACCCCTTCAGAACCCTCTATGCAATCGCAGACCTGTCTATGCATTCGCATGGAGTAAAATCTCTCTGCAATTTTTTGTTGCATTAAACATGCTCAAAATTGCCCGTTGGCCATCCAAATTCACCCCGACACCCTCGGGACCTCAACCAAATGCACAGATATGTTCTATTACTTCATTCAAACTTGCTCGTAACATAAAAACACCATCATAAATATCAAAATCATCGAATTATCACGGATTCAAGCCTAAGTTAAACTAAAACTTTCGAAACTTGCATTTGATCTAAAACCCGACCTAAACACCTCCGAATGATCTAAAATTTTGCATGCATATCCAAAATCACCTAACGTAGCTACTGCAACTCTTGAATTCCATTCCGACCCTCGGATCAAAATCTCACCTACCATCCGGAATTCGCCTAAATCCAACCTTTGCAAATTCAAGCTTAATTCTACATCGGACCTCCAACTTCAGTTCTGATTGCTCTCCTAAGTCATAAATCATCCCTCGAAATTAGTCGAATCATCAGAAATTCATTTCGAGCCTTCTAACTCATAAGTCAACATTTAGTTGACTTTTGCAAACTAACATTCTCATAAAGAGAAAAATTACCTCATTTCTAACCAAACTCTATCCGAATTACTTTAAATTCTCCGAACACATATAATGAAACATATAGAAGCATAAAATGGGAAAAACGGGGCGGTAACTCCCGCAACAACGGGTCAGGCCGTTACACCTACATAATCACTATCATCAGAATTATTGCTAGTGTCAATAGTATTTGCCAATTTTTCTATTTTTGCTTCCTACTTTTCTCCTTTAGCTTAGGACAATCTCTCTTGTAGCGACCTTGCTCCCCACACTCATAATAGTTTTGCTTCTTTGCTCTAGACTTTGATCTTGCAGTTTGACTTTTTCCTGTTAAAGTCCTTTTGTTGTGTTCTTCCTCTAATCACAAGACCCTCGCCCTCAATTAAGTTGTCTAGAAATCTCTTTTTCAACTCTTTAGATTTTAGTGCATTACTAATACCTTCTAGTAAAATGCTATCTTTTCCTATAGCAGTGTATCGGAAAAAGTATCATAAGGTTGTGGTAAAGAATACAATTAAGGCATAATCCTCACTCTCAATTTTGATATCCACATTCTTCAGGTCCATTACAATTGAATTAAACTCATCAAGGTGAGTTTAACAAGTGTACCTTCGTTCATACGGAGATTGTATAACCTCTTTCTTCAAGTAGAGGTGGTTTGTCATCGATTTCTTAGAATACAGATCTTCCAGCTTCTTCCATGTTGTTACTGCAGAAGTTTCTTCGGCAATTTCCTGAAGAACGCTATCTGTAACGCTCACCGCTCACGAAGATCGCACTCAAATTCCTCTCCTTCAGGTCTTCCTTCTTTGTCTCTTTCATATCTTCAGGAAAATCCTCATCAATTGCTTTTCATAATCCTTGTATACCAGTGACGGTTTCATCCTACTCTTCCACATACTGAAACTAGAACCTCCGTCAAATTTCGCTATTTCTTACTTTGTTGAAGATGATGAAGACATCTTAACCCTAATTTATATGTAGAAATCCGAACCTTGCTCTTATACCAATTGTTGCGGAATATCGTGGGTTAACTAGCACACAATCTCACACAAAGCAAATAAAAAAGAAAAATCAACACAAGGATTTAACGAGGTTCGGCTAAGCCTAATACTCTGGGCAAAAGAAGAGAGTTTTTCACTATGAATGAGAAGAAAAACATAATACAATATATAGAATCCCCAACTACAACCCTTTATATAAGATCCCAAAAGGTTCCAAACATATATGAGAAAGATTTCCCAATTTGACAAGGACTATAAGTTTTTCTTTCCCAAATCTATAGGACAATGGGTAAACCTATACGGACTATGGATTTCCTAAAAATACAAGGAAATAATTTAAGCCACAAATAACAAGAATCTAAATGAAAGAGTTTATGCCATAGATAGCGAAGTGCGGAATCGGTTTTATGGTCCATTACAAATATAATTTTAGTTATATGACCATTTTCATAAGAAATCAATAACAAAAATAAATCAGTAAATAAAACACAAAAGCTCTTTGTAGGATCAATTCTTCTCTTTAAATTGTAAATGAAATAGAGAAGTGAAAGCCCATCAGCGTGAATTAGCCTTATGATATTCAAGAAAAGAATCTAGAAAGTAAAATAAACCCAAAATTGAATTACAAATTAAATGTTAGAGGGAAAAAAATTAGAATAATCCAAACAATCATATACGTGGTTCAACTGAAAAAGGAAAAAAAAATACGACCAAGAGAATTCACTTTTAGCTTTAAAAAAGCTAGTAGGAAATTTTTTTCCATATGTACAGATTTGGAATTCTTCTACGAGGCAACAAAATAATGGTGACAGAAAGCCTTTAGGTCAATCTTCAGCTAATGGTTCCTCCCATTTTGTATGCACTGTTATTGACTGGATTTCTTACATCCACATTTGCAGTTTTCAAGTTCAGTGTTGAGATTCTGCACAAGAATAAGAACAATATGAATAAATAATATCGACTACTTGTAGGAGGAAAATGGAATCTATGAATCCGGGATGAAGACGTAGACACACAATCTGAACGAGGTAAGAGAGTGCCACGGATGTATACAACAACAACAAAATACCCAGTATAATCCCACATAGTGGGATCTGGGGGAAGAGGGGGTGTTTGGAGGTAGAGAGGTGGTTTCCAATAGACAGAGTGCCATGGACTTAATAAATGTAATTGGAGTCTGTTTCAGGGCTTACAGAAGCTCGTGCAAACTAAAGAAGATCAACACGAGAGACGAGGAGAGAAGTTCCCAGTGACAGCTATAAAGCCGGGACTAGTTAATTTTGTAAATTTATCTTTTTTGCTGTCATCACTAATTTCTCGCAAAATATATTAGACCTCCTCCATCCCCCCAAATTTTCAACTAGTTTCACTTTAATATATGACTCTTAAGGTCAAATTGTTCGGTTCGATGCAAACACCAGGCGGGAATATGTTGCTTGGATCCTCTAAAATTGTTTTCCTAGCATCAATTTTGGAGGATCCGATAAACACCGGACTGTATTTTTGACGAGTGCAAGCAACACAGGATATAGTATTTTAATACATACCTAGCCATACTTGAACTAAGTAAATACTCATTTCTAGGTGCATGTAACTGGATTAGATAAGTAAAGCTGCAAAGAAGACAAGTAGATCAACTTATTCACCCACCTGAACCTGATCTTGAAGGGTTCGAATGTGCTGCACTGCTAGATCCAGCATGTCAGCGTAGCTCGTTTGCTGTAAAAAGGATTAACAAGAAGATGAAATTTGCAGCTCAAGCATATTTCGAGAAATGTCAACTGAGAAAATACGGTGAAGAGGAACAAGAAAAACAAGCATAAAATCAAGACTAACGAAAGATAGCTTCCTTTTTTTCTCATATTTAAAAAACAGATAGTTGAACAGCATATTAGCAGCCAAGTAACTAAGAATTTCTGGAATAAGAAACTGGAAAAAGAACCAGGTCACTTGTTAGGCTTTATAGACCGTTCATTTCATGTGACGAACCGAACATTGTTAGGTGATTCTGTGAAGCACTGGATCAAGATCAAGATCTCCATTACATCGTACCATATCCACTTAAATAAGACTCTTGGAATCACCATTTGGCAGTTCCACATCGCTAATTTTCTTTGTTCCAAGCAAACATGATTACGGAGTTATAGCATATGAAGCACTTCATAAATAGTAACACATGCTTTATAATCGCAGAGTTGTACTGCAAGTTCGGCTTAAAAATTAATGATACTATATAATAATCCGACCGGTCGTTTTTTAAATTTACGTCCTGATCCCCTATTAACTGTTTTCCCAATTTTATTTCTGCTATTTTGATTTGCCGAAATGTTCGGTGAGTTTCAGAGAGTTTTGGGACACTTAGTCCGTAAATGAGAGCTTAAGTGTTGGAAAATTGACCGTAGTCGGAACAGTGTGAAGACAGTCTCGGAATGGAAATCCGGTAGTCGGATTGTGTTTTAGAGGTCCGTAGCTAATTTAAGCTTGAAATGCCGAAAGGTCGAATTTTGAAGTTTCCGGTCCGATAGCAAGATTTTGATCTGAGGGCCGGAATGAAATTCCGGAAGTTGGAGTAGCTCCGTAGTGTTGAATGTGATGTGAGTGCAAAATTTCATGTCATTCGGACGAGGTTTGATAGACTTTTTGAACGAAAGGGTATTTTTAGAGTTTTTGAAATTTTTAGGCATGAATTCTATGAAAAATAGGCGTGTTGATGTTGTTTGAAGTATTTTGAAGATTGGTACAAGTTTGAATGATGTTTTAGGATTGGTTGGCATGTTTTATTGAGGTCCAGGGGGACTCGGGTGTGTTTCGGAAGGTTAACGCATCAATTCGGACTTGAACAAAACTGTTAAAATTTCAGCTTCTGCATTTTTCTCGCATCTGTGGTGAACAGTAACCGCACCTGCAGTGAACAGTAATCGCAGGTGCGAAATTTCTGGACAGAATGTTTAAAAGGCTTATTTCGCGAGTCTTAGCCTAGTTTCCTCCATTGTTAGGCGATTTTGAAGCTTTTTGAAGTGGGTTGAAGAGGGATTCAAGGGGAATCACTTGGAGGTAACATTTTTTGACTTCATAACTCGTTTATATGTAATTAAAAACCTAATTAGTGATGAGAAATTGGAGAAAAATGGTTAATTAGGGCCTGAGTTTAAGAGGCCTTTAAATGAGGATTTGAGGGGACATTTGGGCTCCGATTTCAATGTTCTTGGTATGTATTCCGAAAATATAAATTTCACCCGATTCCGAGACGTGGGCCCGAGGGAAATTTTGGTCATTTTACCTAATTTCGTGCATTAGCTTAGAATTTAATTATAGAATTAATTACTTGAAGTGTTATTTATATCATGCAAATGAATTTAATAGATTTGGGTCATTTGTAGTCGGATACTCGTGGCAAAGGCATGGTTTCCCCTTAGGATATGATATTTGGTAATTAAATGTCTTGTATGTGAGGTGACGAACGCCAACTTGAGCTAATTGTTGGAAATCCGGTTTACTTTAAGTATTTAAAACTGAGTTCTTTTCTTACTTGTTTTATTTTACTGCAAACATAACCTGTGTTAGTTTAGAAGAGCATGCTTAGTTGAATTAATTGCCTATTTGCTTAAACTGTCTTAATTGCATTACGTGAAGTATGTTAGGCTAGAATTTACTGTTTACTTATTACGGACTTAGTTTTTAATTTGATATCCTTGAGCTGCTGCTGTGTGTTTTAAATTGGGACTACGGGACGGCATCCCGGGAGAACCCATGTGCGTAATTATGATCTGGATTAAGGTGCGGGATACCAAGAGACCCCTGGCACGTGTATAGAGGATACTAAAAGATCCTCGGGATACTAAGAGATCCCTGGTATATGTATTGAGGATACCAAGAGATCCTCGGGATACCAACAAATACCTAGTGTGTATATTGAGGATACCAAGAGATCCCGATTATTTATCTTGTTGTGAGGGGTATTTCCTTGTAGTTTACCTTTATCTCTGTTTCCGTTATTGCACTAGTATTATACTGTGTAAATCCTTATTATCGACTCTCAGTTTTACTGCTTATTGCCCTGTCTTTTCATTGTATATATATATTTATCTCAGTAGGGCCCTGACCTTCCTTGTCACTACCCAACCAAGGTTAGGCTTGGCACTTACTAAGTACCACTGTGATGTACTCATGCCCTTTCTAGGTATGTTGGTACTGCTGCACAGACTTCCCATCCTTGAGGCAGGGAGAACTTTTGGAGATTTCGAGGTACATCTGCCGCGTCCGCACACCGAAGAATCTCCATCTTTATTCTATCTTGTAGTATTAGCCCTTCTATCATACTATTGATGTAGACATTACAGAGTAAGAGCAATTTTACTATATTTCTCTCAGGTTGTGTTTCCGTGAGTTTCCGAATTTTGGGATACTATTGTAGAAGTTTGAGATATTGTGTTGTATGTGCCGAGTGGCATTATACATTTTGTTTCCATTTTGTTACATCTTGGTTTTAAGTTATAATTTCCACAAGGTTTCGATTGTTTTTCTGCACTTGTTAAGCTAACCTTCGTAGGGACTAGGTGCCGTCACGACAATTCACGGAGGGCGAACTGGAGTCGTGACACACTACTTCCACCTCCAACACCATAAAGACATTTCTCGTGATACTTTTCGTTCCCGAAGAAGTTATAACATGAAAAGAATGAGCAAATACTAATAGATCCAAAAACGCTAACTGTACCTTGTCCATGTTCGGAACAAGATCTTGTAACTTCTTTAGCTTCCCACTTATTCTGGTTC